>CM076581.1:499447352-499966312 GCA_034641835.2 Pinus albicaulis | reverse complement strand
TTCTGCATTTGTTTTTTTATATAAGCATTGTAATTTTTATTTTTAAACATTGAGTTAGTTTAGGAATTGCTCCAGGGAGTGGCAAGGATCCATCGCAACCTGGAGTCGAGTCCCTCATTCTTCATAGATTTAGGAATTGTTTAATTTGTAGAATCATATTTTGTTTCGAATTGTCTTTTAAATAGCATCTAAGATTTCTTAATTATGCACTTAGATCATTATTTTGTTTTCCAATTTCTGAGTTTGATTTAGTAATGAGAATAGATTGTAATGCTTTAATTTTGAATAAGTAACACTTCCATTTAGAGTGTAATTCAAGTTTTTATTTTCTTATGCATAGTGGGATTTATCTTAAGAATTAAATCTCTTTTAAATTAGAATTATTCTCGTTTTCATAGTATAATCACTTCTTTATAAGAGCAAGTTTGAGTGTGGATTTAATTGTGCATGTAGCAGTGATTTAAATTTTTCATTATCGAGTGGCATGAGCTTGATTTAGTTTTCATTATGAGTTGCATTCTTTTGAAGAGTGAGTTGTTTTTGAATAATTTGTTTCACCTAGATTAAAATATTTAAATTCAAGGTTATCATAGCTTATTTGTAATGTGATTTTTAATAGGATTTTTAAGAGTTATTTACATGAAGTGACATGGTTTCTTTTAGCAATAGTTAGAATTGTCTTTTGTTAATTTGGAATCTTGAATTTATTAGGAAGAGTAGTTATAGTTAGTTTAATTTGTGGGGTTGTCATTTGAATAATGTGTGTGTCTTTTACTTATCTCAAGTTTAGTTTTCAAGTGATAGTTTCAAGTTAGTGAGAGGAGTTAATAGATTAAGGTTTTCAAGTTATCATAGGAGATTTAAAAGTAGAATGCAAGTGCGAGAATGTTACATGATTGAGGATTGATTTTTAGTTTAATTGCATTATGGATTTTTCACTGAACAAAATTGGTTAAGTAGGTTTCCTTTTCAAGATTGCTTGTTTGCCAGAAAATGTGTGTTTCATTCCAGTACCTTGTTTATCATTACAAAGGAATATATTTATACTCTGACCATTAATCTGAGCCAATACGCAGTACAACTCACATTTACAACTCTCGGATTGATAATTAATATTGAGAGGTTTAATCCGACAATTAAGTTGCCCAACATTTTGGCGTCGTTGCCAGGGAGTTGTATTTTGGCTCAGGTAAAATTTTTCTTACATATTTTCAAGGGTATTATAGGACGTCAGAGGGCGAAGAGTGTACGGTAAGACATGAGTGAAAAGCCACGCATCCACTTTTGTGGGGTTGCTCCAAAGTCTGGCTATCTTGCTTATCTATTGAAATTTTATTTCCTTATCTTGCTTATGTGTAGAAGTAGAAGCAGGCTTTAGAAATTTAATTTCCAAATTTCTTTGCTTTTCATAGATTAAATAGTACTTTGATTCAACATTTTCCTTTCATGCAAGTGTGGTGATCTTTATTTCAGTCAAAATATTTTAAAATTCATTTATCTTCAGAATCCAGTCTTCAACGTTATATCATTTTTGGGGTATTGTAAGAACCCTTGGGTACTAATCCATGTGATGACATAATGTACCAGTTAGATTGATAAAAACAAGAAAATGGTATTTTGAGGGATCATTCAATGAGGAGTTTTCATGCTGCTACAGAGACAGACAAGTCATCCAATCAAGAATTCACAAGTGCATAATTTAACACCTTGCTTGAACATAAATTTAATATAATTAAATCTTTGATTTTGAAATTGGATGATTTGCAGGAGCAAGAGAAGGATGAAGAACCACTTCTTATCCTTTGCACCAACTATCAAAGGAAACATTGCCTTGGAAAGTGTCTACTTTTCGATCTAAAAGTTTGCAAAATTTGCGAAGATGGTCATGCAACCGAACATTTCCCATCACTGCCACGATTACGAAAGGTACTCAGGGAATCAAGTAAGGAATCGAATCAACCACCAGGTATAACTAAAAACCCAACACCAGTTGATACTTGGAATAATGATTATTTTTCTGAGCAGGTTCCTCAACATGTTTATAATCCTTCAGTGTCATGGAAAAATTTTAATCTTCCTCCAATTGAATATCTTACTTCATGGTCGCAGTGGCCCTTGCCTTGGCCCTCATCCTTGAGCCATATATCTCCATGGCCTCAAGAATCATTTGGATCCTTATCTCTATGGCAATCTCCCATGCAAATTCAATCATATGAGCACCCACAATAACCACAATTTATTTCCAATGCACCATTAAGTTATCCTCCTCCATGGTCCCAGCCATATGTGCAACCTTACCCTAGCCCTTATCCTTACCCTAGACCTAACCCTAATCCATACCCTAACCCTAATACATACCCTAACCCTAGTTCATACCCTATTCCATACCCTAGATCTAACCCTAATCCACACCCTAAACCTAGCCCTCATTCAAACCCAAACCTTAACTTCCAACCTAGACCTAACCCTAGTCCAAAGACTAATCCCAATCCAAATCCAAATCTTAGTCCAAGCATTAACCAAAACCCTAGCCCAAACCACATCCTAAACCCTAATCTAAACCATCAGGTTGCACAATAGTTTGAACCACCTATTCTTTCAGTTGATTCCTCTATTAAACAAAATGTCACACCTTCCATGTTGGAAAAGGGAATGAATCTGGAAACCTCCCCCATTACCGTAGGACATTCACTCCAGGAAGATGTAATTCAAATACCACTAGAGGAGCAATCTTTCATTGGAACCTATTCTGAAAATGTTATTGAAACTCAAAACCCTAGAATCTTTCTCAACCATTCTTTTCAATTTGAAAAGAAGATATTTGAAATTGAACTTGATGGATTTATTTTGTCTTTCACCAGATTATTTTTTCCTCCAAGAGAGTGAATATCAAATTGTGGAAGACTTGCATCAGTTGGAAAATCATAAATATGTGGATTCCATTGAATCCTGGTTTCGAGCAGTCATCAAGCCATCTTATTTCCTCAGCATTCGAAAACTCTTAGTACCATATCAATTGAAGAAACTGGTTTCTCATGCTTTCGTATGTCTTGAATTCTATTCTTTAAAACTAAGTGTGAGTATCACCAGCATTTTTTTACGAACATGGCTTCATTGGAAGTACTCCTATACTTAAAAAGGATTCTTTCACCTCTTAGGGTAAAGTAGGGTAGGAGAATAAGTAAATAAAGTTGTTATAATGCTATTAGGGTTTTGAATTTTAAATAATGCTTGTTAAAACTACTTTTTATCCACATTAGTTGTTAACACACACATTGTGATAGATCTTGTTTAGTACAACTCACTCTAATACCTTATTAGTTTGCAAAAATAACCATGATTAATCACTCTAATAAGTTGTTGTCTAGGATATATATTTTCAGTTTCCCTTATAAGGTACTATTGGAAAACCCCTTATGGTGGACCACTCTTGTAAATATCATAATGAGCTATTCAAGAGAACACTAGCATTCTTAACTCAAAAAATATTTCAGTCATTTTCTAGGATATCTTTAACAAGTCTTTAGGGTAGAGTAACTAGCCAACAATGATTAGTCATTAAAAACTTTTCATGCCATCCAGTACTCTTAAGGAGTAGATCTATCTACCCACTGATTAAGTATCCTTTAAGGTTAATAATAATCAGAGCTTACAAAGATTTATGGAAGGATAGGAGGTCTCATGATGAGCCGACCTACCACGATCATGAGACCTAGCATGCATGACATTACTGATCCTGGTCACCAAGCCAGAGTAATGGCTTTCAGCCAAAAAAGATGGAAGATAGGAGGTCTTATCACGAGCCGGCCTATTCATCTACGTTAATTCTTGTGAGTGGCACTTCCATCATCTGGTTACCAAGCTAGGACAATGGCTTTCATCTAAAAAGTCAAATAATATAACTCTGAATCTATATCTAGTAAGTGGGATACTAACATTTCGCTAGGTTTAAAGACATCCTTACCGAGGTTATGGACACGTGCGGGAAGCAGGGCCATGTCTGTGGTATTAAAGTTAACTGCATACTATGATTTGCTTGGTCGTCCTTCTCTTTCCCTAAGACTCATCATTTTTCTTAGACAATGGTTTTTAGACAATTTGAAGATGATGCTTTGAGTTCTATCTTTCAAAAGTCAAGAATCATTGAATGATGTGTTACCGTTAGTGAAGGTAATCCTTTGTACTAGATGAAGAGGAAATTTATTTTTGAATCCGGATAACAATAGAATTTAGAGTGTCCAATAAAGAGGTTGTTGATTGGTATCATAACACACTTTAATTTCTATGGTAATTGAAGTGATGAAATGCTCAATGATGACTACTCAGAAGGTGTTGGTTGCCAACAATGCATATTGATTGTAATTGCCTCTAAATATGTGCTACATAACCTAGGTACGATATTGTTATATTAGGTGCAGGAATCTTGTGTTATTCCTTTTGAAACTGCACTTTTTCAAAAAAAAATTATTTTTATCATAAGAATTTGGGCAAAAACAAAATTTGGGACAAGGTAACAGGTATATAATACACTATTTATCCATAATGTTTACTTTTGATACCTGATCTTGTTTTATCATTTCACAGGGTTTAGCTAGTATTGTAATAGTGATGTTGCGGGTTAATGGATGCATTACAACATCAGGCATCTTCATCTTTACTTGCTAAAAAAAATTTCTGACATTTTCCCTACCTTATTTCACCGTCTTATAGTTTTGGCTTGCACGAGGACGTGCAAGAAGTTCATCATGGGGGAATGTTGAGTTGCAATTTTGTCCATTTTTTTATAGGTTTTTATCAAATAAATACATGATTGTACCTAGTGCTTTAATAATTAGTTATCCATTATGTAGTTAATTAGAGGCATTTAAAGACAATAACTATTAATTTATAAATCCTTGTTATTGGTTAATTTGATGAGTGTTTGTAATAAATTCCTTCTTGATGGCAAGTGAATAAGTATTGTTGGAATTCTCCTTGAAGTGTATTTGAGTACAGGATGGTCATTCTCAGATAGGATGTATGTAACCAAGTGTAACATTGCAAATGTCATTGAAGCTTTAACAAACAGTTGGATTAATTTTCTTCAACTATTGCGACGATAAAAAGGAACTTGACCGAGAGGCTTGAAAATGTGGATGGAAAGCTGGATGAGAAAAAGGACATATCAAAATTAATCAAAGATGAGGAAAGGAAAATGCATCATCAACTCAAGCTCTAACTAGTTGGCTCCTGATCACTAGTAGTTTTGGAAAACTGACAAAGAAGGGCCACGCAACTCTTGCATCATGCCAACAAAGGTAGCTACGTAGATTCAACATAGAGAAGGGAAGCAAAACATATTATAGGGAATATATAGTTGTTGCGCAAATCATGGGATTTTTACCATAAGAGTTGATGCTACTACATTTTTCTCTTTTAACGACAACGATATCAAGCCAAAGAAAGTTAAAACCCCAAACTTTCAGGCGACATATTTGAAGGATGGTGGTCCTGGATCACTTCAAGCCAAATCAAAGAAAGTCTGGAATGAAGAACATATTTGAACAAGACTTGGTTGCATAGCCTCAAGTTACTTTTATTTCATCGTTAGATTCCAAATCAGTTGGAAATTTTTCCAGAAGTAATGCCTCTTCGAATCAAATTGTAGTTGTTTTGAACTGGGCTTCCTTTTTTTTACAAATTTTGTTAAATAAAATATTTTGTGGAAGGACATAAGCCTCACACATTCTAAACTAAATTCAACATAATTTTCAAATATGCTATGTGAGGAATTTTATGGGATGTAATTAGTGTGAGTCTGTCAATTAGATAAGCATCTTTGGATGATACATCTATGAGTAGCTCATCATCATGCAAAGAAGAAAAGAGCAGTTGGACTGCACCTTCTAGCAACATCAGCATTCCAAAAAAAGAGGAGCGATTTCTCCAATTTGACATTCTGTTTCAAAACCAATTCTCATTTCGGCAAATTGTAAAACCAATAATCTTCTCTATTTTTTGGTTGAAGCTCCAGTTTGCAATTAAAAATGTATATAAATCAGTTGCCGTAGTCAATGAGAGGGGAGTCGATCGATTAGATAGGAGGTAGTTCATCCATCAATTGGGAAAGGTGCAGAATCACTGAGTCCAGCAATTAAATTTCTTAAATGTAAATCAATCTCTTTTGAAAATGTAGGGAGGGCGCAGAATTAGAGAGTCCGTCCATCAATTAGACAGGGCGCAATTAAATTCCTCAGGTGTAAAATTCAAGCTTCTCAGGGTCGATTTTCTCAGATATAGATCCGACATTGAATTGCCCAACACAATAATTATAATGAAGTAGCAACAAATGAAGTACTTGTTGATTAATATTTGATTCGATGTTCTGATTTAATTTAATAAATTTTGGCTTCTGCATTTGTTTTTTTATATAAGCATTGAAATTTTTGTTTTTAAACATTGAGTTAGTTTAGGACTTTCTCCAGGGAGTGGCAAGGATCCACCGCAACCTAGAGTCGAGTCCCTCATTCTTCATAGATTTAGGAATTTTTTAATTTGTAGAGTCATATTTCGTTTCAAATTGTCTTTTAAATAGCATCTAATATTTCCTAATTCTACACTTAGATCATTATTATTTTTTCCAATTTTTGAGTTTTATTTAGTAATGAGAGCAGATTGTAATGCTTTAATTTTGAATAAGTAACACTTCCATTTAGAGTGTAATTCAAGGTTTTATTTGTTCATGCATAGTAGGATTTCTCTTAAGAATTAAATCTCTTTTAAATTAGAACTATCCTTGTTTTCGTAGTATAATCACTTATTTATAAGAGCAAGTTTGAGCGTGGATTCCATTGTGCATGTAGCGGTGATTTAAAGTTTTCATTATCAAGTGGCATGAGTTTGATTTAGTTTTCATTATGAGTTGCATGCTTTCGAAGAGTGAGTTGTTTTTGAATAATTTGTTTCACCTAGATTAAAATATCATAGCTTATTTGTAATGTGATTTTTAATAGGATTTTTAAGTGTTATTTTACATGAAGTGAAATGGTTTCTTTTAGCAATAGTTAGAATTGTCTTTTGTTAATTTGGAATATTGAATTTATTAGGAAGAGTAGTTGTAGTTAGTTTAATTTTTGAGGTTGTCAGTAGAATAACATGTGTGTCTTTTACTTATCTCAAGTTTAGTTTTCAAGAAATAGTTTCAATTTAGTGAGAGGAGTTAATAGATCAAGGTTTTCAAGTTATCATAGGAGATTTAAAAGTAGAATGTGAGTGTGAGAATTTTACATGATTGAGGATTGATTTGTAGTTTAATTGCATTATGGATTTTGCACTGAACGAAATTGGTTAAGTAGGTTTCCATTTCAATATTGCTTGTTTGCCAGCAAATGTGTGTTTCATTCCAGTACTTAGTTTATCATTACAAATGAATATATTTATACTCTGACTATTAAGTTGAGCCAATACGCAGTACAACTCACATTTACGACTCCTGGATTGAAAATTAATATTGAGAGGTTTAATCTGAAAATTAAGCTGCCCAAGAACAGGCAAAGGCTCATCTTCATCAAAATTATGATCTGAATTTTCATCTGCATACTCATCAATAAGTGGTGATGGAAACTTGGTAAAAATTTCATCTGCTGATGCATGCAAAATATCTTCTTCAGACTTTACACTCACCTAATTTATGCTTAACGGGGGTGTTGGTGTACATGCACATAGTTAGCCTTAGTTAGCTTTATTTCAACTCTAGTTATTACATGTGATGTGCACTTGTCTTTAGCTAGTTAACTTGAGTGCTTACATGTGGTGTGCACTTGGCTTTAGTTAGTTAACTCTAGTGCTTTCATTTTGCTTTAATTATCCATAGTTATTGCATGTAGAACTAAGATTAACTTAGTTGCTTTATGTATTGATTCTCAAACTAATATTGATGAATCAAATTCATTCTTAATTCTAATTTTTATTTTTCAACTCTCACAAGTTTGTGCAATTATTCTTCAGCTAGATCCGTATTTGGGCTCTAACAATTTTACACAACTTTCCCCAAGTAATGCCACTTTGAAGAAAGTTATGACTCAAACTTAGATGAGCTACAGTTCTCATCCACATCAAGATTGTCATGAAAAAATTTGGCAAGAGAAACCACCACACTATTGGTTTTCACACTAAGTAATCATGTATCATCACAACATCAATTGGGCACTACCAATACCTTCACAAATGCCACTGATCTGGATCTCGGGGGGGAGGCCCCCAAGATCTAAAAATTTGAAACGGATCTGACAAGATCTGCAAAATTAGAATGCCAGAAAAGAAGAGAGAACACCAAAGAAAATAAAACCACAAAGAAACTTGTTTTATTAAAATAGAGAATAACTGTAGAAGCTACACTGTGATGGACAATCTATCCTTTTATAAAGTGAGGCTTGTTATTTGTATCCTTTTTTTGAGTTACAATACTATGGGTAGATACCATAGGTGGAGACCATGGGTTAATAGCATGGGTAGATACCACTTACAATACCATGGGTAAATTCCATGTGTAGATGAATACCATGGTTGGATACATACCATGGGTGAATTAATATCATGGATAGATGTCACTTAAAATACCATAGGTGAATAAATACCATGGTTCGATTCCATTTACAATACCATTGGTAAATTCCATGGGTGGACGGATAACATGGGTGGATGCCATTTTCCATTTGGATCATTCCTCCCTCCTTAAGAAGAAATGGTCCCCATTGCGTGAAGTTCCCTCCTGAGAAGCCTTTTTTGAATATGAAGAGTGACTGAAGAGAATGGTTTTGTGTAGTTAACCCATAAACATGATGAACAAAGATCCAAGGATAGAGATACCCTGTAATGCTTGTGACCAACTGTGATATTGACAGTGTGTGGCCTAGCGAATGGACTTCGATGAAGTGTGGGTTTGTGGATGAACCAAAACCATGAAAAACGAAGATCCAAGGATAGAGATACACTGTAATGTTTGTGACCAACCATGTTACTAACAGTGTGCGGCCTAGCAAATGGACTTCGATGAGAAGGATTTTGTGCAGTTGACCCATAACCATGATGGTGATTGTTGATGAAATAGCAGGTGCCTACATAGCTTGGGGTGGGAGGGCACATCTCCAAATAACCCAAGCTAAACGCTGCTATGCTAAAACTGATGAATGTGAAGTAGGTGCCTAATAAAGCAGGGTGGGAGGGAACGTCTCCAAAGGGAACCCGCTCTGAATGCTGCTCCAGATTTAAAATGAGAATAAATTGGTCAGTATAACTCAGAATATTTATTGTAACTTTATTTTGAAATGGAATGATCATTTTGCATCTTCCCATGTGTTTGAAACTGTTATCTGGAGACTCTAGACTCTCAAATTCGCATTGAAATTGTCTCGCCGTCACAAAATTTCTGAAAACATAGTTTATTTTAAATCAACGATAACTCCCACATCCGGACTCCAATTCGACCAATTTGTTTTTTGAACTTGGGTGATTTTTCAAGGGGAGCTCAGGTCTATAGCCATTTCTCTGAAATTTTTCACTAAAAACTGTGAAAAATGACAGGAAATTCGTCGTCCACGAATTGTCGTCAGAACATTTTCTGCAACATTGCTGATTTAGAATCAACGATATCTCCCTCATTCGAACTCCAATTCAAACGATTTATTTTTTGAATTTGGGTATTTTTTTGCAAGGAATCTAAATCTGGTCTTTGATTTTGTAAAATTTTCACCATAATTTTCAGATCATATCTTCAAATTCGCCACCCAAGAAATTCATGGAGTTTGCTGAAGATTTCTACCAAAAAATGAAACTGAAATATGATTCAAACCCTCATTCCCATGGATTCGTAACCTGGCTTTGATACCACTGATCCAGATATTGGGGGGAGGCCCCCAAGGTCTAAAAATTTGAAACGGATCTGACAAGATCTGCAAAATTAGAATGCCAGAAAAAAAAGAGAACAACAAAGAAAAATAAGACCACAAAGAAACTTTTTTTATTAAAACAGAGAATATCTATAGAAGCTACATTGTGATTGATAATATATCCTTTTACAAAGTGAGGCTTGTTATTTATAACCTTTTTTTGAGTTACAATACTATGGGTAGATACCATAGGTGGATACCATGGGTAGATACCACTTACAATACCATGGGTAAATTCCATGTGTAGATGAATACCATGGGTGTATACATACCATAGGTGAATGAATATCATGGATAGATGTCACTTACAATACCATAGGAAAATAAATACCATGGTTCGATGCCATTTACAATACCATGGGTAAATTCCATGGGTGGATGCCATTTTCCATTCGGATCAGTCACATAAAACAATTGCATTGTAGACACAACCTAATTTATAGTCCCAAAATCCAGGAGATCATGTGACTTAATTTTAATTTCGTAGGCTTAAGATGTTTCACTTGCACTTATGGAGACTCCAATGTCAACCTCTAATGCATCTGCATGTCGCCCAAGCCGACCCAAACACATTCTTGAAATCCCATTGATATCATGGTCTCTTCTTCTATGGTGATGGAGTCCTATTTTTATAACAAAGATATTCAAGTTCAATGGACCAATGAAAAGCAATTCCATTCCTCATAGATATTGGTTTTACAAACCAAACAACTGAAACTATGTTAGTGTCACTCTCAACTTCTATACCTGTTGCATTTATTTCAAATTTCTAGTTGTAGGCCCTCGTTGCAACTAGGCCTCTTAGATAGAATGCTCCAAAGTATCCATATATAGAAACTATTTTTTAAAGAAATATTCACGTCCTCTAAGAATGGAAAGGTCAAACTACAATAGCAGATGGGCCATTGATCTTTCGTGCAAATATAGATCTCCACTGTGTGGTCCCTTGCTCACTGAAATGCCTTCCTCTTAACTTGAATTTTTTCATCCAACAACCCTACAACACGACAAAGAATATTTGTTCTATCCCAGGGATAAGGACCCAATTTTTTTTTTGAATTGATCATGAGAAGTAGCATAAGAAATCCTTGATCAATTATTTTATCCTTCACATATATGCCAAAAATCACCACATATGAATTATTGAAAATTACAAAAATTTGTAGCCTTAAAGGTCTACAAGTCATGCCTAATCTCCTTTTTGAGTTGTAGATGCCTCAAGTAGACTTCCAGCCAAAACCAAAAATCCATAAGACAAGCAACGAAACCCCAAATTCCATCAGGATATTCACCTTCACACATATATTCAAGACTACTCATAAGGCTGCAGATTTCCTCCATGCATACGAGATTCACCATGGAAGTTAAGGTGCCTTCTATATACATACTAGCTTGGACGCCTTTTAGGAGAGAGTCGAGACATGCCTTCTAGGAGGGAAAATTCAAATTTTTTTTGGAGCCAAAAACCTCTTCATTGAATTAGGATCAATTGCATTTAAATTTAAATTTAATTGGAGACAAATTTTCCCTCTAATTTTAGGACCATTTTGAATTTGAAAATATTAGTAAAAATTTATTTTTACTTCAACAATTAAATTTACCCCTTCATTAAAAGATCCTTCTTATCCTTATTAAATGTGTGATAAACCAACCAATAATATGTTTCCAAATCATCTCCTTTGGGGATGTTGACCACGATAAGGGGGTTTTGTCCTTTTGAAAAGGAATCATGTGGCATGCCACATGTTATCACTCTCCCCAAATTCCCAAGGCTGAAAATAGGATTGGAGAAAGGTAACCATAGACTAGGCTTTAGGTCAGGTAGCTATCCCTACCAAGACCAAAGAGGGCTCTCTCATTGTCACTTTTGCAGTCAAAGGAAGGAATGAGTATCTAATGATATTAGGCTAGGTATGTAAGCTCAGTAAATAGGATTTGTTTTATGTTTCTAGTGCTGGATAGAAAAGTCAGTGAGTAGACTGTATAGAAGGTTTCTAGGTCTGAAATCCAAGGTGAATTTGCAGAGAATGTGTGAGGCTATATAGGTAGTTTGAAATCATTTTAATAGGTCATTAGTTATAGGATGAATTATAAGAGAGTTTGAATGAGAACTAAGGTGAATTAATTCAGTTTCGAAGCAAATAAACATAGCAATGTAAGCCTTGTTTAAAACAGAGCATGAATAAACATGATTTTTGCTCATAAACTTACAAAATAAACATATATGAAAGAAGAAGAAATGGTATTAAGAATTAAATAATAAACATACATAATAATAATAGATGCTCCAATTCATACCACAAGTATATCAACACAATTCCTGTTAATCTGTCTCTGATTTCATTCCAAATTACTGATTACAAAAGCTCCACTGCAATATGAGACTATCCAACCCCAAAAAATACAAAACAAAGTCTACTTATAGAAAATATAGACTATGACACCTCATCAAGTCAAAATCCCATCCAAAATGCATCATAACGGCAAAATATGAGTCATTTCCTAGTTTCTAGGGAGGTTAGAAACCATTCCCTGAATTTTAGCTATAAACTAGGAGTGTTTGTCCTTTACATTAATTACATGTTCCATAATGATAGGAAGCCAAAAAAAATATAGTAAATCTAATTGCAACTCAAACGACATAATCTCCTCGAATTTGTGACCATTTCTGATCTTAACAAGTGTCCTGAGGAATCCAATGTTGATTTGTGACAATTCTAACTAAATATTTTAGAAAACAATTTGCAGAAGCATAACAAAACTTTGGAGGAACTTTCGAGGCCCTTTTAGAAGTCCAAATCCACTTCTTAAAGAATTATCAACTAGCCTTGTGTGTCTAGTTTCCAGAACATCTTGAATTTTTCAAAATGGACCACGGGAAGGCCTTCAAAAGTCCATTCTCCCAGGGTCACTCAAAAGTGTAACAAAGGGTCCAAAAACGAGGCATAAACATGAAAAAAGTGGTTTTTGAGTTTTTTCTTCCAAATTTCAGCTTTTCATGCCATGAGGGTTCCTGATCTGTGATTTAATCATAAAAATACATCCATCCATGTAAATAAATCACCATTTGGATGCCTCCAAAATAAAAGTCACAAAAGTCCATTACCTTTTTGCAATGAGAAATTTCCAGAATTCTGTAAAAAATCATATAAAATATCAAAATTTCTCAAAAGTTCTAAAAATTGGTTATTTTTCTCCTACAAGAGATAGGCTACATATTAAGGAAGCTTCAGATAATAATTCAAAGCTATCCTTCTCCTTGAGCTTCATTTGTGCCTGTTTAAGCCTCTTCTTCACTTGTTTCGGCCTTATTTGAGAAATGGTGTCCCTAGTGCGATAATGGTTTGTCATGTGCCTTTGCACCTTGTTATCCATTTTATCCTTCTTCAGTAGCTTCTCCATATGCTCATTAAATCTTGATAACCAAAGCTCTCTATCCTCATTGATCTCCATGGAAATGAGCTCATCAAAGGTCAATTCTTCAGATTGATGAATTGACTGTCTTTCTCGCTCCAATGCCCTTTTGAGGCCTCTTGTTCTTGGTCTACTTTTTTGTGTTTCAGCCTCCATCTCTTGCATTTGGTCAACAACAACAATTTTCTTTCCTTTACCTCTTTTTGCCTCCATGTCTGATTTGTAGTTTTTTTTTAGGAGATGATTCACTTGCAATTGAAAATTTTCCCGCTCAAGGAAAGTTATTTGGGATTGGGCAATGAAGAAGGCCTCTTGAATTCTGCAATTTCTTTATATTTCTCTTTCATGATGTCATCACCTGATCTGACCTCCTCATTCTCTGATACCACAGGCTCCAATGGCACTGACTCATTATGCTGATGCAAGAGAGGCTACTCCTCTATCTGACATTGCTCAACATTGGTGCCAAGTGTAAGAAAACCCTTGGTAGACTTAGGCGCAAATACTTGTCTCTTCCCTCTCTCATATGTGTGAGAAAATCCCATAATCCTAGGGACATCTAAAGGCTAAATAGGCATGCTTGAAGAGCTAATCTCCATTGGTTGTGTTGATGATGTAATAGGTAAGTCAGAGAGTGTTGTGGACAATCTCTCAAAGAAGTTTTCCCAGGTCATGTTTATGGAGGACAAGTGATGCAACACAATGAGCTTGATTAGGCCATGATGAAAAAGACTAGTATGATGATCTTCCCTTCTACTCTAAACTTTCTCAGTCATCTTAATCAAGCTCCTGTATAAATAATGAGGCAAATAAAGTGTTTTTACTAAGGTAAAATGCATCAAAATCCTGATGTGATACCTATATAATCTGGAGAATATTCCTTCACAAGTGAAGTACTTCATTATCAACATCATCAGAGGAACATACTTTTTTTCTGAGTTTTTTTAAAAGAAAAAAAAATGATGGATCCTCTCTAGCGTGAGGCTTGAGTAATTTCTTGCAATTTTCAATGTCTAGGTCCATCCCCTTGAAACACTTCTCTCATGAGAAGGGATACCTGTAGCTAAATAAATTAGGTCAGATGATAGGCTGATATCCATATCTGCAAGAGTGACCTTTCCTATATTGTATCTTGTTTCAAATGGGATGGACAACTGAAGATGATACCCTCCTTCCATAAGCCTTTCACAAAATGTCAAACACTAAGTTCTTTCAAAGAACTTCTAGCCATTGGTGAAACATTAATCTAGTGCATGGTGAATAGTTCAAATCTGAGGTGGCACCCTCCCTTTGAAATTTTCTTGTCACTTTCCATGGTTTTTGTCACTCGAATGATGAAAACCCTAGGGTGTTAATGAAATGAGTGAATGAATAGAAATCTGGAAAAACAGAGTGTAGGAATGCATGATTTTGGTGGATGAAATGTGTTGATTAGTAGTTGTCATTGATGTCAACCCAAGCAATACCAGGGGCTACCCCGATCTTGCATGGTAACTTTGACCTAGCAAATTACTATATTCTGGGTCAATAACATTTTTTATGGTTTCTACTTGTCGAGATGTTTTCGTTGATATATGGCACACCATGTAATTCTTCATGGTTTGAGAGATATTCATGTTTGAAGTTTGTAACCCTAGTTAGTGGGATAAAACCCCATGGGGTTGTTGGCATGGGTCATTGAAAATTCAATAATTAATATTTTTAAGCTTTTAAAATCCCTCCCATGTGCACTTTTTGAAGACCCTCTCAACCTAAGCATTTATATAAATTGTGATCCTCATATCCTCCTCATGTAGGGATTTGGCTACCTAAAACAGGTCATTCTGGAATTTGCATTATAAATTTTTTTCTATGAAGGTTCAAAAGCTAAATTTTTTATGAGACGAAGCCAAAATCCTAAGGAATCTCCTGTAAAATTTTCAGAGTGAGGTGCACAACATTTTTGGAGATATGATCTGTGGAAGTCAGTGTTTTTGCAGGCTCCTAAACTTCATCTCAAAGAAGTGACCTTGGGAAAATCGTCATAACTCTCTCTCTGAGTATTAGATTGGAATTATGTAAACTTTCAGATAGTGCATGGAATATATTTTTCGTTGTATCAATTTCAGATCTGAATGAAGAAAAAGTGACATATGGCACACCGTACAAGTTCGCTCTACTGAAATAGTCCATAATTAGGTCATTGTGAGATATTGGGCATAACTCTCCCTTGAAGAATCCAAATTGGGTCAGTCTTGTGGCATTGGAAAGAAGACTTGGAGCACTACTACAGGACCAAAAATCAGATAATGGGGATCTGAAATAACAGAGATATACTAGATTCAATATCGAGCTCCTAGAAGGTAAGAAAAATCTAGATCATGTGTTGTCAAGGACCAGAATTTCTAGGGCAGAAAAGAAAATCAAGGTTTAGAATAGGGTAGCATGACAAGAGCAGCAAGCAAGGTGTAGAACAATAGTAAAAAGTTCAACACATGAAGTCTTCAAGTGGGCGACACTGCATAGAGTCATTGTAAAGGTATAATTGTACTAAGTCATTGTAAATGCATCATTGTAAAAATTGTACAAATTTATATCTACACGAGTTGAAGAGGCAGCATTGGGAGGTCTGGGATCATCATTAGGTGGGTGTGTCAGAGTTGGGGTTATGGTCTAGTGCGTCTTCTTCTTATACATCATTATATATCATTGTAAAGTGGACCATTTTCCCTGGTATAGGAGTCCATTCTTGTTTTATTCTTCTATAGGGTGCTAGGCTGGTGTATGAAGTCACCAACAGGTTCAAGCCTGTGAAAAATTCAGGGTGGTCGGGTGGTGGTAGGGTGTGTTGTAGCTCATTGGGTGTTGGAGCATCCGTTTAGTTGACCACTGAAGAATCTCGGGCGTTGGAGCATCCATCCAGTGGAAGCTAGAGAATAATGATTTTCTAGATTCTAGGAAGTTGGAGCTTTATTTTCAATTGGAGTTAAATATTAAAGAATTATTAGACAAATATTCAGGTGGTTTTTGTCTCGGAGAGGATTTTTTCCTTAAAAATTGTGTTCAGTTGTGTTCCTTTTGTTTACTGCTATCATTGTACAAACACTGATAATAATTCAATATTAACTAATGATCTGAAAGATTAATAATAATACTAATTCAAAGGAATATTGATTCACCCCCCTCTCAGTATTTCCAACAATTTTTTTGAGAGCTTTGTTCCTTCAATAGTAGTTTAACAGCTAGAAGGAGGTCATGGAGCATACCGAGAATGGTGTACCTCTATTCAATGAAAATAATTATGCACTCTGGAGAGGAATAATGGAGGTATATCTCTTGGCGCAAGGTTACGAAGTATGGGACACTGTTCAAAATGGATTTACATCAACCACAGATGAACAAGGTAAGAAGAATTTGGTAAATGATACAAAAGCAAAGAATATTATTATCAGTGGACTTATTGAATCTGCTTATCATAAGGTGTTGGGTCGTAAAACCACCAAAAATGTATGGGACAAGCTTGAGAATATATATGCAGGTGAATCAAATGTCAAAGAAGCAAATCTTCAAATTTACAGAGAAATATTTGAGCAACTCAGAATGAAAGAACATAACAACATTTTTGCATACTTCCAACACATTGATGAAATAACCAACACTCTGGAAGGATTGGGAGAGCCTGTTGACGAGAAGATTATTATATGAAATATTCTTAGAACGTTACCAGGGAGATTCAACCCAAAGGTATCGGTCTTAGAATATAGTGAAAATATGACCAAACTCAGCAAAGAGGAATTACATGGAGTTCTCATAGCATATGAAATTAGACTTGATGAAGAGGGTACTTCACATCTAGAAACTGAGTTCACTGCATTGAATAAAACCAATAAGGAGAAACAACCTTCAAAGGAACAGACTTGCACCTGCAAGTGTAAAGAAAAGGAAGATGATGAAGAAGGTCTTTCAGATGGAGAATATGCTTACTTTACAAGAAAACTAAAAATTGGTAAGGGAAAATTCAAGGGTAAACTTCCATTGATATGTTTCAGCTATGGTGAGGTTGGGCATTTTGCAGCAAAATGTTCCAACATAAGTGATGGCAACTCAAAAGAAAAGAAAGGATTTAATAAATTCAATAAGAAAAGAAAAAATTAAAGATTCAAAAGGAACTTTCTCTCTAAATAAGATAGCTCATCATCCGATGAAGAAAATGACAACGAAGAAGAAGCCAATGAGGGGGTATTGTTTATGTCCAAGCACATTAAACAAGAGGTATCAAACAACGAAGAAGAAGGGTTGACCATAGAATAATTTTATAAGGAGGCAATCAAGCTTATAAAAGAGCTCAAGGCTGAGAAGATCCGTTCCAATACTCTTGAAGAACAAGTTCAATGTCTCAAAATTGAAGTTGAAGAACACAAATGTATTGAAGAGTCACTTCAAAATAAGTTGGAAGAAAGCACCCAAGAAAGGGAAGCATTAGAAGCCGAAGTAGTCTCATTGCGTAAGGAAGTGAAGAAGGGAAAAATTGTCCAAAACTATGCCAAAAACTCAAGGGCATTGGAAGAACTCATCAATAATCAACGATCTTACAATGAAAGAACTGGCCTCGATTACAAAGAAGAAGAAGCAGGACCTTCTACAACAAAATACAAAGAACCTATGATATTTGACATGCATGTAGACTTCATTGGACAAGATTCACAAGAATAGCCTTGGAAGACAATTCCTCAACGAATTTTTCCATCCAGGTACCAACATATTTTTTATGGCTATTGTTATTCATGTGGAAAATTTGGTCATAAAGCTGTAGAATGTCACACGTATCCTAGGAACCAATACAATTCCAGGAGATCTGTCAAATATGAACCTCCCATGGATCAACAAAACATCAATATATTTGAACATTTAATAAATAATATTGAATGTTACAAATGTTGAAACTTTGGACACATAACCAGAGACTACAGACTTGAAAATCCTCCAAAATAATCTTCGAAGCCATAGAGTGAACGAACATGGAAGAAGAAGAAGAATGATAATTGTGCTCTCTCTCTCAAGGCTCAAAACAACAAATATGTGTGGTATGTTGATAGTGGTTTCTCAATGCATATGACTGGAGATAGAAAGAAATTTGTATCTCTGAAAGAGAAGATGGATGGAACCATGTCCTTTGGAAATGATGGATCTTCAAATGTTATAGGATCAGGTACTGTCACTCTCCGAAGCAAAGATGTTTTAGCGAAGAATGTTCTATTGGTTGAAAACATGAATCACAATCTTCTCAGTGTTGGACAAATGTGTGATCAAGGACACACAATACTATTCAACTCCACAAAATGTGAAATTAGGAAAGGAAGGTATGGTGAAATTATGGATACAACAAGTCAAGCTCTAAACAAGATATATGTTATGGATGAAGCAACTAAAGCACGTGTAATAGCTAAAGAGGATGATATAATATTTGGTAGAAATGATGACCGAATAAGTAATAATTTTGCTACAAATATGAAAAGTGAGTTCAAGATGTCTTTACTTGGTGAGCTGACATACTTCTTAGGGCTTCAAATATCTTAGCAAGAGAAAGGAATATTTATATGTCAAGCCAAGTACTTCAAGGAAATGCTCAAGAAATTCAAAATGAAATATTGAAAACCAATCCTTACTCTGATGGTAACAGGTTGAAAATTGAGCATAGACGACTCATCTAAGGATGTGGATCAGAGGTTGTACATATCTACGATTGGTAGTCTTCTATATGTAATAGCCTCTCGACTAGATGTTATGAAAGCAGTTGGAAAAGTAGAAATATTCCAAGCAGCGCCAAAAGAATTGTTGGAAATATTGTCATTGATGGCAAAGGAATTGGCAAAGACAGGAGCAGCACCTAAACTATCCATAAGGAAAAAGAGACAAAGAGGTAGTAGAAGCAGCAGATGAGACAAAGCAGTAGAGTTGAATTAGGGGTTTAATACAATTTTCAAAGGAGATGACAAAAGGGAGAGCTGCTAGGAAGAGACAAGGTAATAGATTGAAGGACAAATTGAATATCTGGCTAAGATTTGTTTATGTTAATGAAGAACTATGGAATTGTGTTAAGTATGAGTAAATCTGGAATATATATGACCTGTGTGATAAATTTCATAATGGGCAGAGGATACCTACAGTGCCCGAAGAAGAATGAAATCATTGTTAGGGATATGTGTATTATATGTGTATTGACTGATGTAATTCTTGTGTGGAATCCCCTGAATCTCTGTATGAGTCTCTGCGAATGGAGTTAAAAGTGAAACCCTGTTGAGGAATCATGGTGGTAGGATTCGAATTCCAGGGTGAGACCTTCTTGTAATGAAGATCTGGCTTAGTTTGATATTTTCAGTTGTGGAACTACTTGGTTGTGTATATAAGGGGCTCTCGAGGCATTCAGTGTATCCATTGAAGAACTTAATGGTGGCAGAGATATGATTTTTTTGAATGTACAGGTAGAAGCGGAACTGTGACAGGATAGAACTCTGAAATGGAAGGTTGTCATGTTATATATATCATAGCAGAATTGAGGAATGACATTGAATTGTCACGAATTAATGTTTGTAAGGAAATCTCGTCGGAAGAGAACTACATTTGGTTGTTGGTTACTGGAAATCCTTCCAAGATAGACCAGAGTTATAGCGCAAACCCAGACTAACCCTTTGGAATCATGAACGGAACCTTGAGTGAAGGGCGAAACCACGAAGGAGGAACAGTGAAGGCGGTTTATGGTTTTCATCGCACCGCTTTCAACGGGCAAGCGGTATTCAAGAGGTGGGGAGCGATTCCATAGAATGGGTGACACGCATCCCTGTATGATTCTACAAAAAAAAAAATTACTGTGCGCCATCGCACGTTATAGTTCGACCCAGGATGCCCAGCGATATCGTTGAGTGTCGTTGATCTGGGAATGGGTCATCGAACGGTCGTCATTTTTTGAAGGTGTGCGAAGATTAACACAAGTACGGTGGGCCATCGCACGTTAACGATCGGTATCGGAGGTCGAGCGATATGCATATACGCCGTTGATCTGGAAGCTTGCTAATCTAACAGTGATCGGACGCTGGACTTGCGTGAAGTTTACCTATGGTACCATGCGCGTATTTGATTGGCTATTGACTATATTTGTGGGCCCGGGGTCAAAGGTTTACCATATTATTTGGAAGAGTTAAAATGCGAAGGGTTAAATTTAATCCTAAAGTTCTAAATTGTAAATATATTTATTTATCAATTTCTTCAAATTGATAAATAAAAGTTAAAAAGAGATCAAAAAGCCCCGTGGGATAAGGAATACTGTCAGAGGAATACCATTAGCGGTTCGTGGTTTTTGACTCATGGTTTTAATAAAGGGAAAACTATATAAGGAGAAGAAAAATAAAGAACAGTTAGTGCATTGTAAGGGTGGTGAATAAAAATTTCTAAAAATAATATCTGTATGGGCGAGCTCTGTTCTTAACTGATAAATCTAAAAATACGATGCACCCATGAATATAATGATGAATATCTGGTGTGAATGACGAATGAAATCATGAGGAACTGGTGTGAGTATACAAAAAATAAATAAATCTAGTGACCGACAAGGTATGTCGTATGGAAACTGGTGGATCCAGTATAAAAGTTGATGAAACGTGGTCCGCAGTGGTGCTGAGGGTCGAAGCCTTCAGAGAGGGGGTTGTAGCTCCCTTCCAGTGGTAGCTGGTAAACGAGAGCAGGGGGTAGTAGCTCCGTTCCAGGAGAGGCTGGTAAACAAGAGAAGGTTGTAGCCTTCTACAGGTGGGTGCCTGCATGCTGGTATAAGTCTGCACCAGCATATATTGTAAGAAGCTTTCTCTATAATAAATATTGAAGACTGAGATTACAGTAGCGTTGGTTTTCTCCCGAATTGGGTTTCCACCTTAAATCCTGGTGTTCATATGTGTTGTTTTGTGTGATGGTTTGTTCTGTTATTTCTGTTCATGCTTAATGCTTATCTGATGCAATACTCTAAGCAAAGACATAATAAGATATCTGGACATACATATTGAATGCATTACTGTAACATATGGTTTTAAGAGAAAGAAAAGAAAAATTGTTCAGTCCTAAATACTGATTCACCCCCCCCCCCCTCTCAGTATTTTTCCCTTCAATTGGTATCAGAGCAGGTCCTTCTGAAAAAGCTTAGCCGCTAGAAGGAAGATCAAGCAAGATGAGCAATCAAGATGGAACAACATCTATCAGGCCTCCGCTCTTTAAAGAAAACAGTTTAATCTTCTGGAAAACAAGGATGAGATCCTATCTTCAGTCTTTGGGAGCAGAGGTATGGGCAATTGTTGAACAAGGATATCAATACCCAGCTGCAATACCAACAGATCCGACGGAAAGAAAGAATTATGAAACGAATGCGAAGGTGGTCAATGCTCTATTGGGAAGTCTAACTGATCAGAATTTGTCAAAGTCATGCAGCTGAATACAACCAAGACAATATGGGACAAAATCATTCTAAGTTATGAAGGTGATGCAAAGGTAAAAAGTGCTAAACTCCAAACTCTCAGAATTAAATATGAGAATCTAAAAATGGATAATGAGGAGAGCATTGCCAATTTCTTTTTACGTCTTGATGATGTTGTAAATCGTATGAGAAATCTGGGAGAAACAATAACCGAATCTACCTTGGTTGAGAAAGTCTTAAGATCACTAACGACAAAATTTGAGTCAAAAGTTTCTGCCCTGAAGAAAAGCAGGATCTTCAAAACCTTACTATGGTACAACTTCATGGCATACTAACTGCATATGAAATGAGAAGAGGAGGACCTTCTGAAGTCAAAGAAGTAGTCTTTAGAACTTCTACAAAAGGGAAGGAAGTACAAAAAACAGAAGGATCAGGATATATCTCAGAAGAAGATGAGATAAACTTTGTAAAGAAACTTCAACTTGGCACAAGACGGTTCAGAGGTAAGCTTCCTTTCAAATGTTTTGATTGTGGAAGAGTTGGTCATTATGCTGCTAAGTGTCCTTATAAAGAAACACATAAAAAGGGGAAGGAAGTAGCAAAAAGGAATAAGAATCGTTTTAGCACTAGAAAGAGTTACTATACTCATGAAGATAGTGATGGGTTATCTGATAGTGAGGAATAATGTGAACAAGATCTTAGACTTCTCATGGAATTTGAAAAAGAATCTAGAGAAGAAAAAGATACTTTTGTGGATGATCTAGAAGACAGTGACTTTCTTGATGAAAACAATAAACTCAAGATTTGCTTAGAAGAAAGTAAAATAACCATAGAAACTCTGAAAAATCAGCTTGAAGAAAAAGAGAAACACAATGAGAAATTAGAGTGTGAAGTAGTAAGTCTAAGAAAAGAACTTGAGAAAGTAAAAACTCTAAATCTTAGATTTGCTAAAGGATCTGAAACATTAGATGAGATTATCAAGGTACAACGTTCTCCTCTTATAAAGACAGGTCTTGGATATATTGGAGAATCTTCTTAGGCTTCAGCACCAAATTATCTAAAAGCAGTTACAGCTGGTTTACAACATCCTGCCACTCAGCAAGGGAATAAAGAATCTTTACAAATAAAGCATGATCATCTCAATTCAAAGAACACTAACAGGAATGTCTTTCAAAGAAACACCAATCAACAAGTAAATTCATATAGAAGATTTTATGATCGCAGAAATTTCTTCTTCAATGGACAATGTTTCTCATGTCACAATTTTGGTCATAAAGTTGTTCAATGTGTTGCATATAAAACCATCATGACAAGAGAAGCAAGAAAGAAAAGGATTGATATTGAAACAAAGAAGAATAATTATAACAAATTTTCTCCTCTTCAAAATGAAGTTGAATGTGCTTATTGCAATAACTTTGGCCATGAAGAATCTGAATGCAGGAGCAAAGTTCAACCAAAAGAACATGTTCCTTCAAGCTCCAAAGTATGGAAAAAGAAGGAATTAAAGGTTGAAATTTGTGGCACAGCGTTATTTGTAGAAGATGAAGAAAACCAATGGTACATTGATAGTGGATGCTCAAGACACATGACAGGTGATAAAGACAAACTTCTTGCATATAGTGCTCTAGAAAAAGAAAAAAATGTTACATTTGGAAATGATACTCCTGCGGTCATTAAGGGAAAAGGGTTTGGTTTTATAAAATAAAAGGTGAAAGCCAATGAAGTCATGTATGTGGATGGATTAAAGCATAACTTGTTAAGTGTAAGTCAAATGTGTGATCAAGGAACTGAAGTTGTCTTTAGTTCAAAAGAATGTGTGGTACGTGATCTTGATACAGGTAAAGCAATTATAAAAGGAAAAAGAACTCCAAACAACTTGTATATATTGAAGAACCCCAAAGAACAATGTTATTTGAGTAAATCTTCAGAAAATTGGCTATGGCATAGAAGGTTGGGGCATCTGAGCTTCTCTCAAATCAACAAATCAAGTAGACTTAAAGTTGTTTGTGATCTTCCCAATATTACTCTACCTGAAAATATCATATGCAAATCTTGCCAATTCGGTAAGCAAACCAGGGTACAATTTAATTCCAAGGAAGGATCATCAAGTAAGCCTCTTGAACTCATTCATACTGACATATGTGGACCTATGAGGAAAAATTCACCACATGGTGAAGAATACTATATCTTATTCATTGATGATTTCTCTAGAATGTGTTGGATTGGGCTGCTTAAACACAAAGATGAAGCATTTGAGAAATTTCAGATCTTCAAAGCACTAGTTGAGAATGAATTAGATCCAAAAATCAAGTGTCTCAGATCTAATCAAGGAGGAGAATATACATCCAATGAATTCCTTGAATTCTGTGAACAACATGGCATAAAAAGACATTTCTCTGTAGCTGGAACTCCACAACAGAATGTCGTTGCAGAAAGAATGAACATAACAGTTCAACAAATGGCTAGAGCTATGCTTGATGATTCTGCAACACCTGACACATTTTGGGGAGAAGCAGCACATACAGAAGTAAACATTCTCAACAAATCACATGTTCGTGTAAATAGTGATAAAACTCCATATGAACTCTGGTATGGAAATCCTCCCACTATAAAGCATTTTAGAATTTTTGGGAGCAAATGCTTTATCAAGAATAATGATGAAAAACTTGGCAAGTTTGAACCCAGAGCAGATGAAGGAATATTTCTTGGTTACTCCTCTAGGAGTAGGGCATATAAATGTTACAATAAAAGACTTTGGAAGATTTTTGAATGTATTGATGTTGTTATTGATGAGTCTCCTGCAGCTCCAAAAGAAGAAAAGAAAACAATAGATGAAGATGATGATGACATATATCCTTCTACATCAAATAGTAATGATACAAACAATGAACCCAGTGAAGAACCCGAAGAGGATTTGTCTGAAAAAGCTCCATCTAGATATGTTCAAAAGAATCATCCAAAATCTCAAATTTTGGGAGAAAAGGGATCAGGGGTACAAACAAGAAGGACTCTTGTGGGATCTTCTAGCAATTTGGCATTTCTGTCCACAATTGAACCTCACAGTGTCAGTCAAGCTAGCAAAGATGAATGTTGGATTCAAGCCATGAATGAAGAGCTTGATCAAATTGAAAAGAATCACACTTGGGAATTAGTACCAAGACCTCATGACAAAAATGTCATTGGAACTAAATGGATATTCAAAAACAAGTTAAATGAGAATGGGGAAGTTATAAGAAATAAAGCTAGACTTGTGTGCAAAGGGTATGCTCAACAAGAAGGTATAGACTTTGAAGAAACCTTTGCTCCTATAGCCAGACTTGAAGCCATAAGAATGTTTTGTGCTTTTTCAAGCTTCCAACAAATCAAAGTTTATCAAATGGATGTTAAATCTTCTTTTCTCAATGGTGATCTAGACGAAGAAGTTTATATAGAACAACCAGAAGGATTCATTTTGGGAAATGATGAAAAACTTGTTTATAGACTTAAAAAGGCTCTATATGGTCTCAAACAAGCTCCAAGGGCATGGTAATATTGTCTTGACAAATATCTTCATCAACAAGGATTTTCAAAAGGGTCTGTTGATAGCAACTTATACACAAAAAATAAAAATGACAAATTATTGATTGTGGTTGTATATGTTGATGATATCATTTTTGGAAGTAATAAAGAGTCTATGAGTCAAAAATTTGCTTTTGATATGCAGCAAGAATTTGAAATGTCTTTGCTTGGGGAACTAACATTCTTTCTTGGCTTGCAAGTGCAACAAGCAATAGATGGCATATTCTTATCACAAGAAAAATACCTCAAGCAAATCCTGAAGAAGTATGGCATGGAAGACTGCAAACCTGTAAGTACACCAATGATAACCGGATGTAATCTCAGTTCTAATGAGGATTCCCCCACGGTGAATCAACCTAAATACAGATCTATGATAGGAAGTCTACTTTATCTCACTAGGACAAGACCAGACATCATGCATGCAGTTGGGATTGTTGGACGATTTCAAGCTAATCCAAAAGAGTCTCATCTTCAGGCTGTGAAAACAATATTCAAATATCTACAAGGAACTCAAGACTTTGGACTATGGTATCCAAAGAATGCTTATCTTACTCTTCATGCATACACTAATGCAGATTGGGCTGGAAGTGTTGATGATCGGAAACGCACTAGTGGTGGTGCATTCTATATGGGGTCTCGGTTAGTATCTTGGTTCAACAAGAAGCAAAGCTCCATTGCCTTATCTATAACAGAAGTAGAATATGTGGCTGCTGCATCATGTTGCACTCAACTTCTCTGGATGATGCAAACCCTACAATACTTTCAAATCAAATTTTCACCTCCTATCTCCATTATGTGTGATAATACAAGTGCTATCAGTATCTCAAAGAATCTTGTTATGCATTCCAAGACCAAGCACATTCCCATCAAATATCACTTCTTACGTGAACAAGTGCTTGAACAAAAGGTGAAATTAGAGTATGTTTCCTCCAAAGAACAAGTTGCTGATATATTTACCAAACCTCTACCCAAGGAAGCATTTGAATATCTCAGACAGAAACTGGGAGTAGTCTCTACCATGCAGAGGATCAGGTCTACTTAAATAAAGAAGATTAAATTGGTTGTGAGGTACTGTTAGGCATACCTGAATGCATAGGCTCAGGGGGAGCATTGTTCATATGAAAAGGATGAATTGTTGGTCATATTATGTTTGAAGATGCAACATGATCTCAGGGGGAGCATGGCATTATTGGTTCAAAGGATGTTGATCAAAATCTTTGCCATTGATGTCAAAGGGGGAGGAAAAGCAACAAAGGGCTTCTGTAAGGCCATCAGAGGAAGAGTATTTCCATCAATGCCAAAGGGGGAGATTGTTGGAAATATTGTCATTGATGGAAAAGGAATTGGCAAAGACAGGAGCAACACCTAAACTATCCATAAGGAAAAAGAGACAGAGAGGTAGCAGAAGCAGTAGATGAGACAGAGCAGTAGAGTTGAATTAGGGGTTTAATACAGTTTGCAAAGGAGATGAAAAAAGGGAGAGCTGCTAGGAAGAGACAAGGTAATAGATTGAAGGACAAATTGAATATCTGGCTAAGATTTTTTTATGTTAATGAAGAACTGTGGAATTGTGTTAAGTATGAGTAAATCTAGAATATATGACCTGTGTGATCAATTTCATAATGGGCAGAGGATACCTACAGTGCCCAGCGAAGAATGAAATCATTGTTAGGGATACTTGTATTATATGTGTATTGACTGATGTAATTATTGTGTGGAATCCCCTGAATCTTTGTATGAGTCTCTGCGAATGGAGTTAAAAGTGAAACCCTGTTGAGGAATCATGGTGGTAGGATTCAAATTCCAGGGTGAGACCTTCTTGTAATGAAGATCTGGCTTAGGTTGATATTTGCAGTCATGGAACTACTTGGTTGTGTATATAGGGGGCTCTCGAGGCATTCAGTGTATCCATTGAAGAACTTAATGGTGGCAGAGATATGATGGCAGAACTGTGACAGGATAGAACTCCGAAATGGAAGGTTGACATGTTATATATATCATAGCATAATTGAGGAATGACATTGAATTGTCACGAGTTAATGTTTGTAAGGAAATCCCGTCGGAAGAGAACTACATTTGTTTGTTGGTTACTGGAAATCCTACCAAAGATAGACCAGAGTTATAGCGCAAACCCAGACTAACCCTTTGGAATCATGAACGAAACCTTGAGCGAAGGGTGGAACCACGAAGGAGGAATAATGAAGGCGGTTTATGGTTTTCATCGCACCGCTTTCAATGGGCAAGCAGTATTCAAGAGGTGGGGAGCAATTCCATAGAACGGGCGACATTCTTCCTTGTATGATTCTACAAAACCACTTTTTACTGTGCGCCATCGCGCGTTATAGTTTGACCCAGGACGCCCAGCGATATCGTTGAGCGTCGTTGATCTAGGAAGGGGTCATCGGACGATCGTCATTTGTTGAAAGTGCACGAAAATTAACACAGGTACGGTGGGCCATCGCACGTTAACGATCGGTATCGGAGGTCGAGCGATATGCATATACACCGTTGATTTGGAAGCTTGCTAATCTAACGATGATCGAATGCTGGACTTGCGCAAATTTTACCTATGGTACCATGTGTGTATTTGATTGGCTATTGACTATATTTGTGGGCCCGGGGTCAAAGGTTTACCATATTATTTGGAAGGGTTAAAATGCGAAGGGTTAAATTTAATCCTAAAGTTCTAAATTGTAAATATATTTATTTATCAATTTCTTCAAATTGATAAATAAAAATTAAAAAGAGATAAAAAAGCCCCGTGGGATAAGGAATACTATCAGAGGAATACCATTAGCGGTTCGTGGTTTTTGACTCATGGTTTTAATAAAGGGAAAACTATATAAGGAGAAGAAAAATAAAGAATGGTTAATGCATTGTAAGGGTGGTGAATAAAAATTTCTAAAAATAATATCTGTATGGGTGAGCTCTGTTCTTAACTGATAAATATGAAAATACGATGCACCCATGAATATAATAATGAATATCTAGTGTGAATGACAAACGAAATCATGAGGAACTGGTGTGAGTATACAGAAAATAAATAAATCTGGTGACCGACAAGGTATGTCATATGGAAACTAGTGGATCCAGTATAAAATTTGATGAAATGTGGCCCGCAGTGGTGCTGAGGGTCGAAGCCTTCAGAGAGGGGGTTGTAGCTCCCTTCCAGTGGTAGCTGGTAAACGAGATCAGGGGTAGTAGCTCCCTTCCAGGAGAGGCTGGTAAATGAGAGAAGGTTGAAGCCTTCTGCAGGTGGGTGCCTCCGTGCTAGTATAAATCTGCACCAGCATATATTGTAAGAAGTTTTCTCTATAATAAATATTGAAGACTGAGATTACAGCAGCGGTGGTTTTCTCCCGAATTGGGTTTCCACCTTAAATCCTGGTGTTCATATGTGCTGTTTTGTTTGATGGTTTGTTCTGTTATTTCTGTTCATGCTTAATGTTTATCTAATGCAATACTCTAAGAAAATACATAATAAGATATCTGGACATACATATTGGATGCAGTACTGTAACATACGGTTTTAAGAGAAAGAAAAGAAAAATTGTTCAGTCCTAAATACTGATTCACCCCCCCCCCTCTCAGTATTTTTCCCAACAAGAATCACATATTATTTTCATCAAAAGAATTCTTTGATATCTAAAGGGAACAAAATAATATGGCTTATGGTATCCCAAGGGTAACAATCTCATTATTCAAGCCTTTATAGATGTAGATTGGGAAGGAAGCGTTGATGATGATAAGAGTACTCGTGAAGAATTTGAATATCTTCACTAGAAGCTTGGGATTCTCCCAAGTTTTCATTATATTTTCCTTATTCAGAATATAAAGGGGGAGTGGAAGTGTGTATAGGTCCGCAAGATGGTTGTGTGTTAGGGGGAGTGGAAGTGTGTATAGGTCTGCAGGATGGTTGTGTTAGGGGAAGTTACTCTTTGCCATTGAGGTCAAAGGGGGAGAGAATGTTGTAGGAAGAGGTGTCATGATCGAAGGGGGATTACTTGTATTGCCATGAATGCCAAAGGGGGATATTGTTGATCAGTGGTTGTCATTGATGTCAACCCAAGAAGCACCAGAGGCTACCCCAATCTTGCATGGTAACTTTGAACTACCAAATTACTATATTTTGGGTCAAGGACATTTTTTATGGTTTCTACTTGTCAAGATGTTTCCATTGATATATGGAAAGCCATGTAATTCTTCACGGTTTGAGAGATATTTATGTTTGAAGTTTGTAACCCTAGTTAGTGGGATAAAACCCCATGGGGTTGTGGCATGGGTCATTGAAAAGTCAATAATTAATATTTTTTAAGCTCCTAAAATCCCTCCCACATTCACTTGTTGAAGACCCTCTCAACCTAAGCATTTATATAAATTGTGATCCTCATATCCTCCTCATGTAGGGATTTGGCTACCTGAAACAGGTTATCGTGGAATTTGCGCACTAGATTTTTTTCTATGAAGGTTCAAATGCTGAAATTTTATGAGACGAAGCCGAAATCCCAAGGAATCTCCTATAAAAATTTCAGAGCGAGGTGCACAATATTTTCGGAGATATGATCTGTGGAAGTCAGTGTTTTTGCAGGCTCCTGAACTTCATCTCAAAGAAGTGACCTTGGGAAAATCGTCCAATCTCTCTCTCTGAGTATCGGATTGGAATTATGAAAAAATTGGCAGATAGTGCACGGAATGTAGTTTTCGGTGTATCAATTTCAGATTGGAATGAAGAAATAGTGACACATGGCACGTCGTACAAGTTCTCTCTACTGAACCAGTCCATAATTAGGTCATTGTGATATATTGGGCATAACTCCCTCCTGAAGAATCCAAATTGGGTCATACTTGTGGCATTGGAAAGAAGACTTGGAGGAATACTACAAGACCAAAAATCAAATATTGGGGATCTAAAATAACAGAGATACACCAAATTCAATATCGAGCTCCTAGAAGGCGAGAAAAAGCTATATCATGTGTTGTCAAGGACTACAAAGGACCAATATTTCTAGGGCAGAAAAAAAAATCAAGGTGCAGCAGAGGGTAGCATGACAAGAGTAGCAATAAAGGTGCAGAACAATAGCAAGAATTTCAACACATGAAGTCTTCAAGTGGGTGGCACTGCATAGATTCATTGTAAAGGTATCATTGTACTAAGTCATTGTAAATGCATCAGTGTAAAAATTGTAAAAGTGTCTATCTGCAAGACTTGAAGAGGCAGTTTCTGGACGTCTAGGATCATCATTAGGTGGTTGTGTCATAGTTGGGGTTATGGTTTAATGTGTATATTCTTCTACATCATTCTATATCATTGTAAAGTGGACCATTTTCCCTGGTACGAGAGTCAATTATTGTTTTATTCTTTTATAGGGTGGTATGGTGGTGCTATGCTGGTGTCTGAAGTCACCAACAGGTTCAAGCCTGTGAAAAATTCAGGGTGGTAGGGTGGTGCTAGGGTGAGTTGTAGCTTATTGGGTGTTGGGGCATCTGTTTAGTTGACTACTAAAGAATCTCGAGCGTTGGAGCATCCATCCAGTGGGAGCTGGAGAAGAATGCTTTTCTAGATTCTAGGAAGTTGGAGCTTTATTTTCAATTGGATTTGAATATTAAAGAATTATTAGAAAATAATTCAGGTGGTTTTTGTCCCGAAGAGGGTTTCCACCTTAAAAACTATGTGCATTTGTGTTCCTTTTGTTTACTACTATCATTGTACAAACACTGATATAATTGAAGATTAACTAATGCTCTGAAAGATTAATAATAATACTAATTGAAAGGAATACTGATTCAGCCCCCCTCTTCGTATTTCCAACAAAATGAAGGGTCTTTAAGCTGACAAAAATTCTAGAAAAAAGTGATTAGGTAGTGGTGTGTGTTAGCTTCAATTTGTAGGTGGAATGAGAGAAAATGGATGTGTGGAAGGTGTCAAAATGACTAAAATATAGGAAATTCCCAATTTTGACTATGAGAATAGCTTGTGCAACAGTAGGGTAAGTTGGTGAGATGAAATGGGGTTCATGGGATTAAGTAAAAATTCTGATAAATATTCAGTGGATAGGGTATTGTCTTGACTCCATAATGAAAGTGGAATGAAGGGAAATGGATAGGTCTAAGATGGTGAAAACCTCAAAACACAGTCAATTCCCAATTTAGATTGTGGGAAAAACTAGTGTAAAATGTTTTTTAGTGTTTGAGGTCCATGGAGTTAATTACAAATTCTAAGGAAATTTCAATGGATAGGATGGAACCTTAGCTCCACAGTGAAGGTGGAATGAAGGCAAGTGGATAGGTGTAGGGTAGTCAAAACCCTAAAACTCAGTTATCCTATGTTTTCATTGTTTACTATGTAAAATAGAAAAGAATTAGGGTTTTATTGTTAAAACATGTTATGGATGGTAGTGTAGGTGATAGGAATATGTAGATGGAGCATGGGGGATGTAGGAATCATGGTTTATATGATGGGTTAGGGTTTAGGTTGAATAGGGCAGGTTAGGGTTTGTCAACATAAATATATATATATGTCGACATTAAACATCATGAGTAAAAAATAAAAGACGATGACATGCTTTTAAATCCTCAACATTAAACCAAACACTGACATGGATGGAGGCTTACCTTTTATTAGAGGCCACACCAAATTTTTGGAGCACAAGCTTTGAAGTTTTTGAGGGTTTTCAAGCTTCAAAACACCAGAAACTGTCACCTACAGGAGCGTAACACACTTCTAGAGGAGCATAACAATGCAACCAAGAGCGTAAAAACTAAGTTCAAAGCGTAACAAGGTAGTGCATAGAACTTGCACAACACTCCAGAAAGGTAACAACATTGCGTAGAGCTCCACAAAAACATAACAAAGCAATTCAACAGTGAAACACAATGCCACAAAAATGTAACAAAGAGATTTTTTGAGGGATTGCAAGTGTTTTAAATGGAATTTGAATGTTGGACTTTGGGTTTTAGGGAGTATGGAGGGAAAATGAAGAGAAGAGTTGCTCTCTCACTCACATGAGAGGGTAAATATGAATAAAATGAAGGTTGCTGCTCTTTTCTAAACTTGTGAGATGACCTTTACCACTTTTTCCTTTTGACACTTGACAATAACCCTTTTTAACCATTTCTCTCTTGAAAAGTGACATGTTTCCCCATCAAAAGACATAAAAAGGCAAATTGAAACTCTTTCATTCTTTTTTACTCTTGAGGTGACCTTTTTTGGAATTTTAAATGAGACATGAAATAAAATTCCCCCTTTCAAATTTGTGTAATACTCCTTACCCTTTGACATTTGAAAATGAACTTTTTGACCCTTTGTGAAACTTGGAAAGTGACTTTTTGATCCTTTTTGCAACATGGAAAGTGTCATGATACTCTTTCAAATGGGGTTAGAAGGTAGAGTAAAGTTATTTTGAACCCTTTGACATTTGAAGTGACTTGATTGAATTTTGAATGAAATAATGAGACAAACTTCTCCTTTTCATGCAATAGTAAGAGTGTTTTTCAAAAACCTTTGAGATCTTCTAATTGGATATGACCCTTTTCAAAATAAGATGAGGTGTGTTTGAAAAATGAGAATGACTCCTTTGTCTTAGACTGAGAAAGTAAGTCAAACTTGACCTCCTTTGAAGCTATGATAGTTATTGATGACTTTTTTGACCTTACATGAGACAATGAGACATAATTCTTCTTTTTTTATGAAACAATGAAACAAAATTATAGAGTTATTTGGAACTTTTTGGAATTTGAGCCATATGAAACAAGGAAGATGGATTTTATTTCATCTTCATAAACATGATCGATCCTTCATTAGGTTTTTATGAATGAAATGGAGGGTTGTTGCCTTATTTTCAGTGAAAATTTGAAGATATTTCAAAGGCAGAAATGAACCTAGACTTTGACCTATATGAGATGGAGTGGCCTAACCCTAGACCTCTTCAATGATGATTATGGAGATGGTGACCTTGAAACTGATGATGGCAGTGACCTTTAAAATCGTGTTGATGACCTTGACAATGGTGGCAATGAATGAAATGGAGCAACAAAAATGATTTAGACCTCTTCAGTGACCAAAATTATTTTCTGAAACTAGTTTGAAAAAGTAAAAAAAATTGACCTATGACTATGTGGAAAACAACTGAAAGAGTCATTTGATCACTGACTACCTAGGATAACACTAGACACCGTTCGGATCAGCATGATGGTATTTATCCAATGGTGATGGTATTATGATTAAAATCACTGCCTTCTTTATCCAATTCCTTCAGCAAGTGTGGGGTATACTACAATGGCTAGCAATTTATGGGATTTCTTGTCCATTAGAGCTTCCAAATGATGCAACCTGCGACATATATTAAGAGTGTTCAAGAACCAAAGTTGGCATCAACGATGTAATGTTCCAAAATAGGAAAAACAGTGTTATGCAAGAAAATAACAAATTTGCACCATAGAAATTTTCAAACAATGTAGTAAACACTCAGAGAAATTAGACATATGGAAGCAGTTGAGCCATTTTATTATAAAAATGGGAAAGGGTAAAAATATATGGAAGAAATGCACTTGGGCTTATCTTTTAGGAAAGCAGAGAAAAACCCATGTGAAACAATAATAACCTAGAAACTGCCCAATTGATGCTATGTGTTGTCCAAGCAGTTCTGCACTAGATGATACAAAGAAATGGTTGAAAAACCCACCTCTGGTGCTCAAAAAATTCTACAAAATTACTCTTATGCTCCTTAAGCCAGCCTGACCAAAACCAAGATATGGTTTGGCCAAATCTTGATCCTCCAAAATCGACCCCCAAAGGCCCTATGCTCTCCAGTGACTACTGAAGCATGCAGTCTGATCAAACACTAGTAAAAATACTCTACAACACTCCTAATATGCAGCAAACAAATCCACCAACACTTCCATTATCTCTCCCAGCAAGAAACAACACCAATGGCTGAGACACTATCTCCCACGAGTGCCCAACTTCTCTCCTTTGCGCTAGCCCCAGTGACTACAAACTAGATCATGAATATAATTGTGACTCCCAGCCTTCAAAATCACCTAATATCATACAAATATATTGAGCCTCCTTCTCCAAAATTCTACTTCTAATAGACCTCTGGAACAGTGTTGTAATGGCCACACAAGAACCACTATTGAGTCCTCCAAAAATACACATTGTTGAGGCAAACTGAATGCAAATGCTGGAAATATCTCTATAAAAATCCCTCAGATGAAAATGGATGAAACTCACTAGGGTGGCACTTGAATTCCATCGAAGAAAAGGGTGAGTTCTCCGCTTGCAAAATTCTTTCTAAATAGCAAGTGACCAGGCTAAACAGCTCGAGCAATAGAGATAAAATCGATAAGCCAAAAATGCCAAATGAAGTGAGCTTCCTTCCTTTTATAACTTTTTTGGAGCCTTTCTTCTCTCATTTTCCTCCTTCGTGGGTCCCTCACCAAGCCAATTCTTTCCCACTTATGCATTTCGAACTAGTTACTTAGGGAATGTGTATTTCTTATGTGGGTGCTCCCCACATGTCAACAACAAAATAAAATAACAAAAAAATTAACTTGTTTCTAACTTTTAAGTCTTCTAATAAAAATTGAATGGGCCTCGACTTCACCAAAATTGGCCCTCAAAATGTAGAAATAAATCATGTTCCAAAATAATTTAGGAAGGAAAATTATAGTCCTCCCCTCCCAAATGTTGTTTGTCCCCAAGAAAATTCAATGTTGGATGCTCAAGTATGTGTTCACCCTCCCAGGTGGCATCCTCATCTGGAAAGCTCTTCCAATGCACCAAGTATTCTATGATTATTATTCTCTTTATCTTCCTCTCACTAGTCTCCAAAATGACCTCCGGTTCCAAAATGAGATGCACCTCATCATCAAGTGGAGGAAAATCCACAACTATTGTAACCTTCTACCCTAACACCCTCTTGAGGCATGAAACATGAAAAATATTGTGGATCTTTCTCTTCGGTCACAGCTCCAACTCATAAGCTACCTCTCCAACCCTCCTAATCAACCTGTAAGGTCCATAAAATCATGGTTGTAGCTTCCTGGCCCCCTTTTGTTTCAAAGTGGACTATCGATATGGTTGCAATCATAGGAAACCAAGTCCCCCTCCTCAAAATGGTTCTCAAATTTTTTCCTGTAAACATATAAATTTTGATGGTTCTGAGTTGTCACCAAATTATCCTTAAGAGCCTTAAGGATGTCTTGGCTCTCTTGGATCCAATATTTTTCCTTTGGGGCCCAGTTGTCTCCAAAAACAATGTCATCAAAATACAAAGCATCATAACCATATAGAGCACAGAAAGGAGTCATACCGATGGGAATATGATGTGTGGTGTTGTAGTATTACTATCCCAAGTGCATCCAACGAATCCATGCCTTCTTTTTCCTGGTCAGATATTTCCTGTGATAACCCTCTAGCCACTAGTTTACCCTCTTTGTCTGGTCGTCAGTCTGTGGATGATAATTAGTGCTTGGGGTGAGCTCTGTGCCCACTAGTCTAAAAATCTCTTGCCAAAATCACCCCATAAATATTTTTTTTCTATCACTGACTATAGTCTTAGGGAGTCCGTGCAAGTGAAAGACCTCCCTGAAGAAAAAATCTGCTACCTACGATGTTGAATACCATGTTGGAATGGAAAACAAATGTGCATACTCGGTCAATTGGTCAGCCACCACATAAATACAAAACTTCCCCTGCACTATGGGAAGTCCTGTGATAAATTACATAGAGATGTTCTCCCATTTCCCCTCACGGATGGGAAGAGGTTGCAATAGTCCTGCTAGACAAGTCAACTCCCCATTGTTCCTTTGGCAGGCCTCACACTCTTGTACATATCTCAACACATCCCCCTTGGGGCCCTTCCATGTGAAGTGCTCTCTCACAACCATGTATGTCTTCTTGAACCCCTGATGCCCTGATAATGGAGAATCATGAGTTTCATGAAGTATCCGTTCTCTCAACTTCGAGCCTGGAACCAGAAATATGCTTCCCTTGTAGTAGATAACCTTATCCATCACTTTAAAATTATCATTTTTGTGAATTCCCTCCAATATCTCACATGCTCATCGATCCTTGGAGTACTCAACTAACAATTGTGCCTTCCAGTCATGGAAAATGCTCATGAGTGAAAGCCCTGCAGTTCTCCTGGATAGTGCATCAGAAACCACATTATGCTTCCCCCACACATACTAAATATCAAAATCATAGGCCTAAAATTTTCTGGACCACCTCTATTTCCTATCATTGAGGCCCTACTTCCCCATGAAGTGGCGAAGACTTTTATGATCTATCTTCACCCAAAATTGGTTACCCACCAAATATTGTTGAAACTTGGCCAATGCATGCATTATGGCCAACATCTCCTTTTCGTATATGGAATATGACCTCCCATGCGGTAAGATATTTTGGCTTTCGAAATTAATGGGGTGCCCATATTGGGACAAGATTGCCCCAATCCCATCACCCGATGCATCACACTCCAATGTGAAAGACTACATGAAATTTGGGAGTGCCAATATTGGGAAACTACTCATCACCTCCTTTAGGCGATCAAAAGTTTCTTGAGCTCCATCTACCCATGCAAAATCACCCTTCTTGGTAAGATCTCTGAGGGGTGTTTCCAACTATGAGAAGCCCTTAACGAACTTCCTATAATAAGTGAAAATGCCTAAGAACCCCCTCAATGTTGTTATGTCTCTAAGTACCGGCCAATTTCGAATGGCCCTGATCTTCTCTCATGCACCTTGACCCCATCTTCACTAATAATGTGTCCCAAGTAAAGCATCTATGTTAGCCCAAATTCACACCTGGACAACTTGGTGTAGAATTGTTGCTCCTCTAAAATGCGCAACACCAACTCTAAGTGTTGCAAGCACTCCTCCCATGTCTTGTTATAGATCAAGATGTCATCAAAGAAAACTATCACGATCTCCTCAACTTCCACCTGAACACATGGTTCATGCATGACTAGAAAGTGGCAACAATGTTGGTCAACCAAAAAGGCATGATGAGCAACTCAAAATGCCCATAATGACACTTGAAGTTTGTCTTTGAAATGTCCTAATCCCTCACCCGGATCTGATGATACCTCGACCAAAAATATATCTTAAAGAAGAACTTAGCTCCTCTAGGCTCATCCATCATCTCATCAATACACAGTATGGGATATTGATTCTTCAATGTCCTCCTGTTGAGTTCCCTATAATCAACACATATGCAGAGTCTCGTCCTTCTTCTTCACCAACACAACTAAAGAAGCGAAGGGGTTGGAACTCGACCTAATGTGTCCCAATTCCAAAAACTCCCTAATGGCCTGCTAAATCTCATCCTTATAATATTTGGGATGCCTATAGGGGATGGTGATGTCTTCCTATACACCAGGCTCTAACTCTATTTTATGCCCAAACACCCTATCAGGTGGCTATCTAGGTGGTATATCTCCAAAGACTATTGCATATCTGTCTAGCACATCCTGTATGTCTGGAGGTGGTGGCTTGGTTTTTACCCCAGCCTCTGAAATCCTTAGCTCCACTACCCAGGTTATATCCCCATCCCACAAGTCTGCCTCCATCTGGTGAGCTCAAACTATCTATGGGGGATATGAGTGCATACCCCGAAGAGCTACTAGTTTACCATGTGGTCCGGTAAACTCCATCACAAGCTGCATCCAGTCAGTGGTAACTCGGCCAAGGGAATACATCCTTGGACACCCATCACCACATTGGTGTCTGGTATTTCCACCAAAAATAAATGATCTGGCATTGAATAGTTCCCCATGGTCACTGTCAAAGTGAGACCATATCGATTGCAATACATAGTCCTATCCCCCAGTACTATTTTTTTCCAGGTAAATCCTCTATGCAGACAGAGATGATCCCTCTAGCCCTAGGGTGGGTCTAGTAACAAGGGAAACAAGAAAATACCTACTTTCATATATTATAAATGAAAAATGGATTGAAGGATATGGCCTACCTCAATCTGATGTTGTGGCGTTGCTCTTCGTTTAAGCTCCTTGATCCTTCGCTTTCCAAAACTTGATCTTTGTTGCTACCAGCGTTCAATTACCTACAAAAGTGACTAATAAACAAAAAGAAGCATACAAATTCAACATGCATATACAAGTATAACCTATCTAACTGATCAAGGAATGCCAAATCTATTTATCATAAACATTAGCAAGAATGAAAATAGATATCAGTTGTATCATATCATTAATAGAAGAGGAGTTACAACCTGCACCTTGATGTCAAAGCTCTCTTTCTACAGGTCCGAATATAGGCACATCTCCAAAGCAATCATTGTCAACTCAGTGTGAGAAGGCTAAGGGCTCAACTCTCTCCTTCAAATCTTATGAAAATCTTCAAACTTCTCAGTTATACTCTTCTATTCTATTCTAATTAGCAGAGGCATTGGAGGATGATGAATTTATAGAGATGGAGGAGGGGACATGGATCCAATTATGATGGGAAAATGGATTATCTCTTTGGGAGGTTCCTCTTTTGTAGGAACAAGAGGCCTAAGGGAGGAAGCTTGGCCATATCCTGACCAAAAAATATCCAGCTCTTCGCTCTCGAAGCTTCTATGCCATGAAGCTTCGTTTCCATTTTAAAAAATCTTCCAGAAGTATATCGGCACGGGTGTGAGGTCCATAATAGCATTGATCGAAGCTTCTCACAAGATTAGGATGGTTCATCCGTGCTAGTGAGACATATAAGAATCACGCTACTCCAAAAAGACGGGTTTTTTGGGAGCTACTCCAGGAATAATCAACATAGAGATTTTTCTTCACACTGTAAGGGATGCAATGGAATATTTTCATGATGAAAAAAGTACACAGGGATCACTGTAAGGGTCCTCCAGGGTTCGGGAACAAGGAGTACAGGGAAAATGAATTTTTTTTTTTGTAATAGATGCCCCCTAAAGCATGAAGTCAGAATGAGAGTGAGGTGTGAAATTATTTACAAGAAAGTGCCAAGACCAAGACGCTACCATCGTAAAATTGGCGAATCAAGTACATATATACAACTGAAGCCTCTGATATAAATATATGGGTATAAGGCATGGATGCATCCATCCGTAAAAGAGATCATGTAATAGGATCCACAACATGGACACAACCATCCAACACTAAGAATGATCACAAATATGGACTCGGGTATGGTCATAGCCATCCGTCAAAAGGAGTCATGTATACAGTCATGAATAACTCATATCACCTCAAAACCTATAATTTATCAGAAAAAATCTAGGGTCTTACGCTCCATCACGACCCGATCAAGTACAAATTTATGCATTTGAATGAGTGAGCTGAAGTCGAACATGCAAGAAAATTTCCTGATTACCAGTTAATGATGTAAATTGTTAACAAGAGCGAGAGAGACCACCAATAATGATAATGGTCCTCAAGGTACTAGCAGTACAATCCATGAGATGTGAATAAGGAACTGAATTCTAACACTCATGAAATCATCTGATCGAAGGCTAATGAGGTGAACCTATCGTCGAGTGCGAAAAACCTACCATTAAGGCATGCAGGCTCTAAGGTACTGAAAGGAGTCTCTAGATCACATTCCCAGATAATGAGCTGAATTCAACAGAAGCGATCCATCGAAGGAGGGCCATGATGTATCCCACATAATCGACACAAGACAGGTGAACAAGATGGTTTTGAATCAAGACTGAACAAAGAATCAGGTAATGTAAAAATGCAAAAGTAACTACTATTGAATATATCAGTGACACAACTCCATACTTTGTCAGTGTTTGACTCAAAATGGAATCAAAGCTAATGTTGACAAGATTAGTAATTGAATGAGAGGAAAACATATTTCTCAAACCCATGGAGGGAAAGTGACGAATTTAGGATAAACCCAACTTGACATGAACTACAGATAAGTGTCATATTCAAGCGTGACACACTTCCGACACAACTGATAAAAACTTCCATTTCCCCCCCACCATTTATGGAGAGTACCCCAATTATTTTTTAATACAATCTTGAAGGGGATAACATATGCTTTTCGTATAAGTTTTTCCTTCGCAAAAATCCATCCTAGTACATTTTTCAAGCCCTAGGAAGGAGGAACTTGGTAGTTTCATGGTTACGGTACCAATGTCATTAAATTTTAACGAGTCTAACAAAGGTGAAACTCAATGCCTTTTCATGTTTAGAGAGTTTGAAAAGAGGCTGAAAAAAAAAATCCATAGGGCCCTTTTCGTAGATAGTCCCTCGAATCTGAAAAGGTAGAAAACAAAGTTCGAGAGAACCTCTTAGTCATGATTGAATAAGGTATTCCTTTTTTATAAATAGTTTATCCCAACCCGAAAAATAGGTAAACGTATATTGGGTAAATGACATTTTGTTTAATTTAACGAGTTCAAAACGACAAATACTCGACAATATTTTCATATTTCGAGAGTCAAAAAAGAGCTTAAAGATGACTCCAAGGGGGTGACTTTTTCATTTTTTTTATTGAGTCTAAAAAAGTAAAAAACTAGAACTCATTCTCTTATCATCCGTAATTTTTTTTACCCTGTTTTTGAACAAGAGTGAACACATTATCTATTTTCAAGGAAAAAATAATTAAAATACTGAAAAAACACTAATAATGACTTGAACATTTATAAAATAAAAAAAAGTAAAAACATTTTCACTTTTCACTTTCACAAGTCATTAGAGATGTTTTTTTACCCTTTTTACCTTGATTCTTTAGGAGCTAACTATGGATGATACAGGAAGTCGATCGACGAACCGGTGGTGCCAGGTAAGAGCCATGTTCATTATCTCTGATTTCATACCTTTTTTTTTATCAATTTTTATGATGTATAGTGATTTTTGGGAAATAATTTCAAACTCAATTTCGTTGTTGATCGACGTGAGAATGCCCTATCAGGATTGCGTCAATTTGTGTTTTTTCACACAGGCTACGCACCGATCAGCGCACCTATTTTTAAAATGGGTGTGCTGATTGTGGAGATCGAAAAAACACCTCAAAAATCACAACCCACACTTGATTTTCATGCTCAAATTTTTTAACAAAATGTTTTTCATTTTTTGTGACAGGGAGAAATCATTAAGCAAAATGGTGATTGAATGGAGAGAGCGAGGGCACGAGGACATGGACAGAGAATCCATGGAGGATCATATTGTCTTGATGATTTAAGGAACTGCAGGCTCCTCAAGTTATTCTTAACTCCAGGCCTAAGATCTGAGTCGGAGTTGCTACAATACCTGGTGAGTATATGGGACATAGGCAAAGGGAGATTCATTATTAATGACCAAGAGTTTGAAATCGAGGTTTACGACATTTATTTCATCACTATTTTATCAAGGAGGGGGGAATGATCTCATTTGGCAGGGAGCCAGATTATGGGTGAGAACATGGATATGCTAATAGGGAGGCAGTGTCTAGAGGCAGACAAGTCTTCCAGTGGGAAAGTGGACATAAGAACCGTAAAAAACCTGCCTCTCAGGGTAGTCTTGTATACTATAACACATGCCACTAGGGAACAAGAACCATATGAGGCTACAAAGTCTCAACTCTAGACTTCCATCGGTAGTATGGCACCCATGGTCTTTAACTAGGTAGAATCAGTTTTGGCTAATACGAAGAAACAACTTTCCAAATGAAAAAATGGTTGACTTAAGCAATTCAGGTATGGTTTAATTTTAGCAGCATTATTTTTGGAACGAGTGTCGTTTTTCTAGTTTCAGTGGGTAGAAGTGGTCATTCTGGCACCACGAGATCCACGCATGATCCGATGGAGCGAGCTAATGCCTCACTCAAGAGGTGGGAAACACATGTCATACAAACCTAATTTCTTCACATGGTTGAGGCATCAGCTCATCATTGTGGAGGATTGGCCGTATTCCAGGAATGATTTTAGAGGTGACCGAGACCTTCCACTTCCATAAGGTGATAAATGGGATGATAGAGGCAAAACATGTTTTTAGTAAAGCTTTTCACGTTTATATTTTTTTTTTGGTATACATGTTCTGATGTTTAAACTTATGTGTTGCAGATGTTGGACCGTGAAGACCTATTGGAATGTCCCCCATAGCCAGAAGAGTGGTGAGGGAATTCGAGGTTTCTCCGTATGAGGAGGGAGCAGATGTTGAAGAGGAAATTGCCCCGAACCTAGACGAATTGACCACTAAGATTCCAGAATATGCTCATGTTCATGATATCCCCCGCCGTTACCAAAGGCAACTTTAGGGGTGTCAAAATGCATCCATTGATTGCTGACTTGAGTTATTCAACCAGTGATGTATTACCATGAGCACCATGCTGATTAGTCCATTTTAGCTTTTATTTCTGTAGTTTTTGTTTTTGGGACCTGCGAGTCTCTTATGTACCAGAACACATATTTTTTGGATTATGATGTACTAAATTTTTTTGAAAACATTACCGACATATATATATATATATATATATATATGCGATATTTTCTTGTTTAATGTATGATGTAATGGTGATAATGGTTTTACAAATTTCACAAATTTCTATCTAAAACATAATTAGCCAATGCATCTGTTAATGTATTCATGTGTCTTGGAATATGTTGATATGTGATGTAATCAAAATATATTTCTAAGAGCCAAACATGTAGATACATTCTCAAAGTTTTAGGGTTTTTAACAGAATATTGCCCATTGAGTTGAAGGACAACAATCTGTGAATGAAGGTTTACAACCAATTCTGTAATGCCAAGAGTAATCGCTTCTGACAAATTTTCAATGACTACATTGTACTCAACAATATTTTTGGTTGTATGAACTAAACATATACCTTGTAGATCCAATAACTCACCATTAGGGTCATAGAAAACACATGCCACAGAGGATAGGTTTCAAGTACTACAACAGGCACCATAAGCAAAAATGAATAAGGAGTTAAATACATCTGCAAACCAAGTAAAACATGATAAGCATGAAAAATGCTCACAAAAAGCACACTAAAACCAAACTGTACAAAAATGAAAACACACTAATTTAGAAAAGTAATTATACGAAATAATTATTCATAATACTTTTTGAAATAAAGCCCATTTTGGGGCTTGTCCAAAGGTTTTCCTTCATAATCAATTAACTCACAGGCCCCTTTTTTTAAAACATGTTTAACAATGTATGGTCTATGCCACATAAGTTCAAATTTATCTTCCCCAAGCTTATCGTGAGCTTGTTCATATAGAAGAAGCAAGTCTCCTTCAGAGAAGGCACGTGAAGAAACAGTTTGATCAAAATGGGCTTCGAACCATTTCTTCTGAGCTTCAGTGACTAAAGCAGTGAAGCGACGAGTTTCGGCAAGCATTTCCATATATAGAAGACTTTCCTCTTCTGGTGAGGTATTGGGGAGAAATTCGACAATTAATATGAGCGAAGGGATATCACATTCAATTGGTATAGTTTCTTCTAGACCATACACTAGCTAAAAAGGAGTAAATCCAGTAGCATTTTTGGCCGAGTTTTAGTAATCCCAAAAAGCTCAAAAAATCATGAGATGTCAGTTTTACTTGTGCATCCCAATACTGCATTGAAGCATGCTAACTAAGACTTTGTTGACTGCTTCAACTTGGTCATTGGCCTGAGAGTAATAAGGAGTCAAGATGTCATGTCGCAAATCCAACTAAGTGGTCAAATCAGCCATCATGTAATAGTGAAAATGGTAGCCATGGTCGGTGACAATGGCTTGAGGAACTCCAGACTGGGCGATAATGTGATTGAATAGAAATTGAGCAGCAGTTTTACCATCAGCGACATATGTAGGCATCACCTCAGCCCATTGGAGTCACCAACTTGTTGTCTAGGTAAATCCTATATGCGAACAAAGTCGATCCTCTAGCCCTAGAGTGGGTCTAGAAACAAGGGAAACAAGCTAATACCTACTCTCCTAGATTATAAATGAAATATAGATTTAAGGAGATGACCTACCTTAATATGATGTTGCGATGTCGCTCTTTGTTGAAGATCCTTGAGCCTTCACTTTCCAAAACTTGATATTCGCTACTAGAAACATTCAGTTACCTGCACAAGTGACAAAGAAACAACAAGAATCATACAAATGCAACACACATATACAAGTATAACCTATCTAACTAACGAAGGATTTCTAGAATTCATTATCATAAACATGAAAAAGAATGGAAAATAAATCTCAGTTGTATAATATTATTAATAGAAGAGGAGTTACAACCTGTGCCTTAATGTCAAAGCTCTCCTTCAGTGGGTCCAAATCCAAGCACGTATCCAAAGCACTTGTTTTCAACTCAATGTGAGAAGGCTAAGGGATCAACTCTCTCCTTCAAAGCTTATGACAATCTTCAAACCTCTCTGATATACGCTTCTATTCTGTTTTAACTAGCAGGGGCATTGGAGGATGATTAATTTATAGAGATGGAGGAGGGGACATGGATCCACTTATGATGGGAAATGGCTTATCTCTTTGGGAGGTTCCTCTTTTGTAGGAACAAGAGGCCCAAGGGAGGAAGCTCAGTCATATCCTGACCAACAAACATCCAGCTCTCCACTATCAAAGATTCTAGGCCATGAATATTCGTTTCCATTTTAAAAAATATTCTAGAAGAAGATCAGCACGGGTGTGAGGTCCATACTAGCATTGATCGGCACTCCTCACAAGCTTAGGATGGGTCATCAGCACTGGTGAGACATAGAAGGGTCGCGCTGCTCTAGAAAGATGGGTTCTTAGGGAGCTACTCCATGAATGATCATTAGAGAAATTTTTCTTCAGACTATAAGGGATGCAATGTCATATTTTCATGATGGAAAAAGTACACAGGGATAACTATAAGGGTCCTTTAGGATTCAGGAACAAGGATTATAGGGATAGTGGAAAAATGTTGTGTAACAATAGTACTGAGAACCCCTCAAATTCTGCAGTGGTGATGCCTCTCCTCTAGACCATATGAACATCAATAAAATTGTGGGGGGGGCCACTATAAACTAAGTCTGAGACACGCTACCCCTGCATAATACCTCTTATCCTCATTGTTACACCAATTTTTGGTCATCTAACCTATTATCATTAGATGAACCTAAGTACACCATGTAAGACCAATTTTACCCTAAGTAAAATTTCTTTCACCATATAAAATAACTTATATGTTTGTATTTCCTGGTCATATTTAACCCAAAACAAGGGACTTAATTAAATAAATCCTTATTTATTTAATTATTTCCTAAGAATAAGTTATTTAAGTCATTATTTAAATAATATTCTTAGTTAAATTTGACTAAATCATCCATAAATAATTAAATAAACCATTATTTATTTAATTATATTCCCATCATTTCCTAAAATGATAAATAAACCATTTATTTATTTATTATTTATAAAAAAAAAGGAATTGACCCAAGTCAAGATTCCTTTTCCCTCCAACAAATATAATAAAACATTCCTAAAGGGTGCTTCTAGAATTCGATTAATAATATTTTATTCATGCACCGAGTTCTAGACCACCCCAATATTCTATTATAAATTGGAGGGCTTTCCCCATTCATTAGTCACCTCCATTTCATTAGATCACTTTGGATCTACTCTTGGTCACCATTTTTCCATTTTTGCTTTGTGAACTCCCACTGAGTTCTATGTTTGTTTTTCTACACCAATAAGAGAGAGGAATGTTAGATCTGAAACACTGAGGACTTTCAAGAACCCATCCCACTGAGGAGAACCAGAAAACACCTTTCTTGTTTTCCTCTCAGGTGCCCCATTCTTTAATATAATATAAAATTCTTTTAAATACATTGTTCTTGTCTTGTCTATTGGATGCATGGAGCCATATTATATTTTATCTGCTTAATGTCTTTTTGTGCTTAGATCTGAGTTTGTGTAGCAAACTTAAAGATATTTTGCAGCCATAATCGATGTTAGGGCTATTTGTTATGCATAGCTAAAGTGATCTTTTATGACGAAAGATTCATACTAACAATTGGCGACTACACACGGGTTTTCTTTTGCGACTGTTGTCGTTTTATATATTCCTGCATATCCAACTGTTTCAGACCCTAGGGTTTCTCTTTCATTTTCTGTTTTTCCTATTTTTATGGTTTTTTTCACCCCTAAAACCCTCAAACAGTCAAATTTTTAACCTCCGTGTATTTCTGGCCTTATTGTGTAGGTGACAGACATCAGCCGTAGCTGAGACGAAAACTTTTTCTCAAATCTGCCACCGAGAGAGCCAGATCTGAAGGTCGCACTTATCGGCCCAAAAAGTGCGACTTGGCCTTGAGGTCGCACTTTTCTGCCCCAAATCTGCGTCCTGGACTGCAATCAGGTCAAAACCTGCGACCTGCACGTTTTCTGCAAATTTTCCAGCACTTTTTCTAGGTTTTTCTGAAGCTTCTGTCAGGGTTTTCCAGCCTCTGTCTTTGCCTGTTTAGACCTATTTCTGATCTGCTTCACTCAAATAAGAGGGAATCTTGCCCCTTATGGCTCTAGTACCCTCCACTTTTTGTGGGAGAGTCTTTGCTATTTCAGAAGTCTGAATTTTTAGAGTTTCAGCCTTATTTTTCTCAGATCTGATACCTCCTTTTCAGATCCCTTTAGATCAGCTCTTCTCCCTCTCAAATCACCTCATATAGTTTTGTTTGGGTTCATTTCTAGGGCCACCTCCTTGTCCCTTCTATTTTTCGCTGATCTCCTCCTTTTTAGCATCAACCTTGCCTCTGTCTCTTTGCTGTTCTCTGCACCTCTTTTCAGCAGATTTCCCCTTTAGATCCCAGTCCCTCCCGACCTTAGATCTATTGGCCTCTTTTTAGCGTGCTTTTTTTTTCCCTCTTATAGACTAGTTTTGAGAGACCCGCCTTCTTGGGTTAGTTTGATGCATTGGTAGCTATTAATTTTCTATTATTTTAATCTTATTCACTGCAGATTTATTTTCAGTTACACAACACACTTTTTTCTTTTACTCTCAAAATGTCTAGGTTTAAACAATTAAAATTAATACACGCCACACACTGACCCTAAGTGAAGAAGCGCCTGGTTAACACCACCTGGCAAAGACTTTAAAATCAATTGTCACTGCAACTCTCTGCCCATTACCTCGTTCGATTTTGTCACTCCCTGCCCTTGTCGGTTTTTCTTCTTCCCATCACCATTGCGCCCCCAAGGCGCCTCTCCCAGAGACTTCTTGGCCTTCACCCTCAGTTTTCGCTTGGATGACTTCCTCCTTCCCATCGTCATCGAGTAAGTCCTCCCCCGAGTCCGCACTCCGACTCTTCCTATGATTTTTTGGGTTCTCCCACTCCTTTTGGTTCCCCCTTGTTACCTTCACCATGTCTAGTTCCGAACCTAGCCCTAACCCCAGTTCTACTGCTGGGTCCGTTTCCAGTAGAACCCCTACGGGACCTACCTCGACTGCCCCATTACTCCCTTATATGGCTGGCATCAGTCTCCCCTATTTCAATCAACTGAACAATGATCCTATTCAACACGATGTCAGTTGGCCTGCTATGCCAACCAAGCTCCCCTCTGACATTCCCAAGTTCGAGGGCCTTGCTAGTGAAGATCCCTCTAACCATATTCGATCTTTTCACATGTGGTGTTCCTCCAATTCCATCACCTATGACTCCATCCGTCTTCGATTGTTCTAATGCATGGTTACCGGCGAAGCTTCTAAATGGTATGTTGACCAAGCCACCTCTTCCCATACCACCTTTGCGACCATTGCCCAAGCCTTTCTATCTTATTTCCAGCTCCCCCTCCGATACGACACCGGTACTAAACTCTTAACTTCTTTCCATCAATCCTCTTTGACCCGCCTTTCTACTCATGTCCAGGAATGGCGGCGAAGACGTAGCTTATGTCGCGCTCCACCCTTTGAAGATCGGGTTTACATGGACTGGTTCCTTCACTCTCTCTTACCTCCCATTGGCAAAGATGCGCATCCCATTTTCCCCAAACCGAAGAATCCTCCCTCCAAATAGCCTTGAAATATGACCTTATTTACGCCCAATCTGGTTATGTTTATACCGTCCTTCCTGACCTTCCCAAGCCCGGTGGCCCTACTGCCTCAGGGGCATCTCACTCTGCTGACGGTATCGTTGGAGCCCTATCACATACCTCTACCCAACCTCTTCCAGGCCATGGTTCCCCTCCATGGGCTAGCCCCTCTGGCACTTTTCCCCCTCTAGGTAGCATGTATTCAGGCTACGGCATACCTCCTCCTTTTGCCCACCCTCCTGCTTACCTCACTGCTGACCACCCTACACCTTATCTATATCTGCAACCGGGTTTCCCAGCTCCTCCAGCGTTTGGATTTCCCACTCCCTTGCCTTTTCCACCCCCACAACCGCACTTACTCCCTCCTCCAGGGCAAGTCTTTGCATAGCAAGGGGCACCTAATTTTCTTCCTTCTAAACGAAAGAGAAAAATAAACCAATCCGCTCCTGGTAACCGGGGACCCAATCCTTCCAGTATCGACCCTACCACTACCAACCCGCCACAGGGCTCTCAGCCCAAGACGAATAGGCCACTTTGCACCAATAAGCCCTATTCGTGTTGCGGTGTTTATGGTCATTACACTCACGATTGTCCCTTATTACCACAAATGTGGCAGATGTGGGATTCTCAGGCCACCGTGCAGGGACAACACTCCTCCTCTACTGTCTCTCCCACCCTAGTTACTTCTCAACCCTATGTGTTTACCGATCCTTTCCCTCAACAAGGATTTGTGGCCACTCAACCCCCTCATGCCCTGGTAACCACTCAATCTTCCCCTTCTGGTTCCTCTGATTACCAGATTCTCATGATGGCCTCTGACAGACCTCTCACCGTCGACCTCAACCTTCAAACTCAGTCTCGTCAATATTCCACACCTCCCGTTCCGTTTGTCTCTAAGTCTCCATCGTCAGGTCCTATAGAGCCTCTATCGACACCCAATGGTCCCTTGCAACTCCCTCTGCCCAACGTCGAGGTTCATCCCAAGACTCCTAAGGGACCATTATGCCGAAATGCTGCCTCTGGTCGGGTTGCCCATTCATACAGCATAGTAGATGATCTGGCCCAATCTCCTGCTGCCATTTCAACACTGGAACTCCTCCAGTCATGTCCTTCTCAAAAAAGGGCTCTACTATCTACCGTGGGCGCTATAGATCCTGCGGATGACCAATTTATTGTTTTTGACACCCGTCCGTCAGACCATCCCCCTCTTCCTCCCTCGGTTGCTTTCCAAATCCCAGTCAAAATCCGAAACGCCAATGTTGCTCGGTGTATTATCGATAAGGGGGAATCTACCTGCGTAATGTCCGCTTCATTTTGGAAACAACTTGGATCCCCTGAACTAGCCCCTTCCACCATCACCCTTCATGTGTGGGATGGTCATGCCTCCTAGCCCATTGGCCTATTCCGTAACTGTCATATCACCCTTGTCGGCAAGACTGTTTGTGTCGACGTTGAATTTATTGACTCCCCTCTTGACTACAACATCCTTTTGGGACGTAGTTACACCTATGCCATGTCTGTCGTCCCATCCGCAGTCCACCACAAGATGTTCTTCCCTCACAATGGCAAGATCGTCACCATTGACCAGTTGACCTACCATGAACCAAAATCTCAGACCTCCCCTGAGTCCACCATCCCTACTGTCACCAACAAGAAAACTGTTGATTCTTTGACCAGTGTTTCCCCCGGTGTCTACAAAGACTCCTCCTTGCTTGGAACCTTTTTGGACTACCCTCCCGTCTCTGATCCTAACTTGGCAAATGTTTGCATGATGCAATCGTCTTGGGCCAACCTTACAAAGCCCACTTTGGCTAGTCAGCCACCTCAACCTCCACCAGCTCCTAGCCCTTCGCCCTCATTAGCCACCTTTCTTCCTTCTGAATCTTCTTCAGACACTCCTCCTAGGTCGATTTCACCCGAAATCAACCACCTTGACAACATTCCTCCTGGCCATTTCCATGTTGGTCAGATCCCTTTCCTTGCTCCTCCTCCCGAAGCTTATTCGGTCCCTACCTTGGCCACCCTATCCCTCCCCAACTTGACCTTGGGTATACCCATCTGGTATCTTGACCCTCTAGCCACCACTCTGCCAGGTCAACCTAAACCATATATTACTTTGACCCTAGTTCAACCAATCCCCACGACTTCTCTTGCTATGCTGGTACCTCAGTCACCTCAACCAGCACCGCCTCCTGTTGCAACCACTTCGAGTAAAAATGGCAAAGCTCGTAGGGGGGCATCAAAGCACAAACCTACCCTGCCCAGCCCTGCCCCTCCTCGGCCTCCCAAGCATCCCATCCAGTGTGCTTTGTGTGATGTTGTTGGTCACGCCACCCATAACTGTCTTGAATTACCGCCTCTCAAGACCATGGTTAATGAAACTTTTCCAGAATCAGACATCCCAGAAGTCCATGTCACCATACCGGATTCTACCCCTAAACTTAAGAACTTGCGCACCAATCACACTTGTTATTTGTGCAATTTCTATGGCCACTATACCCACCTTTTCCCCTGCCTTGATGAGTATCGTGCTTCTTTAGCCACATACCACCAATTTGAAGTCGCCCTCGCCTGTAATCCTTATTCCCTCACACCAGACCACCTATCTACCATGATCACCATTTCTCCTCCTGATACTGAAATCACCAAACCTTCAGCTACCATTTCATACCTTGCCTCATCACCGCGGTTCTCGGCTACCAACCCCTTGGTACCTTCCCCCAATGCTTCGCCTGATCATGCCACTGCTCACTCTGTCACCTCACATGACATCGTCCCTGTGGACCCTTCCCACCACAACCACGAGTCTCATTCCTCTACCTCATCAGGTCAACCTCTTCCATCCTCTCTTCCCATCTTCTAGTCCGATGAAGACATCATGGAAGCCATGACCAACCCTAATTTTCCATGGGAAAATATGCACCATCGTGCATATTTCCTCCCACATCAATCCCATGACCAATATGCCCTTGAATCCAAATACTTCATTCCCGATAAGGTTGATTGGTTCAAAAACCCCATCCCTGCACCTGACGCTTTCGAAGAAGGCAATATGGCTAATATCTCTCCCACCATCAAAATAGACATTTCTATCAAACTAGGTATTGAAGAACATATCACCATGGGTGCCCAATGCACTCCAGAATAAATTGAAGCCTACACCAAAATCTTCAAATAATTCCGTGATATTTTCGCCTGGTCATACTCAGAAATGCCCGGACTGGATCCTGCCATTGTCGAACATCACATCGACACATGGCTTGATGCCATTCCAGTTCATCAAAAGTTGAAACCCATCCATCCTTCTAGATGTGAAGCTATCAAATTTGAAATCGACAAGCTCCGGCAGGCTGGTTTCATTTACCCCATTGAATATACCACTTGGGTGTCTAACCCATTTCCCGTCCTCAAAAAACAAGGCACCATTCGTGTTTGCACCGACTTTCGCCATCTGAAAAAAGCTTGTCCCAAAGACAACTTCCCCACACCATTTATTGACCAAATCATCGATGAGTGTGCGGGGCACGAGATTATCTCCTTTATGGATGGCTTCTCTGGATACAACCAAATTGTTATCCATCGTGCTGATCAACTCAAAACCGCGTTCATTAGCCTGTGGGGCACTTTCGCATACCGAGTCATGCCATTTGACCTCAAAAACGCCGGCGCCACCTTTCAACAAGCCATGTCTTATTGCTTCCATGACTTAGCCCATATTATCCTTGCCTATTTAGACGACCTTACTACACGTTCTAAACATCGGGCGCACCACCTTCATGACCTGCGTACCATTTTTCTCCGATGCCGCAAGTATAACATTTGCCTTAACCCTTTGAAATGTGTCTTCTGTGTTCCCGCCAGTCTCCTCCTCGGCTTCATCATGTCTAAAGACAAGACAACTCTCAACCCTTTGTAGGTTCAAGACATTCTTGACCTCCCTATGCCTCATACCTTACACCAGCTGCAAAGTCTCCAAGGCAAAGCTAATTTCCTTCGCCGATTCGTTCCTAACTATGCCACTACCGCACACGGCTTCCTTAGACTTCTTCGATCTCACACCCCTTTATTCTGGGATACATATGCTCAAGAGTCTTTTGATGCCCTCAAGCATGCTCTCACATCCGCTCCCTTGATCCGCCCCCCTAAATTTCACCGAGATTTCATCCTATACATATCCTCTTCCACCTATTCGGTTGCTGGTGTCCTTATCCAGGAGGATGATAACGGTGTTGAACATGTGATCTATTATGTCAGTAAGACCCTTGCCAGCCCACCTGTGTCCCACTCACATGAATAAAAATTAGCACTAGCTGTCGTGTTCTCAGTCCAAAAACTGTGTCATTATATCCTCATGCGTTCCACCAAGGTTGTGATTGATTCCAACCCCATGGCTTTCCTATTGAGTCACCGCATCCTCAATCGGAAGTACGCCCGTTGGGTCGTTATCCTCCAATAATTCAACCTTGAATTTGTCACCCCAAAAAGTAAGAAAGGTTTAGTCCTAGCTGAACTCATTTCTGATTTGCCTACCAGGACGCAAGCTACTCCAATTAATGATGCTCTTCCCGATGAACATTTGTTTTCCATCACCACCGACGATCCTTGGTATGGTGACATCCTTACTTACTTGCGAACCCAAAAGTTTTCCCTTCATATTGATTGTGCTACTCGACGACATATCCGACACCAAGCCTCTCGCTACCTTCTAATCGGTGATGACCTTTATCGTCGCGGAGTAGATACTGTCCTTTGTCGTTGCCTCACCCACGCTGAAGCCGAGCAAGTCCTCAATGCATGTCATAGTGGCGCTTGTGGTGGCCACTTCTCCAGCCTCGCCACCACCCAAAAAATCTTGCGTACTGGGTATTTTTTTCCTTCTCTCTTTAGTGATTGCATTGAAGCAGTCAAACACTGTTCCAATTGCCAACATTTCGCCCCCAAGGCACGAGCCCCTCCCGCTCCTCTCCATCCTGTCGTCACAGCCGATCCTTTTTGTAAATGGGCCATCGACTTTATGGAATGTCGACCTCCATCTACTGGTAACCACAAATATATCATCATGGCAGTCGACTATTTCACTAAATGGGCTGATTATATGCCTACATTCAACAATACGGCAGCCACTGCAGCCCTCTTTTTCTTTAACCATGTCATTGCTCGATTCGGAGTTCCAAAACAGTTAGTCTCGAACCATGGCCGAAATTTCGAAGATCATATTTGGCATGAGTTGTCCTCCCTTTTGGGTTTTGAGCACAAATATTCATCTTCCTATTACCCCCAAGGTAATGGCCAAGTCAAAGCAGTCAAAAAAATTCTTAAGACCATGCTTCAACGAGCGGTGAATAAGCACAAAACCAATTGGCATCTCATGCTCTTCCCTGCTTTGTGGGCTTATCGTACTCCTGTTAAAAATGCCACCGATTTCACTCCTTTCCACCTTGTCTTTGGCGAAGAGGCAGTCTTACCAATCGAATGTGAAATTTCTTCCCTTCATTTAGCTGTTGAACTTCTCCCGAATACCCAACCTCTAGAACAACGACTTATCATTCTTGAGCGCACCTCTGAAGATCGTCGTGTTGCATTGCAAACTCTTGAAGCGGCCAAAAATCGCACCAAAGCTCAGTATGACTGAAAAGTACACCCCCGCACCTTTCATGACGGTGACCTTGTTCTCGTATACAACCAAGCCCACGATACCCTTGGTCATGGGAATTTCGACTCATTATGGCTAGGTCCTTACATCATTAGTAAAGATCTTGGGAAGGGAGCCTATATTTTAGAGGAATTTGAAGGCCATCCCCTTCCTAATCCTCGCAATGCACTCTATCTTAAGAGATATTACCCTTAGCATTTCCCACTCGAAAAGCATGTTTTATCTCCTTGTAGATAGCCAGCGTATGTTTGTTTTTATCATTCACTACTTCACCAGGACACCTGTTGTCCACGAAGTTTTCATTTCCCTCTTCTCCAAATCGGATTTCCTCACTTACAACATTTTTCCTTGGGGCACCGCTTGGCCTCCATATTTATTCTTGTTTGTGTCGATTTCCGTCATCAGTTACCATTTTGTACTCATGTTTTTTCAGGTCCCCTTTGGACCTTTCATCATTCCATCATCATCATCAGTGTCTACTTGTTCGTCGCTCTATTATTTTCCCTCATGCCTTAGTTGGGTTTTCCTCATTGCCTCACCTATGGCGGACCTACTTCTGTAGACATCAGCTCATTTACTCCAGAAGCCAGGTCTGGGGGGGCAGTGTACCTTGGTTCGAGCTCTTCCTAGCATGATCGTGATATATACCCTCGATGGTCCAGTGATGCAGAAGCAGCTATTGGTGATTCCCGGGCATGTGTGATATGTCTCAACCCTCATGAGGGGGTGGCCCTGCAGGTAGCCCCCCACATGCCTGGATGACTTCTTCATTTCCGCCCTTGATGCAGCTCCTCTCATTTGATGATATTGGCCTCAGCCGCTTGCAGTGCCTTTTTGATTCGCATGAATCTGTCAGATTTTGTGAGCCCTTCCCCGTGTGTAGGGGGAATTTGAGTTTATTTGTATCTCATGTACTACCATATTATTGTATAAGTCCTGACGATTATTCCAGGCATCACATGTATGTGGGATTCATCATGTTATTTATCTGGCTCATGTTTAGGCCAGCACATGCTTCATTATTGCGTTCTGTGGTTTTCCGGGCGCATTATTCTTTGTACTTTGTCTCGGCGGGCATAGGTATGCCTCCCCTGCTGCCTTTAGCACATGTACCACTTCATAACTTAGAGACTTGTTGCACATGTAAGTCTCATCTCCTCAGGGTCTAGTCCTTTAGCACATCAAACATCCTTACATTCCTCTCTCTCATTTCCCTCTTGATGATTAGTGATTGAGTTCTTACAACGTACTTCGGTCATACGATTTGCTCCTAACACTCGTACGTTGGGGGGAAATATGTTACACCAATTTTTGGTCATCTAACCTATTATTATTAGATGAACCTAAGTACACCATGTAAGACCAATTTTACCCTAAGTAAAATTGCTTTCACCATATAAAATAACTTATTTGTTTATATTTCCTGGTCATATTTAACCCAAAACAAGGGACTTAATTAAATAAATCCTTATTTATTTAATTATTTCCTAAGAATAAGTTATTTAAATCATTATTTAAATAATATTCTTAGTTAAATTTGACTAAATCATCCATAAATAATTAAATAAACCATTATTTATTTAATTATATTCCCATCATTTCCTAAAATGATAAATAAACCATTTATTTATTTATTATTTATAAAAAAAAAGGAATTGACCCAACTCAAGAATCCTTTTCCCTCCAACAAATATAATAAAATATTCCTAAAGGGTGCTTCTAGAATTCGATTAATAATATTTTATTCATGCACCGAGTTCTATACCACCCCAATATTATATTATAAATAGGAGGGTTTTCCCCATTCATTAGTCACCTCCATTGCATTAGATCACTCTGGATCTACTCTTGGTCACCATTTTTCCATTTTTTCTTTGTGAACTCCCACTGAGTTCTATGTTTGTTTTTCTACACCAATAAGAGAGAGGAATATTAGATCTGAAACACTGAGGACTTTCAAGAACCCATCCCACTGAGGAGAACCGGAAAACACCTTTCTTGTTTTCCTCTCAGGTGCCCCATTCTTTAATATAATATAAAATTATTTTAAATACATTGTTCTTGTCTTGTCTATTGGATGCATGGAGCCATATTATATTTTATCTACTTAATGTCTTTTTGTGCTTAGATCTGAATTTGTGCAGCAAACTTAAAGATATTTTGTAGCCATAATCGATGTTAGGGCTATTTGTTATGTGTAGCTAAAGTGATCTTTTACAACGAAAGATTCATACTAACACTCATGGTCAGAAATTTGGGTACCCCACACAAAGATGCAAGGACTACCCAAAATGGTGTAAAATATGCTCCTCCTAGTGGAGGTGGTGGTGGTGGTTCTCTCTCTGATGACCCCTCATGGTCTCCCCCATAAAACTCAAACTCCACCTCATCCTCCTAATTACTGTCTTAAAATACCTCAATATAGTGGGCCTTGCCTATTGTGCATCGATGGAATGGTGACCGCAACTCCCGACATGTAAAATACAACTTCCTCCTCCTTAATTCTCTCCTAGTCTCATCATCCAACTACCCTTGTCTTAGAGCTTCTCTCTGTGTTGGTGGTGGTCTAGTATCAACCCATTTCTAAGGGTAAGGAGTGTGTGATGGAAATTTTTCCCAAGTCTTGGGGATGCTCCCCTACAAATATCTCATACAAGTCACAACCTCCAGTAGAGTAAAAGGTATCTGTGACTTCACCAGTCCACGTAATGGCTCATCAATGCCTCAAAAAATGTGTACACCCTCCTAGCATCTGAAAAATTAGGCACCATGACTAAAACTCGTAGGAACTGTGAAATGTAATTCTCTAGATGTCTCTTCTTCCTAAGCTAGGTCAGCTTCCTGAAGTGAGCCTTTGGATCCCTCCGATCAAAATACTTCACTAATCTACATGTGAAATCCTCATAGGCAGTCACATTGGCATGCCCCAAAGTAGACAAGCCATGAAACCAACAATCATGTGCCTCTCCCTCCAAATGAAAAGTGGCCATTTTAATGGCCTCCACCTCTATCATCCTGTTCATTTGGAAATATGCGTCTAGATTCTCCACCCAAGCACAAGTTGTGCACTTTCTAGTGCCATCATAAGTGGGGAAGAACATCCTCCCAATGGTATGATGCAATTCGGAGCTGTGCGTTTCCTGCCTCCATAGCTCCTTCCCTTCTCATTCTGCTTGAGTTGGAAATAATCTCTGAAAGATAGCACTGCTTTGAAATACTCTCCCATGGACTGCCATAATCTGACATAATCTCCTTCATCGGCTCCTATTCATTCCTTTGGTGCTAAGGGTATTAAATAAGGCAACATAGCTCTATTTGGTCCACTAGAGGATGGTGGTTGCGTAGTAGGTGAAGGGTGTTCATACTGCTGAGAGGCTCTGAAAGTCTCTCCAAATATAAAATCTCGATGAGTTCTCCCCTCTTGGTTCTGCATCTTGATCTCACTTAACATCTCCCTCTACCCCTTTTCCAAATCATTTAGGGCTTTCAAGAGACTGTCAAAGACCATCTCTTCCTTTCCCTTGGGCTCTCCCATATCCTCTACTATCACCTCCTTTCCATGGTCCTCAATGTCTGGAGTGATCTCCAGCTCCCTCTCTTCACTTTGATACCTTTTCCATCTGTAAGTAATATTATGTATATCCCCCTCTCTCATATAATATTCCTCCCACGATTGAGCCAAGATATAATATCTTATACCACTATAATGTTCCAAAATAGGAAAAACAATGTTATGCAAGAAAATAACAAATTTGCACCATAAAAATTTTCAAACAATGCAGTAAACACTCAGACCAGTTAAACATATGGAAGCAGTTGAACAATTTTATTACATAAATGGGCAAGAGTAAAAACATATGGAAGAAATGCACCTGGGCTTGCCTTTTTGGAAATTAGAGAAAAAACCAGGTGAAACAATAATAACCAAGTAACTGCCCAACTAATGCTTTGCATTGTCCCAATAGTTTTGCACTAGCTGCTGCAAGAAATGGCTAAAAACCCCACTTTTGGTGCTCAAAAAATCATTCAAAATTACATCTAGGCTCCTCAAGATAGCCCACCCAGAAATGGTTTGGAAAAATACCGATCCTCCAAAATCAACCCCCAAAGACCCTACACTTTCCAGTGACTGTTGAAGCACACCGTCTACTCAAACACAAACAAAAATACACCACAACACTACTAAACTGTAACAAACAACTCCACCAACACTTCCCTTATTTCTCCTGGCAAGAAACAACCCCAATGGTTGAGATAATATCTCCCACGAGTGCCTAGATTCTCTCCTCTACGATGGCCCTAGTGACTGAAAAATAACTCCTGAATATAGCTACCACTCCCAGCCTTCAAACTAACCCAATAGCCTACAAATCTATTGAGCCTCCTTCTACAAAATTCTATCGGAAACAGACCTCTGGAATAGTGTTGCAATGGCCACACAAGAACCACTATAGTGTCCTCCATAAATACACACTATTGGTGCAAACAGAATGCAAATTCTAGAAATCTCTCTATGAAACTCCCACGGATGACAATGGATGAACCTCACTAGGGTAGCACTCGAAGTCCCTCGAAGAAAAGGGTGAGTTCTCTGCTTGGAAAACTCTTGCTAAACAAGAAGTGACCTAGCTAAACAACTTGAGCAATAGAGATAAATTTGATAAGCCACAATGCCAAAAGAAGTGATATTCCTTCCTTTCATAACTTTTGTGGAGCCTCTTCCTACCTTTTCTTCCTTCATGGGTCCCTCACCAAGCCAAAGCTTTCCCACTTATGCATTTCGAACTAGTTATTTAAGGAGTGTGTATTTCTTATATAGGTGGTCCCCACATGTCACCAAAAAAACAACATAACATAAAAATTAACTTACTTATAACTCCTAATTCTTCTAAGAAAAATCGAATTGGCCCCAAATTCACCAAAATTTGCCCTCAAAATGTAGAAATAAATATTGCTCCAAAATAATTTAGGAAGTGACATTACAAATGACAACACCATTCAACATTTGTTGGAATCATGATTTTCATTAGACCAAAACTCGTAGGCATTAGTCATTGCTACAATCTCCAGAGTTATGGTCCAAAATATGCGGTTATTCCATGTCATGAAACACATGAGGAGTGTTAAACCCAATGTCCAACAATCTCCCCCCTAGCATGAGTTAGATTAGTTTTGAATTCGATACTTGTTTCTCTAATACCACTTGTTGGAATCATGATTGTCGTTAGACCAAAACCTACAGGAATTAGTCTCTCCTACAATCGCGAAAGTTAGGATCCATAAGAGGAAATTAGTCCATGTCACAAATTACATGGGGAGAATTGAACCTAACGTCCAATAGGAAACTCACTTTACTCTAATTCCCAACTTATTTCCCAAAGTGTCCATAAGGAGATTCATATTATTGTTGATATTTTGTTAAGTCCCTATATTAATAGTGTAGTCCCTTATTATGTTAGTGTAGTCCCTTATTATTGTTATTGTTGTACCCCTATAACCCCCATATTGTTATTATTGTGCCCTTACATTATTATTGTTAGGTTGACTATGGTTACATTGTGGCCCCATGGACTCCTATATATAGAAAGGAGGTTTTGTCATTTGTATCATCCAAGAATTTTTCATTCATGTAATGTATTGGAGGTTTCCCACTCGAAGTGGCTTATTTCTAAGGCATTGATATCTCTTTTCTTCTATTTTTGGAGTTGATTTCACAACATTTGGTATAAGAGCCTTTGGATTCTAGGGTTTCGTTGCACCAAACAGGTCATCGTGGCATTTTCGCTATAATGTTTTTTCTACGAAGGTTCAGAAGCTGAAAATTTTAGAGTGCGAAGCCAAAATCTTGAGGAACATCGTAGTAAAATTTCAGAGCTTGGTTCACAATATTATCGGATATATGATCTATGGAATTTAGGGCTTTTTGTAGGCTCCTAAATTTAACCTAAATAGGTCATCGCGGAATTTTCTATATAAATATTTTTCTACGAAGTTTTAGAAGATGAAATTTTCACATAGCGAAGTTGAAATCCTAAAGAACCTCCTACACAAATTTCAGATATTGGTTTGCAATATTTTTGGAGTTATGATCTATGGAAGTTATGATTTTTTCAGGCTCCCAAATTTCATCTCAAAGAGGTGACTGTGGTAAAAATGTCATAACTCTCTCTCTGAGCATCAGATTGAGATTATGTAAAAATTGGCCACAAGCACACGGACTTTAGTTTCTTTTATATCAATTTCAAAGTTGAAGGAGGAAACAGTGATACGTGGAAAGTCATACAAGTTCTCTTTACTGAACTAGTCCATAACTAGGTTATCGTAGGATATTGGGCATAACTTTTTTTTCAAGAATCCAAATCAGGTCAGACCTGTGGCATTCGAAAGAAGATTCAGAGAGCTAATTTAGAGCTAAATTTAAATTATTGAGGATCTGAAATCACATATATAATTCAGTTTCAATATAGAGCTTCTCAAAAGCAAGAAAAAGGTGTGTATTTTGTTTTTAAAATTGCATAATGTTTGTTTGAAAAATCAGTTTGAAGTGATTCCAAGGGCATATTTTTTAATTTTTATTAGTATTGGGTTCTATAATGCCTCCAAAAAATAATTCCATACCGATTAAACCCTCAAAAATATATACTATGATGCATGAAGAGGAAGAATTGCAGTATGAGATATCAAAATTATGGTACCAAGTGCAACAAATTTCGATCTTACGAAGAGCAACCAAAGATGACATAGATGGTTTAAAAGTAGAACTGGAGACTAACTTGGATGGTTTAAAGGATCAAATAATAGCTAATATGGATGATAAATTATAAGAAGATCACATCTAGCATCAACAACAAGTTCTCCAACTCTCAAAGGATAACCTAACTTTGGTGCAAAATCTAATGGAACAACAAGAAGATCAAGATCACATCGAAAGAAGTTATGAAGAAGTCACAGAAACAAGAACTCGACAAGTATGATCAATTTCATAGTATCTCAGCAACTGGAAGAACTTTCCTATAGAATATTCCACATGGGAGGATTAGAATTTTATACAGAAGCATCAAGAAATAATCAAGTGTTGAGGAAAAAACTTGTTTGAAGGAGAGGGGCATGTTAAGTCCATATATTAATAGTGTAGTCCCTTATTATGTTAGTGTAGCCCCCCTTATTTTTATTGTTGTACCCTTGTAACCCCCATATTGTTATTATTGTGCCCTTACATTATTATTGTTAGGTCGGCTAGGGTTACATTGTGGCCCCATGGACTCTTATATATAGAAAGGAGGTTTTGTCATTTGTATCATCCAAGAATTTTTCATTCATGTAATGTATTGGAGTTTACCCCTCGAAGTGGCTTATTTCTAAGGCGTTGATATCTCTTTTCTTCTACTTTTGGAGCTGATTTCACAACATATTTGCACCATATTCTTCTAGCCTCAATAACCTCTCCTCTACCTGCTCTCGAGGGTTATTAATAGGTTCATCTTCCATGGTTGTGGTTTTACAAAATTCTTCTTAAACCCATCTAGATCCCCTACAACCTCACACAAAATACAAAAATAACCCTACGTTGATATCAATATGTCATGGATATTTCACTATATAGTTCATCCCAAAATATCTAATAAAATTATACTTATGACATCTATAGTATCATGGTCAATTTTTCCTTAGATTTAAATGTTTGTTAATAAATATGTTATGCATATACATGCAATAGATAAAATATGGAAAATAGAGAACAATTAAATAAAACTCACAAGCCACAGTGAACATAAGATATAATCTGGGAAAACCTTATGAGTGAAAACTCGGGTGGAAGGTGATGATTCTTTGTTCTTTCTTTCTTTGAATGGAATAGATCTTGGTACAAAGGAGTGGGTTGCTATAATAGACAAACCCTCTCAGTGGGGTTTCTTCAATGCCTCTAGCACCTGCATCCTCTAGGGTTCAACATGATAGAATACCACATTTTATTCCTCACATTTTTCCCATGCATTATGTCTCCACTTCCACTCATTACACAATGTACACTCCCATTAAGTGTTATCCCATGGCTCCAAAACCACCTCCTCTCCACTTTGGCTTCACAGATTATTTCACCTTTGGGAGCATCAACACTTATTATATCCATCATTCATGAAAGTATCTCTCTCTCTATAATTACATTCTTCCCTGACGATGAAAAAGTATTTGAGGCACGACTTCTTTCTATACCCTTTATGATAACCTCCACTGGAGTCCTCCTATTGAATCCATGCATAGGTTGAACTACTCCATAAATGGATATTTTGATTCCATCTTTGTGGGTACCATATTTTATCCCTCTCAAACAAGGCTATTATTATTAATCTTAATTCCAAGTGTACGAAAAAATACCACTTTAGCTGCACATAACAAACAGCCCTAACAACAGAAATGACTACTAATATCTTCAAATCTGCAGTTAGGTGATCAAGATAAATGCTGCAAAAATCTAGATCTATGCATTAGAAGACATTAAATAGTAGAAAAAACAAGATTTACTCCATGCATCCAATAGACAGACAAGAATATATCAAATGAATTTTGTATTAATGGCACCTGGGAGGAAAACACAAGAGGGTGTTCCCTGTCCTCCTCAATGGGATGGGTTCTTGTAATTCCTTAGCACTTCAGATCTAGATTTCCTCTCTCTTGATGGTGTAGAAAACCAAGACAAAAATGGAAAAATATGGCTATGATGGTGGATCAATAGCCAGACCAAAAGTTTAGATCCAAAGTGATATTTAGGCAACAAAAGGTGGTAAATGAATGGGAAAACCCTTCTATTTATAACAAAATATTGAGTTAGTCTAGATATTGGTGCATAGTTAAAATATTATTAACCAAATCAAGATCCAACTTTTATGGAATATTTACGATATTTGTTGGTGAAAAGGAATTTTGACTTGGGTCAAATCCATTTACTTAGAAATAATAAATAAATAAATGATTTATTTATCATTTTTTAAGGATGTGGTTGCGTAATAATCAAATAAATAATGATTTATTTAATTATTTAAGAGAGATTTAGTCATATTTAACAAAGAATATTATTTAAGTAATGTTTAAATAATTATTCTTAGAAAATAATAAGATAAATAATGATTTATCTAATTAATTTTCTTGTTTTGGGTTAAATATAACCAAGAATATTAATTAAACTGCTGTTTAACTAATTATTCCTTGAGAAAATTCAAACAAATATGGATTTATTTAATGTTTCCCCATGGGGTTTCCTGTTTAGACCATAAACAACTTAATAAAGGTGGTTTACTAACTTATTTTTCATAGTGAATGCGATTTTACTTGGGGTAAAATTGGTCTTACTTGGTGTACTTGGGTCCATCTAATGATAATAGGTGTTGACCTATAAATAACCTTGGCAGACAAGATTAATATCCTAGTACAAAAAGGTAATCTAGAAACAAACAACCAAATAAACCTATCTTTCTCTAGACATATGTGATTTACAAAAGAATACTATAAAGGTGTTAAGGTCTTACCATAGATCCAATTCTTGTTCAAAGTAGTTGTCCTTCGGTCACTTGAAGGAGTTATCTTTATAGACCTACAATCACAAACAAGCAAACATTAAATAGCACCTATATAGTAAATAGTATAAATCATGCCTGTCATGGTGATCAAGGAATCCATGAAATAAACATTTAATTAACAGCTTATTGAGAAAAATGAATTCATTTGTATTAACTTTGAATAAAGAAAACCTTACAACCTTAGCCTTGATGTTGAACATGCCTTCCCGGGGTCCGAAGTAGGAATCTCCTCTACTCTGACAAGCATTTCACTCTTCCAACTGAGACAGATATAGGTATGTGATCTTTCCTCACAAAATCTTAGTTAAATGAGTTTGAATCCCAACAGCACTTTACCTCAAATAATTCTAAAGCTTGAACTCCCCTTGAGGCTACCCAATGCCTCTTTTTATAGTGAAAAAGAGGAGGTTTCAGTTCCAACTATGAAGGGATATAATCCTCCTTCAAAGGGATAAGCTCCTCACATCAAGGGGTTAGATCCTTAAGGCAAGGGATACGCGAACCTCAAAAGAGTGGTTTTGCCACCACAAGATTCCTTCTAGAGGCTTCTAGAAATTACTGAAAGTGAGCTTTTTGAGTTTACTTGTGCCTTTTTAATATTTTACAGGGGTCCACACCCTTAACACATAAAAATTGTGTTCAGGTACTCAGGAGTCATGAACATTAGGTGCGGGACCGCAGACAAGACAAAGAGAAAGTGTGATACCAGAGTTTCAGAGATTTTTGAGAACTTTTCTCTTATTTTTAAGGCTTGACATGAGGAACTGATGAGTTAGACTTGAAAAGGAGGAAGTATGAGTGATAATGATCTCATACAGATAGCAGAATGTCAAGATGACAATTTTCAGTGCAACAGATTGCCCCCTAAAGTGAAAAATCTGGAATAGATGAAGATGAATTCTTTCATATATGAAGAGTGAAGTAATTTATCATTTCAAGGATCATCCTATGGACACCCCAGTCGGAACCTATAAAAACATTCAATGCAAAATGTATATATATGTAAACATATCATCGCTGAGGCAGACATTCCCATACTCAGATCAAAACTAACTAAAAAATTGATTTAAACTATTCTGATATAGGAATGATTTTCAATACATCAATAGTATAGAAATGTATAGACACAGCATGGACGCATCCATATGTTTATGAATAGTCCACTCTATAAATGAATAAAAAAATCCCTCGCAGCCTAGATGGTAGAAACTAGATCCAGGGTCTTGATTTCTTTTTCTCGAACCAGTACGATTCTATCCATGTGAATAAATGTGTCAAAGTTGAACATGGTAGAAACCACTTGATTACCAGTCAATAATGTGAACTATTAACAAGTGTGAGAGTAACCACCAGTAATGTCAATGGATCTCAAAGTACTCAGTACAATCCATGAAATGTGAATGAATGAGCTAAAGTCGAACATGTCGTGGAATCATTCGATCGAAGGTCAATGATGCAACCTGTTGTCGAAGGTGAGAAACCTACCATTGAGGCATGTGGATTTAAAGGTACTGAAAATTTCTAGATCAACTTCCTAGATAATGAGTTGTCGTCGATAGGAAGTGACCGTCATAGGCAAGCCTACAACACGAAATAATAGATCAAGTTTTGAAGAAATATATTGGCAAGGACTGACTCAGGGATTGTCAAAATGGAGGAAAAATATTTTTCAAATGAATGGTTTGTTTGAACTGTCCTCTTGAACACATAACGACACTACATATGGCTTGGTGACAATTGACCCAAAGCTAATATACAGAAACTGGCTAAAGACTTTCAAAATGGTTTGATTAACTGTTAATCAAAGGATTTCCCAACCCAGGTGAAAAAAAGTTTCATGTTCAAGAGTGGTTAACTGGCTTTTCGAATAATCAAAATACAACAAACAAGTTCATTTTTCTCTCTTTTCCCCCACCATTTATGGCAAGTACCTCTTTATTTTTGACAACCTTGAGAAGGATAACATTTGCTTGTTTATAAGCTCATCCTTTGAATGAGTCCAACTTAGTTTAATATTTGAACCCTAAGAAGGAGTGGTTCGTTCCTATTTTAAAATTGAACAGGTCCTTTACTTTTAAATTTTAACGAGACCAGTATAGGAGAAACTCGATGTTTTTTAAATTTTAGAGAGTCAGAAGAAAAAAATTAAGAAGACTCCATGGGGGTAATTTTTTGTAAATTTAGTCTCTCAAGCCCGAAAAAGGATAAAATAATGTGGGAGAGAACTCTGTTGACCATAATTAGTCAACGTATACCTTTTTCGTAAATATTCCATTTCAGTCCGTAAAAGCGGTAAACTTATACTGAAGGATGATCATTCATTTATTTTAACGACTTCGAATAATCAAGTGCTCTGCAATCTTTTCAATTTTCGAGAGTCTGAAAAGAGCTTAAAAGAGGACTCCAAGTTTTCACTTTTTCGTAAATTTTTTAAAGAGTTCGAAAAAGTGATAAAAGTATGCTCTTTTTTGAAAAACGATCAATTTTCCCGAAAAATCCAATTTTCTGCACAAAAACTCGAAACATTTCACATACATGTTTAAGATTAATAAAAATGTTTTCAAAAATTACCATTTTAAAGTGAAAAATAAACAAATTAAAAATTCATTTATTCGAAAAAACTTATAAAAATGACTTTTCTAACTTCGTTTTTACCATTTGGGTTTAGAGTGAAAACTGAGAGCATTTGGGTAAAAACATTCTTGTGAAGATTCTAGAAAATCCATCTGGAAAAATCGAGAATTGTCAGCTCCAGGTAATCCACGCCCTCCTTATCTTTCATTTCATCCATTTACATTTCATTTTTAGGCTTTATATTTCATTTTTTAAGGAAAAATAGGTTGAAAAAATCACCTGCAGGGGTCCGCAGTTGCAACACGCAAGCCCTACGGACCCCGACTTTTAACTACATAGAAAAAATTCCTGGGTCTGCACCTATTTCACAGCTCCTATGCATACCTACACACTGTGTATGAAAATAGGGTGCGGACCCCACGCAATGAAATTTCAAACTCATTTTTCTTAATTTCCGCCCAAAAATTTTCAAATAATCTTGTTCTAATATGTCTTTTTATGCATTGTAGGAAATTCAAAATTCTTGTTTGGAGAGAACACGAGCATGAAGACGTAGATGACGCTATAATGAATCATTTACCTACAATTCAGGTTTTGATAGCATGCAATTTATATAAATTTTGGGCCATTCAGGGAATGAGGGCACAGGTAGACCTCCTGACGTGGCTAGTGAAAAAATGGAATGTACAGGACCAGTGTTTTGCTATTGGCGGCCACTGGCTTGAAATTGAGCTGGAGGATATCTATTTTTTAACTGGTTTGTCCAAGAGGGGCAAACAAATTTCTCTTTTTGGGACTAGGCCAGGTGGCTAGTCTGTCGCTAGTCTTCGACTAGAGTTTTGTGATGTTCGGGCAGACCCCAGGGACAGACGGATTGACATAAAAACTATCATCCATCCTGAGCTTAAATTTATTGCATTTGCTGTCACCAAACTGTGTGGGAGCGTAGCGTTGCATGTGGCTACTGATTCCCAAATGCGCATTACAGTAGACTGTTTTTGAGGCACCATTTTCAACTGGTGCGACGCCATGTTGGCCAATGCAAAAGGCTAACTAACCATAGAAAATAATGGAAAGATAAATAACTTTGGATATGGATCCATTTTAGTCACCTTTTCTCTAGAGAGGATCCCTATGTTAGCTCCGTAGAACATTCTTGTTGATGCTGGTCGACCTCGAGAACCTAGGATGGTTCGTTGGGTTGCCTTGATGGCCCGTCACGCTGAGGGCATTGAGGTTGTTCGATTTCTTTCTTCATGTTGTTGTTGGCTGGAACACCAACTTTTTGTTATAGAGGACTTTCCATACGCCGGGATAGATTTTCGTGGCGATCGAGAGATGGCTCTCCCAGCAGAGGAACAGTGGGATGATTCAGGTAAAATCATTTTCAACAATTTCTAAATTCTATTTTTTTTTGTATTTTCATCGTCTCAAAACTAATAATCAAAATTTTAAATGCAGATGTGGGCCCACGATGACCAGCCAATCTCTAGCATTATGAGAGGAGGCATCCAGCTGCAGCTACACTAGCCTTAGAGGGCCAATCAGCATAGATCCTGTCTATTTTAGAGCATCACCTAGAGTGCCTGACTCTAGACATTCCAGAGACCAACATAGATGATATTTCGCTCAGATTACAGAGATATGTGATTGGTGTCCCAGGACCTTTTAGGAGGTTCCTGTGTAGGGTGGCCTAGGCAGTGGTCTCTTATCATGATCATTATCAGGGATAGGATGATCGTTTTGTAGACTCATATTTTGACCTTTTGTATTATCATTTTTGCCGATCATAAGGTGTTTTTCAACATATGATCGAAGACGATGTATATTTTGAAAACAAAATTATATGCTATGATATATCATTATTACCGAATATTTGCATACATGTTATTGAATGTTGTTTAATTTACTATTTTTATGATTGCAAATGTCTATATACTAGAAGCAACTGCATCTGCTAATGTATTTAAATGTCTTGGAATATGCTGATATTCAATATAATCAAATTCACGTTCCAAGAGACGAAATCTCAAAAATAACCGTAATAACATTGGATTTCTTGAAGTTTTTAACCCTGAACATAAATTATCTACACACGAATCTTATAACAGAAAATAAACAATAGCGAGAGCATAAAACATAAAACAGATAAACACAGAGACTTTCCCCTGGATCCCAAATCGGGACGACCATCTTGATTTTTCATTATATTCCTTTTAGTGTTACAACACATATATATACATGCCAAAGCATACATAAACCCCAATCTATTAACCCTAGATTAGAACATAATCGTAGTTCCCTTGACCAGATCTACAAAAAATACCAGGGGCCGAAAACCATCGTACCCCAAAACCATGTGCAAAACCATGCACAAAACCATGGGCGCGGACCACCCACCGGAAATTAAGGACCAAAATTTTTTTTTGAGGCGCTGCCCCGGACCCTGACAGGGGGGGCTATCGCCCCCCCGTGTGTGCTTAGTCATGGAAAGAATATAACACATACCCAACATTCTCCCACTTGTTGTTTTCTTTCCACAACGAGCGATAAGAGAGCTTAGTCATTGGCCCAATTCTTCAACACCCATTGTTTCTCTACACCAAGAGAAATTTTGAGTGCTCACAGAATTCGTCAATGCATCTGCAACATTCTTCAAAGTGTCCACCCTTACCAGCAACACCCTTTTAGCCTCAACCATATCTTTAACAAAGTGATTTTGAACATCAATGTGCTTTGTCTTTGAATGATAAGCAGGGTTCTTAGCCAAGAAAATTGCACTTTGGCTATCACAGTCTATCCTTATAGCTTGCTATACCAACCCCATACTTGAATACAATCTCTGCAACCAAACTGCTTCCTTGCTTGCATGAGTGGCTGCTATGTATTATGCCTTTGCAGTTGAAAGAGCCACTACAGATTGTATTTTACTCATCCAACTGATTGCGCCTCCAAATAGGCTAAACACATACCCACTTATAGATCTTCTTTGGTCCAGATCTCTAGCCCAGTTTGAATCAACAAAACCATGAATTTCCAACATTATTTCCAATCCTGGTCTTCCCTGGTAGTACAAGACATAATCACTAGTGCCACGTAAATATCTGAAAACCTACTTCACTGTTGTCCAATGCTCCTTCCCTGGGTTTGACATAAACCTGCTCAATACTCCCACTGCATGTGCAATGTCTGGTCTAGTACAGACCATTGCATACATCAAGCTACCCACTACACTTGCATATGGAACATGGGACATATACTCCTCTTCTTCTTGTGTCTTGGGACACTGTTCAGCACACAGCTTTACACCTACAGGAATAGGAACCTTCACCGGTTTACTATCCTGCATATTGAACCTCTGCAATATAGTCTCGACATACTTCCTCTGGTTTAACCAGAGCTTCCTCTTTTCCCGATCTCTCTTAATTTCCATACCCAAAATATAATTTGCAGCACCCATATCCTTCATGTCGAATTTGGAGAACAGTTGGGTCTTCAAATCTTGGATAATTTCTTTGTCATTTCCAATCAACAACATATCATCCACATACAAGACCAAATAAATAAAACGGTCACCAGTTAATTTAAAATAAACACAGTGATCCTCCTTGCTTCTGGTGAAGCCAAGTCCCCTTATATAGGTATCAAATTTATGATACCACATCGTTGGTGATTGTTTTAACCCATACAGAGACTTCTTCAACCTGCATACCAGTTCTTTCTTACCCTTCACCATGAAGCCTTCAGGTTGCTTCATATAGATCTCCTCTTCTAGATCCCCGTGAAGAAATGTTGTCTTCACATCCATCTGTTCTATCTCAAAATCAAATGTAGCAGCAACAGATAAAAGTAATCTAATAGAAGTAACTTTGGCAACAGGAGAAAAAATATCACCAAAATCAATTCCAAACACCTGGGAATAACCTTTTGCTACCAATCGAGCTTTGTATTTCTCCACCTTGACTTCTACATTCATCTTCTTCTTAAACACCCATTTTCTCCCAATGGGCTTCCTACCAGCTGACAACTCCACCAGATCCCATGCATCATTTTTGTGCAAGGATGCCATTTCATCAATCATGGCCTCCTTCGAGAGTTTTCCATCCTCTGAATCTACTGCCTCCCTGATATTTCTGGGATCATCATCAATTATAGTTAAGGAAAAACCTGAACAGAAATTAGATGGACTATACCTTTCTGGTTGCCTTCTTTCCCGAATTAATCTTCTAATAGCTAGAGTTTGTGGTTCTTCATCTTCTGAGTCTTCTTCTATTGTAGAGTCTGATTCATCCTCCTTTAGCTCAAAATCTATCTTCTCAAGTTCCTTTGGTAGGAATTCATGTTTAACAACATCTTTCACTTCTCTAAACACTACATCTCAGTTGTACACAACCTTCCTTGTTTTTGGGTTCCAAAGCTTGTAACCCTTTAAACCATCCTTATACCCAATAAAGATGCATCTTTCAGATTTATTATCCAACTTGGTCCTTTTTTGCTTTGGAACATGTAAATATGCATCACATCCAAATACCCTTAGATGTGAAAGAGATGGTTTCTTACCAATCCATACCTCATGTGGAGTCTTATCCTCCAACACTGATGAAGGTGATCTGTTAACCAGATAGCATGCAGTATCCACTGCCTCTGCCTAGAATTCTTGTCCTAACCCGGTACCACTGAGCATGCTTCTTGCCTTTTCCATCAGTGTTCTGTTCATTCTTTCTGAAACTCCATTTTGTTGAGGTGTTTATGGAGTAGTCTTCTGTCGTGCTATACCACACTTCTTACAGAACTCTTCAAATTCCTTCTTGCAGAACTCCCCACCATTATCTGTCCGCAACGCCTTTATCTTCTTCTCTGTCTGGTTTTCCACCAGAGCCTTAAATTATTTAAATCTATCAAAGACTTCAGATTTCTTCCTCGAGAAATATATCCATGTATTCCTTGAGAAGTCATCTATGAATGAAACATAGTACATAGACTTTCCCAGTGAAGGAACTGACAAAATTCCAAACACGTCACTGTGCACAAGTTCTAATGTATTGTTCGCCCTCTTAGCACCAGAAGGAAAACTCACCCAATTCTGCTTCCCATATACACAATGTTCACAGAAATAAAAATCCAGAGAGAAATTAGACATACCTTCTACCATACCATTTCTATGCAGTATCCGAAGGCCCTTCTCTCCAATATGTCCAAGCCTTTGATGCCATAGCACAATCTTTTCTCCAGATACAGCTAGGCTTTCCGCTCCACTTTCAGGAACCATAGAACTATTACACCCATTAATAACAGTTCTACCTTGTATCTTGTACAAAGTTCCAGTCCGAACTACCCGCATTAATACCAGTGCTCCCCGAACCATCTTGCAGGCATCTTTCTCGAACACTGTTTTTACACCTGCATCATCCATCTTGCTTACAGAAATCATATTTCTGGCCAATGTAGGAATATGCAGAACACCAGGAAGTGTTCTAATCCTTCCACCTTACAGGTTCAGCTTGACCTTTCCACGTCCGACGATTCTGGCTTTCCTATCATCCCCTAGGAATACATCACCACCATCATATTTCTCATACTCGCAGAACCACTCCCTATGGGGAGTGAAGTGAAAGGATGCACCTGAGTCAATCAACCATGACTCATGATCTACATGTGTATTTGAAGAAGAAGCCAAATACACATCCCCACCTTCATCTGAGGTGGTTTTTTCCTCTGCATAAGGAGCATCATCAGATCCCTTTCCTTTCTCAGGAGCTTTAGATCTGCACTCCTTTTTGTAGTGCCCTTCCTTTCCGCATTTCCAGCATACCTTTACAAACTTTCCAGGAGATTTAGATATCCCTCTAGATTTGGATCTCCCACTCGAAACCTTATTCTTGTTTCTGTTTTGGGACCTTCCTCGTACAGATAAGGCATCTCCTTTCTGACCCTCCATATTTCTCCGTCTCATTTCCTCCGACAGCAAGGCTGAGACAATGTCATCAAAATTCAAGGTAGTTGTATTGCTACCTATTGCAATAACCAAATTGTCCCACGAGTCTGGTAGAGAACACAACAAACTGATGCACTTATCTTCATCTGAGATTTTAATATCAACAGATGATAGCTGACTTACCACAGTATTGAAGGCGTTCAGATGCTCTGTCACCGAGTCTCCATCCTTCATCCTCAGGTTATACAGCTTTTTCCTCAGGAAAAATTTATTCACCAGAGACTTAGATTGGTACAAAGTCCCTAGCTTGTCCCACAAGGTCTTCATCGTAGCTTCCCTAGATACATTCAACAATACTAAATCTGAGAGACACAACCGTATTGTGCTCTTAGCCTTCCGATCCAGTTTCTTCCAGTGTTCATCTGAAATTTCCGTTGGTTTAGTACCTGGATATACCGCGATCCACTGATCTTTATCCACCATCATAACCTCCATCTTGAGCTACCACAACTCAAAACTCTGACCATTAAATTTCTCGATCTCTATCTTTCCACCGCTCGCCATCTTCTTTCACCGCAATAATCGATCCCGCAGATCTCCCACTAACAAGGGTCTACCTCAGGCCCAAGAAAAAAACACTCTACAGCAAAGGCATCACCTTGAAGCCGAAACAGCTTTGATACCAAATGTAGGTTTTAACCCTGAATAGAAATTATCTACACACAAATATTATAACATAAAATAAACAATAGTGAGAGCATAAAACATAAAACAAATAAACACAGAGATGTTCCCCTGGATCCCAAATCGGGATGACAAGCTTGATTTTTCATTATATTCCTTTTAGTGTTACAACACATATATATACATGCCAAAGCATACATAAACCCCAATCCATTAACCCTAGATTAGAACATAACCGTAGTTCCCTTGATAAAATCTACAAAAAATACCAGGGGCCAAAAACCATCGTACCCCAAAACCATGTGCAAAACCATGCACAAAACCATGGGCGTGGACCACCCACCAGAAATTAAGGACAAAAAAATTTCGTCGGGGCACTGCCTCGGACCTCGACAGGGGGGGCTACCGCCCCCCTGTTGCGCCCAGTGTAAAGGGGGGGCTATTGCCCCCCCTCTTACCCCCCCGCACGTGCTTATTCGTGGAAATAATATAACACATACCCAACATTTCTAATGGCATAAACCCTGTTAAGCTGTAATACAACAAGTTCAGAATCCAACCTAACAGTCAAACTCCAAATTCCAAACGATATGGATTCAGATAATAACTCAATCACTGCACTATACTCTGCAATGTTATTCATTTTTTAACCAAGGCTTACCCCATGCATGGACACTAACTCATCATAGGGTGAATAGATAACCCAAGCTGTGGAAGAAATTTTACGTGTACTACGACAAGCACCATCAGCAAAACCAATGTAGGTTTGAAGAGATGTCGACATCTGCAATATCAAGAGTAAAACACAGATAAGCAGGAACAATGATAAGAACACACTCTAAACTAGGCACACTTTTCTAATCTAAGACACACCAAAAATAAAGAAACTAATCTAATTAAAAATCTCCACACCAATTTTAAGCATAATATCTCTTCAGATAAAGCCCATTTATGGGTTTATCTAAAGGGACACCGTCGAAATCTATCAGCTCATATGCCCCTTTTTCTAGCTTTCGCTTAACAATGAAAGGACCATACCACATAGGCACAAATTTTCCAGCCCCTAGCTTATCGTTGGCTTGATCGTACACTAAAACTAGGTCTCCTTCTGAAAAATTATGAGGTGTAACATTTCTATCGTACTAAGATTTTATTCATTTGACATGAGCTTCATTTGCTAATGCAACATTTCGTCGATTCTCATCTAGCTGAGCCAAGTACAAAAAATGCTTCTCCTCTTCAGACGTAGCTGGGAGTAATTCTATGGCTAATTTCAATGACGGAATTTCGCATTCAATAGGCAACACAACTTCCAAACCGTAAACGAGTTGAAAGGGAGTGAAACTAGTTGATGTTTTTACTGAGGTCCGATATGCCCAAAGTGCTGAAAATAACATGGAATGCCAATTTGACTTATGAATACCAATAATTAGTTTGATCATAGTGACAAAATTTATTGATAGCTTCAACCAGACCATTAGCCTGTGGGTAATATGGAGTAGAATTATCGTGGCGTAGGCCAAGTTGATCTGTTAGTTTAGTCATCATGATATTTCGAAAATGACTTCCATGATCCGTAATTATGGCTTGAGGAACACCGAATCTAGAAATTATATGATTGAACACGAAAGTTGCAACATTCTTGTCGTCTGCCGAAAATATAGGCATCGCCTCGGCCGACTTAGTAAAATAATCTACCGCTAGGATAATATATGCATGCCCCCTGGCCGAGTGAGGGTTACATGTAATAAAGTAAATACCCCACTTTGCGAAAGGACCAAAAACAATTATAGGGTGAAGAAGAGTGGGTGGTGCACGTATTTTACGATCAAAGACCTGAAAATTGTGGCATTTCAGGACTGCATAGATACAATCTTTGAATAACAACGGCCAGAAATAACCAGCGCGCAATATCTTTTGGGTTGTGGCATACCCAGACATATGACCACCACATTCTCCAGAATGGCAGTCATTTAGAACCTTCTCAGCTTATTCATGAGTAAGACAATGTCAGAAAACAGAATCCGCTCCTCGACGATAGAGTGTATCACCAATAATATTGTATTGTTGGGATTGGAAACGTATTTTCCATCACTGAGATTGTGAGATTTTAGGCCAAAAAGATTGGGTTTGGAGATAAACAATAATATCCCCATACCAAGGATTAAGAGTACTGATAAGAAACAAGGATTCGTCTGCAATGGGCTGTTCTGCCACAGTTTCAGTATCATTAAATGGGAAATCACACATCAGTTCGACGAAAACCAAAGATTTCTTTGCCTTGGACTTTTCAAATTCCAAGTCAAATTCCTGCAAGATAAATATCCATTTGGAATACTTTCCCCCTAGCATTTTTTTGGTCAAGATGTACATCATAGGGTTACAGTCAGAAATTACTGTGGTTTTGCGTAATAAGATGTAGTGTCGAAATCTTTGGACAGCTTGAACAGATGCCAAGGCCAATTTCTCCACATGCATGTATTTGATCTCAGTTGGATGCATATTTTGACTAAGATAGTAAATCACATGTTCATTGTTGAATTCATCTTCCTGAACTAAAACCATCCCAATGGTGGAATGAGAGGCGGCGAGGTACAAAAAATAGTCCTGGTTGTAATTGGGAGGATGTAGTAATAATGCATGGGTCAACGCGTGTTTGAGTGCATCAAAAGATCGATCAGCGATCTCATCCCAAAAGAATGGAACGTTCTGTTTTAACAACCTGGTAAAACCCTTTGTTGGCTTGGCGTAGCTAGGAATGAAACGACGTAAAAAGTTTGCTTTCCCCTGCAAACTTTGGAGTTGGTGCAGAGTTGAAGGAGGAGGTAGATTGACAATAGCTTCGACCTTTGACGAATCAACGTGAATACCTTCTTTTGAAAAAATAAATCCCAGTAAACGAACTGATTCTATACAGAAAACACATTTGTGTGGATTCGACCGAATTCGATAATGCCTACATTCATAAAGATCACTTGTAAATGAGTGAGATGGTCGGCCCTACGTGATGAATGAGCAGGTAAATCATCGAGATAAGGCTGCACAATGTGCTTAATGTCATGAAATGTGTAAGACATTGCCCTTTGAAAAATTTCCTCAGCGTTATTCAATCCAAAAGGTAGTTTGCAATAAGAAAATTTCCCCCATGGACAAATGAAAGATGTTTTAGGATGATCAGCAGGGAGTATTTTTATTTGATTGTAGTTGGAAAAACCATCCATAAAGGAGAACATTTCACTGCCATCACAATCATCAATAATTTGATCAATATAGGGGTTAGGATAATTGTCTTTAGGACAAGCTCGATTAATGTCCCTATAGTCGATACATACTCTTATCGTTTCTTGTTTTTTGTTAACAGGAACAATATTCGATACCCAATCGGTTAAAGGAATTGGATAAATGAAACCTGCACAAAGTAATTTTTCAACTTCGGCTTTGACAGCAACAAATTTTCTCAGATGTATCTGACGTAAGCATTGACGGACAGGTTTGGCATCCGGGTAAGTCTTGATTTCATGTAGAACAATTGATGGACCGATTCCTGGAATTTCTTCATATGACCAGGCAAACATGTCATGGAATTCTTGAAATAGGGCTTTATAAGATTGGAGTTCATTGTCCATACAACAAGCACCTATATGAATGTTTTCAATTATTCCTGGCTTAACTGAAATGTCAATAGGAATTGTTTGAGAGATATTTTCCAAGTTTAACTCAGAATCAGTATTTTGCAATGGATTCTGTGGTTCTTTGACATATTCAGCAGTAAAAATAGAAGATAAATCATTTTCAAAATGATCTAGCTCAGGTAAAAATGAAGATCGATGATGTAGATCTTCCCATGGTAAATCTTCAACAAACAAAAGTTCACAAATCTGCTCATCAGTATGAACAAGATCGAGAAATGTTGTTGTGGCTGAGCTAGATATGGAAAGTGATTCCTCATGGATCACATTCATTGGATCAGTTTCAGTTGAAGAAGGATCCGAAAGCGACTGTACAGCTTGATATGCAATTTCAAATGGACTCAAAGGCATCATGCCATCGAATGAATCCAACTCGGAATCGGAAGGTACGATCCAAGGATCATCAAAAGTAATTTATTCGATGAAATCATATGAATATTTGCGATAGGAGGTGATACATTAGGAGGAGGAAAGGAAAATTTTCCTAGTAAACTAGAATATTTTATCAAACCTACCCCAACATCCTTATAAGGGATATCCATTTTACCGACGTGCTAGATAGTTTCTGTAGAGGCTGGATCGAATGAGAAATAAGTGAGATAGTCTATGGTAACGATATTTCCTTGATGTGGAAACTTGATAAGCTGAAAGACCAATGAAACAACAACATTAATAGCATAAGACCAACTACGACCCAAGAGAAGGTTGTAATCTAGAGGGGCATCAACCACCTCCACATCTAGATTTACGGTTTTGCCTTCGACCGCTATAGGTAAATCCTGCAAAATACCGAAATGATGGAACCTTCGGCCATAAAAAGCCTTCAGTATTGTCAGAGACTGATTGAGTGTAGAAGAACCAAGTGATTTCCAACACTAGATCGACATAATACACGTAGAAGCCCCTTCATCATTCACAGTTCAGAATCTGGAAAGCCATTTGATGAGGTAGGCAGGGTGTACTATTCTCTAAATCGAAGATTATTAGGTTCGAATCCTAAATATCGATAGCTCCTATGGAAGACAAAATTAATTTATACTATGTTGGGCACAATTGCAGCACTTCCAAAGCCAACATTATTGAAGGGGAAATAGCTAAGTCCTCAACAATGTTGTAATTCTGAGTAACTCTCGCATGTGGATTGAAAGCTGATTTATGAAGTACACCTTTAGCAGGCGGTTTGATTACTGAGTCTGAATTGGGTTTCTCGATCTGTAGCGGATCAGAAATAGGAGGAGGTGTAGTTGATGTGTTTGAATTAGAAGATTCTGCTTCTTTACCACCAACAGGACTTTTACTACCATAATCTTGTGATCGCGTCACAATCCTGACATGAGACATCATCATAACAGGTTCTTCTGAGGTGTTCAAGGTGGAACCAATCATCTTACTATCTTGAGTAGGAAAAGGATCCTTCAAGACAGCAGGCTGTTGAAAACCTTTAACGAATTTTTAAACCTCTACTCGATGTGGGCATTCTTTAGTAAAATGATCCTCGTCGCAAATGAAACAAGGATAGCAAGGCTTAAGTTTTTCATCATTAGATTCAGTTTTATTTGTTTTATCTTTTGGATTATTTTTGTTTTTATTATTCCCCTTCTTTTTACCGTCAGATTTCAATTTGGTCGTAGATGTCTCTACGACACGAATGTCAGTAGAAATTTCAGTGGAAGACTCTCCTTTCGGGGAATCAGGTAAAGTTATTATAGGATAATAATTATTTGAAGATTTCTTCTTGCTTTTAGTATTAACTGAACCAATCATACCATCAGCGGCATGAGACCCTGAAGGATCTATAGTCATTTGACCTTGTTTTGGAAGATCGGGGATTTTTTCATGTAAAGTACCTGGCTGCATATAAATGAGGTCAAGATACTGAGCTTGAGAAATGACTTTCTCCTCAATAACAATGCCCGCCTTAGCTACATCTTAAATTATTTTGGTTAATAATGATTTAACAAACCATTCTGCCAAAATTTGATCCGGAATGAAAACTTTCACTAAACGCCTTCTACATCGCCATTCGTGAATATGATCAGAAATATATGTGGACGTGGATTGTTTTAGCGAATTCAATAGTTCTGTGCCATTTTCGTATCGGAAAGGCAACTGAAAATGAGTTAAGAAATCAGTTGCTAACTGACTGAAATTGTTAAAAGAGCCTCGTGGTAACTCAATGTACCATTTGGCGGCAAGACCAATAAGAGTTCGTTGAAAAAGACGTAAGTGAATTGAATCATCAATTATCGAATTAGACGCACACCAGAGGTGATAAGTCATAATGTGATTTGACGGATCCTCTCTTGACTTACCCTCAAATTTCGGTATATCACTAGGCAACTTATGCAGCATTGGCGGCCAATACGGATGATAGAAAATTGGATCATTCATAAGGCGTGACAAATCAGGTAAATCCAAAGTTGCAATAAATGGTAACTGACGGTTAGGGTTGCGAAAACCTTGTGTAACAAGAGCAGTTCCGGGAGGAGGATACCCAGGATAGCTGGGAATCAGATTTGCATTAGGAATGGTATAACCCCCTGGGAAACTAGGATTAACTGGACCAAACCATGGTTGTTGAGGTTGTTGATAAGTATAGCTAGGGTACAGTTGATACTGATAAACTGGGTTTTGTGAAACGGGACCGAATTGATACTGTCCCTGGTACAGTTGATATGTGAATTGTGGTTGACTTGTGACAATCGTACCTGTACCAGCTTGTCTTGTAGGTATTTGGACCGAAGTCTGAACTATAGGTCTTGACTGGGGTACAGAGACTTTAGGGATTTTCACGGATGGAGGGATAGAAGAAACCGAAGCTAGAGATACTCCAGAAACAGGTGTTATAGGTTGAATAGATGTTGCAGTAGTTGTAGCAGTTTGAGGCAGAGTCTGAGGTGTACTAGGCCCAGACTGCTAAACAGAACCAAGTGCAAGGATTTGAATAGTAGGCTGAATAGGTTGCTGGGTTGGACCAGAAACCAAAGGTTGTCTAGGTTGAGTAGATAACTGCACATTAGGTTGCATAGTCTATTGAATTTGGGATGGATCCCACACCATGTTCATTCCAGGGTATTGTCCCATAGAAGGTTGTACATATGAAGGACCATAGCCTGGTTGAACGTAGGGTTGATAATTAAGTGGTAAATTTCCAACTCCTTGTACAAATGATTGACTAGAAGGCGGTTGAAAACCTTGAGTTGGGTACTGACCTTGAGGTTGATAACCCTGAGACACGTACTGAGTCTGGGGTTGATAAGGACCTTGAGGAATATACTCAGTCTGGGGTTGACCTTGGGGTATGTACTGTCCTAAAGGTTGATAAACTTGAGGTATGTAATGTCCTTGAGGTTGTTCTCCAAAATAATATTGTCCTACAGTTTGTCCTGGGAAAAAGTTACCCTGAAATTCCCCCCCAGGTGGTAATTAACTGCCTTGAGGTTGACCCGCAGGCGGTAATTGATTGCCTTGAGGTCGCCCCCTAGGCGGTAACTGACCACCTTAAGGTTTCCCCCCAAGCAGTAACTGACCACCCTGAGGTTGAGGATTTGGAATATTACCAGACATCATAAAGATTTGTTCTACATTCGATGTTTCGTTTTTAATTCCATTAAGACCAGATGATAATACTTGTTCAATCAGTCGAGGAGCTGCTCCTGAGAAAGTAACAGAGAGAGCCTGATACCCGAAGGAAAAGAAGGACCACCATGTAAAAATGCTTCCAGTGTTTGGGAAAACATCGATGACTCTCCTGACATGATATATGAAGGATAGTAACCTCTGGGCGTAGGATGAAATGGAATTCGAGGTGGAGAAAAAGCAAGACCCGGGTTTTCTATAAAAAAATTCAAAGATAAATACCAAGCGTCAGTCCTAATAGGGCTGTAGAAAATGGATTCACGCTCCCTAAGATTCAAAGACTGAGGGGATTCAGGAAGAGATACCTCTTCGTCTGGACTAGTAAGTTATTCAATGGAAATGAGGCCAGATGGAAGATCTTCAGTAACAATATTTCTTACCCTAGGTGAACCAGGATCGCTAGAAGTTGGAGTAATAAATCCTAAGGATGTTTCCAAAACAAAAGGTTCAGTGTGAGGCTCAGAAATTTCAAGTTCTTCGGCTAGTTCACTGGAAGGAGAAATACTACTAGTAACTTCAGAAACTAAAATCAGTTCCTGAATATGTTATGTTGTGGGTATTTGATGATCAGGATGAAAAACTAAAGATGAAATTCCGACTTTTGTCGATCTAATTCTACTGCTACTAGATGATACTAGAGCACGCATCCCTTCAAGTTGACCTGGTGTATATTCAGGGGGCTTCCCCTTAAGTCTCCGGGCTTGTCTCGGTAATTCTGCCACGATTAAATATTAATCAATCACACGCAAACAAAGAAAATTTCAATAAAAACATCTAAATTCTCTAAAGAAACAAACAGTTGAATCACACGCCTAAAAAATCTAAGAGTTCAAACCACACACATACAGTAATTTCCCGTACTAAAACACTAGTTGGTGATGAAATCCAACTTAGTAGAAATTCAATATAGAAAGGGCGGTTGGAACAGTTATCCTGACAACCTACTTAATGAAACATACTAGCACAATTTTCTTCACAAAAACATCTCGAGTGAAGAGAACCCCCCAGAGAGTCCAAGTGAGTCTAGTCGACGTCTGCTCCAGGTACAGTGAGATCTTCCCTTCACCGTCACCTTAGGGAATAATCTTAAGCTTATGGACACTAAGGTTACCAATAGTAACAAATACAACTGGGGGAACAGTCTACGATCCGATTCCACACTCAAGGGTAGAGTAATAAAGCTCAATCTCCTTGAAGGCTCCTCGAAATGGTCAATCTGAGGTTTACCAACAAGTGACCCCAGGCTCCTCGACAATGGTTAATCTGAGGTTTACCGTTTGTAATGTGCGCAGATCTTCTATCTTTCCCAATGAAATAGAATTGATTGTCTCACAGGTTCGGACATGATCTCGTGATTAACTCCTTTAAGAGAAGCTTCCCAGATTGTACCAATTACAATTGGATTTATTTCCTACCGCAAGATTTATCTACTTGTTTGTTTTTACTATCTTGTAGAGTTAATTACTCCCTACTCCAAGATACTAGCCTAAGCTATATTGGTGATACGAGCCCTAGAAATAAAAAAGATTACTAGATCAATTTTAATTAAGCGTTGTTTTTATGGGCTCTTCTTTAAGTCAATAGGTATGGAAATGAAACTTTGATGGTGTGAAGACTCGACTTCCAAACAAACTAAAAAAAATACACCTAAAATGATAATCAATTTGTTTTTCTTTCAATGAAATTCTAGCTAAAGAAAGAGTTCGAGAATGCAATTCTTTTAAGAGACAATTCTTTCTTTAAACATGAAGAATAAATGGAAGAAAATATTTTTTTCTTTTCAATAAGAACTCAGAATGAAACAAATAATCAATGCTCACAATAAATCCCTTTCACTTTCAAGACTCAAAACTACAAAAACAACTTTCCTTCAAAAGAGATCTACAAGTTTCAAAAAGCACTCAAAACTAAGAAAAACTAATTTTGAGATCTACAAAATTTGAAAATCTAATTGAATAAAAGCTTTAATTTTTTTGAGAATGTTTTACTTAGCTGTTCAGTAAACTAAGGATTCATTTGTCCAGAATAAAAAACAAATCAAAAAACATCCAGATATGTTTCCTTTTGTAAAAATTAAATTCAGAACTTATAACAAAGTTTGTTCAAATATTTGCAAAGAGACAACTAGATCTATTTCTCAAGAAAGCATGGATTTCACAACCAAGTTAGACTCATCAAGAAGACAAAAAGACCAGTGTGATCTGAGGTATTTCAAGCTTCCAATCTTTGAGTCACTACAGAGACCAAGTAAAAACCAATCCAAGTATGCAAAACTTCTAGAAAATCACCCAAAACACAAAATACTGTTGGAACTCACTCACAAGAGGCTTTTGACTGGAACAATACAGATCTAGGTAGATACTAGAAACCCTAAATCAAATTAAACATAAACTGGAAGAATAAATCTAGAGTTTTTCAAAAAATTTAATAGGGTCTGCAGGCCCCAGAAGTAACAGGTGCAATCCCGCACTAGTTACTTAAGGAAAGTGTGAAACTGCCCACACTGTATAAGAAAACAAAGTGCGGTCCCCAGAAAAGTTCAAGAAAAACACAAAATATTTCAAAAATTTTAAAAGCAAAGTAAACCTAAGCTACCCAAGCAAGTATCCATCAATCAAAAACCAGAAAAAAACATTTTCTCAAGTCAAAATAAAGGAAAACCAAAAAACAAGAATCCTTCCCCAGTAGAGTCGCCAATTTGTTAACCAGATAAATCAATCTTGCAGACAAGATCGATATCCCTAGTACCAAAAGGTAATCTAGCAACAAACAACCAACTAAACCTATCTTTCTCTAGACATATGCGATTTACAAAAGAATACTATAAAGGTGTTAAGGTCTTACCGTAGATCCAATGCTTGTTCGAAGTAAACATTAAAGACCTGCAGTCACAAACAAGAAAACATTAAATAGCACCTGTATAGTAAATATTATAAATCATGCCTATCATGGTGATCAAGGAATCCATGAAATAAACAATTAATTAACAGCTTATTGAGAAAAATGAATTCATTTGTATTAACTTTGAATAAAGAAAACCTTACAACCTTAGCCTCGATGTTGAACAGGCCTTCCCAGGGTCTGAAGCAGGAATCTCCTCTACTCTGACAAGCCTTGCACTCTTCCAACCGAGACAGATAGAGGTATGTGATCTCTCCTCACAAAAATCTCAGTTAAATGAGTCTGAATCCCAACATCACTTAACCTCAAATAATTCTAAAGCTTCAACTCCCCTTGAGGCTACCCAATGCCTCTTTTATAGTGCAAAAGAGGAGGTTTCAGTTCCAACTATGAAGGGATAGAATCCTCCTTCAAAGGGATAAGCTCCTCACATCAAGGGGTTAGCTCCTTAAGGCAAGGGATACATGAACCTCAAAAGAGCGGTTCTGCCACTGCAAGATTCCTTCCAGATGCTTCTAGAATTTACTGAAAGTGAGATTTTTTAGTTTACTTGCGCCTTTTTAATATTTTACAGGGGTCCGCACCCTTAACACAAAAAAGGTGTGTTCAGGTACGCAGGATTCATTAACATTAGGTGCGGGACTGCAAGAAAAACAAAGAGAAAGTGTGATACCAAAGTTAAAGAGATTTTTGAGAAATTTTCTCTTATTTCTAAGGCTTGACATGAGGAACTGATGTGTTAGACTTGCAAAGGAGGAATTATGAGTGATACTAAGCTCATACAGATAGCAAAATGTCAAGACGACAATTTTCAATGCAACAATAGGTTAGATGACCAAAATATGGTGTAACATATTTCCCCCCAGTGTGCGAGCGTTAGGAGCTAATCGTATGACCGAAGTATGTTGTAAAAACTCAATCACTAGACATCGAAGGGGAAGTCAAAGAGAGAGAAATATAAGGTAGACCAAAGCGCTGAAAGAACTAGACCCTGAGGAGGCGAGACTTAAAAGTGCGACAAGTCTATTTGATGCTTGAGTAATTGTGCTATAGGCAGCAGGGGAGGCATACCTATGCCCGCCGAGGCAAAGTACAAACAATAAGGCATACGGAAAACCATGGGACTAGCCAATATAACACATGTTAGCATAAACACGAGCCAGATAAACAACACGATAATGAATCCCACATACATATTGTGCCTGGGATAACATCTAGGACTTGTACAATGATATATGAGTAAATGAGATATAAATGCAACCCAGATGCCCCTGAAAACAGGAAAGGGATCTAAAAATCTGACTAATACATGCAAACAAAAAGGCGCTGCAAGTAGCTGAGGCCGACATCATCAAATGTATGGAGCTGTATCAAAGGTTGTAATGAAGAGGTCATCCGAGTGTGTGGGGGGCTACCTGTAGGGCCACCCCCTCATGAGGGCTGAGACATCTCACACACACCTAGGAATCACCGATGTCAGCTTCTGCATCAGTGGACCATCGAGTATACGGATCTTGATCATGCTGAAAGGAGCTAGAACTGAGAAACAATGAAGTCAAAGGGCAATGAGGAGTCCCTTTACCTGATCCGAGGCACCAAACAAGAGTGGAATTTGGTACTAAGGTACACCTCCCTCTAGACCTATCTTCTGGAATGCATGAGCTGATGTCAAAAGAAGGAGGTCCGGCATAGGTGAGGCAATGAGGGATCCTCAAATAAGGCACAAGATAAAATAGTAGAGTGACTGACAGACTGACACCAATGATGATGATGAAATGGGGGGGACTGAGTAGCGATGACCGACTTCCCTTGTTAGAGCAATAATGGCATGGATGACCTGGCAGCGACTGACACAATATCATGAGGAATAGGGTACAATGGGACTGAAGGCCATAGTGTGCGACACGAGAGAGGGACCAAGCAATGAAGGATGGAGGACTATAGCGAGATGCAAAGGGACTCAGGATAGACTCCATGAATGCAATGACGACTCAACTCAGATGCTCTAAACAAGGGTGACTCGATGGTGCTATCACACAGAAAATGTCTAATGGGGGCCATACAAACATGAGTACAAGATGGTAACTCATGACGAAAGTCGACACGAGTGTGGACCAGTATGGAGGAAAAGTGTTGCCCCCAGTATGAGTGTTTCAAGTGAAGAAATTCAATTTTGAGGAGGGGTGAAGTGACACTTCATGGAAAAAATGTGTTGTGGTGGAGTATCAAGTCACTAAAAACTAACAGATACCCATTTGAGGGCTTGGTGAGATCTTTCCAATGGCATATATGGTTCTTCAAACTGAGCTACGGTTTGGCCGCAACAAGCGAAAGAAAAATAAGGTGTTTTCTTTTAATAAGGCATTTGCCTTCCAAAATCACTCATTTGCAGGTGGAGCTATGGTGAATGTCGTGAGGAGAGAAGGCCCTAAATCTTGCAGCGATCGTAGCAGAAAAATCGACCGTTGGAATTTTATATCTCTCAGTTATAGGTGAGATTCCTAATCCTACTCTTTCATTTTAGTGGGTTGAAAGTTTAGTTTAGGTACCCAGAGCTCATGAATAGGCCAGGTCGCACTTTTTGGGGTCTGTTCTGTGTCCTGGGTAGCAAGTACTGGGTCGAAAACTGTGACCTGTCCTAGGAAATGACCTGAAAAGTGCGACCTGTCAGAGAAAGGGGGTTTCAGTGCTATTTTTGGTGGAGATCTAGGATTTTTATGGTTGAGGGGCATAGGTGCCCCCAAGCATGTTGTGTTCATGCCAAAATGCATTTAGGAAAAGGGGAATCTAACACATTTTAATGATGTGGTGCACCATTTGTTTTCGTTATGGTTATACAGTTTGAGAAAGGGAATGGAGGATTACCAATTTCTTTTGGTACTACATATGTGAATCAAATCGACTTTAAGTTTCTAGGTTGGAATACATGGTGTCACTATCCCAAAGAGAGGGTTTGGAGATAATGAACTAGTGCTCTCCCAGAAAACTCATAGGTTGGCCAACAACAATGTCGAAAGGACTGGATTGTTTATGCAATGTGAAGGAATGATGAGGGGTATCATCCCTAGTGTGATCTGAAGTGATATGGGTCTCTAGAGGTTCTTATAAATGTGGAAGAATAATGGTACTAGAGTTGACACGACCAAATACACTAGGAGAGTTGTGGAGAATTTCTTTTCCTATTCTCTCAAATATGGGTGCCCCCTTACCCAAACATTGGGTGTCATGGCCACAAGGTGTATGTGGTTTGAATGCATGGGTTTGATGTAAGGGGGGGTAGATAAAGTCAGGGGTGGTGACTACTTCCATACTGTCGTCATCGTAATAGAAGATGGGGTGACTGGTGGAAGAAATACCACCTAACCCAGCGAAGCTACTGGACTCATCATCATGAGAAGAGGGTTTCAAATGCACATCATCACAAGTGGTGACAGAAGAGTAAGCAGATAAAGGATCTACCGATGTTGAGCCCAGGGGTGATCACTGAAGGGAGTTTAGGTGAAACATCGGGAGAGTTTCCAAGGGGGCTTCCACCAAGGGTCTCATGGATGATGATAGGTAGAAAATGGTGGACGAAGGCTCCGTCGTCTCGACACTAGGAGGGGGAATGTCAATGGGAGCATTCATGTCCTCTGGTTTTGCCAAAGAAAAATGCACCAATAAGGGAGCAGTGGACTCATTGTGCTTGTCCTCAAATTGGCGTAAGGCTTCTAAAGAGAAATGATACTCTTCAAGGTGAGGACAACGGTGAGTGTAGTGGCCATGGAAATCACAGAAAGCACAAGTGTGATTTGTGCACAATGGTTTGAGTTTCGGGATTGAATCGGGTATAGTGACATATACCTATGGGATATCAAATTCCGGAAACGTCTCATTGACCATGGATTTAAGGTGAGGCAACTCTGGACAAGTTTGGGCGGTGTGGCCGAAAAAATCAGACAAATCACACTAGATTGTATGCTTTGGAGGCCAAGAAGGGGTAGGGTTTGTCGGGGCAGCCTTGTCCTTTGATGCCCCCTTACGAGCTTTTCCCTTTTTACCCGAAGCAGTTGCAACGAGAGGTGGTTCCCGTTGAGGTAACTGAGGCACTGTTGTAGCAGGAGAAGTCATAAGGACTGGTTGAACCAGAGTCAAAGCGAGATAAGGTTTGGGTTGACAAGGCGGGGTAGCAGCTGGAGGATCAAGGTACCAGATGGGAAGCCCAAGGGTCATGTTAGGAAGAGAGAGGGTGGCCATAATAGGTACCATGTATACACTTGGTGGGGGAGCTAGGAACGGTATCTGACCAGGGGGGTAATGACCAGGCGGGATAGTTCCAAGATGGTTAAGGCATGGAGGAACTGTTCCAGGAGGATAAAGGGGCTCATGAGTACTAGTTGAAGGTGAAGGGCCAGAAGAAGAAGGTGTAGAAGGCTGATCATAGGACATCATGAGAATCTGGTAATTGGGGGAACCAGATGGAAGAGGTTGAGTGGCCACCTGACCTTCACGTGGTTGGGTAGCCACAAATCCCTGCTGTGCATCCACCTGCTCCTGAGGGGGCGGTGGCTGCTATTGCAGGGGTTGAAAAGGAAAGGGAGGTGGAGGTGCTAATGCTGGAGGAGCTGGAGCACCAAACTGCGGATACAGATAATAAGGGGGTTGGGTAACAGTGTGGTAAACAGGAGGTTGGGCCAAAAGAGGAGGGATGTCGTATCCTGGATACGTGCTACCGGGAGGGGGAAAAGTGTGGAAGGTGCTACCCCCCCCACAAGAAAACCATAACCCATGGGAGTTTGAGCGTATGGATGAGAGAGAGCTCCAATGATACCATCGGTGGCATGAGGTGCCCCCGTTTCATTAGCACCGCCGAGTCTAGGACGATCAGGTATAATGGTTTAAACATAACCTGTCTAAGCGTAGATCAGATCATATTTTAACGCCATTTGGAGGGTGGCTTCTTCTGTTTGAGGAAAATGCGATGCGAAATCTTTCTCGATAGGAGCCAAGAGATACCTAAGGAACCAGTCCATGTAGACACAATCTTCAAAGGTAGGGGACTGACATAAGCTCTTTCTTCTCCACCATTCCTGGACATGATCGGATAGGCGGGTTGCATTTGATTGATGGAAAGAAGTCAAAAGTTCAATACCAGTGTCATAACGAAGGGGAAGCTGGAAGTAAGATAAAAAATCTGAGGCAAAAGTCACAAAGGTGGTATGAGAGGAAGTGACCTGATCAACATACCACTTAGAAGCTTCACCTGTAAGCATTCGTTGGAACAACCAAAGACGGACAGAGTCACCGGTAATGGAGCGAGATGAACACCACATGTGGAAATATTGAATATGGTTTGAAGGATATTCTCCAGAAAGGCCTTCAAACTTTGGGATGTCGGAAGGGAGCTTTGTCGGCATAGCAAGCCAACTAGCATCATGGTGTATAGGTTCGTTTATCAACTGGTCAAAATCTGGGAGGCTGAGTCTTGCCATGAAGGGGAGAAAGGGCGCAGCCAGGGTAGCGTTCGTAGCGGTCCCACTAGTGGTATTCCCAGCCTGAGGGCCGGGGTTGCCACCAGCATAAGGTCTTGCACCAGACATGGTGAAGGTGTCAGGGGGAGAACATAAGGTGGAACAAGAAGGAGAACCCAAAGGACCAGAAGAAGAGTCAGTGCGCAAACTTGGTGGAGGACTAACTGGAATCCTACGTAGAGGAGTAAGTCTTCCTACCGGAAACTGAGGATTAAGGCCAAGAAGTCCCTGGAATAAACACCTTGGTGGCGCAATGGTGGTGACACAAACACGATATAAAGGAAAAAGAGACCGACAAGGGTAGGGAAGTGTAGGATCAACTGATTACAATGTTTTAGAGTCTTTTCTTGGCGGTGTTAACCAAGCCCTTTCTCGCTTAGGGTGTGTGTGTAAATTTTAATTTTTAAACCCAGACGTTTGTAGAGAAAAATAAAAAGTGTGATGTATGGCTGTAAATAAACCTGCAAATGACAGTATATAGGTTTGCAAAAATAGAAAATAAACAGCTAATAATGCAATAATATAAACCCAAGGAGGCGGGCCTCTCAACAACTAGTATATAGGTGAGTAAAAAACTAATCAAAACACACTAAACAAGATAATAGATCTAAGGTCAAGAGGGACAGGGATCTAAAAGACAAAATCTGCTGGAAAGTGGTGCAGAAAACAACAACAAACCAGAGGAAAAATTGTTGTAAAAACGGTGGCAAAATGCCATCTCCTGAAGGGAAATGGAGTGAACCCTAGAGGAAACCAAAACAAAGCTAGATGAGGTGATTTGGATGGATAACAAGCCGATCTAAAGCGGATCTGAAGGTGAGGTATCAGATCTGAAAAAATGGCTGAAGACTCTGAAATTTCAGACAACCTGCAACAGAAAAAACTCTTCCACAAAAAGTGGAGGGTAGTGAAGCCCTAGGGGGCTAGGTTCCCACTTATTTGAGCAATACAGAACAATTACAGGTCCAAAACGAGCAGATATGGAGGTCATACAACCCTGAACAGAGGCTCAGACAAACCCATAAAACTTTCAGAAAAATCCCTGCAAAAAGTCCAGGTCGCAAGTTCTAACCTGTTTTCAGTAGAGGTCACACTTTTTGGGCTGTGAAGAGCGCCCTAAAGGGCCAGGTCGCAGGTTTTGGGCCAAAAAGTGTGACCTTCACTTCCGGCACTCTCAGTGGCAGGTTTCAGAAAAAGTTGTCGTCTCAGTTGTGGCTGATGTCTGTCACCTGCGCAATAGGTCCAAAAACACATGGAGGTCAGAATTTTTATCGTTTTAGGGTTTTATAGGTTAAAAACAACATCAAGAAAAGAAAAAACAAGGGGTAGAAGAGAAATCCTAGAGTTTGAAGCAGCTGGATATGTAAGGATCAGAAAAATGACAATGGTCGTAATCGTAAACCCATGTGGAGTCGTCATTTGTTAGTATGAATCTTAATTCCATGTGTACGGAAAAAAACCACTTTAGCTGTGCATAAAAACAGCGCTAACATCAGAAATTATTGCTAATATCTTCAGATCTGTAGTTAGGTGATCAAGATAAATGCTGCAAAAATCTAGATCTATGCATTAGAAGACATTAAACAGTAGAAAACAAAATATTCACTCCATGCATCCAATAGACAAGACAATAATATATCAAATGAATTTTGTATTAATGGCACCTGGGAGGAAGACACAAGAGGTTGTTCCCTATTCTCCTCAATGGGATGGGTTCTCATAAGTCCTCAGCACTTCAGATCTGGAATTCCTCTCTCTTGATGGTGTAGAAAACCCATACAAAAATGTAAAAATATGGCTATGATGGTGGATCAATAGCAAGACCAAAAGTTTAGATCCAGAGTGATCTTTAGGCAACAGAAGGTGGTAAATGAATGGGAAAACCCTTCTATTTATAACAAAATATTGAGTTAGTCTAGATATTGGCGCACAGTTAAAATATTATTAACCAAATCAAGATCCAACTTTTATGGAATATTTTATTATATTTGTTGGAGGGAAAAGGAATTTGACTTGGGTCAAATCCCTTTATTTGTAAATAATAAAATAAATAATGATTTATTTAATTATTTAAGGGTGAATAAGTCATATTTAACAAAGAATATTATCTAAATAAGGTTTAAATAATTATTCTTATAAAATAATAAGATAAATAATTATTTATCTAATTAATTTCCTTGTTTTGGGTTAAATATAACCATGAATATTAATTAAACTGTTGTTTAACTAATTATTCCTTGGGGAAAATCAAACAAATGTATATTTATTTAATATTTCCCCATGGGGTTTCCTGTTTAGACCATAAAAAACTTAATAAAGGTGGTTTACTAAGTTATTTTCATAGTGAAAGCAATTTTACTTGGGGTAAAAATGGTCTTACATGGTGTACTTGGGTCCATCTAATGAAAATAGGTTAGATGACCAAAAAATGGTGTAACAAAGGCCTCTTCTTACACTTGATCAGGATTTTTTAGGCCCCATATCTAACCCATAAGTTATTGATATTTCCCCCACAGAGGATGTCCTCAACCAATTTATGGTCTCAACTCCTCCCGCATATATCATGCACCCTCAATAGTATGATAACCTTTTTTAGATCATATTTTCCATATTCCTAACCTTAACTATATATCCTTGTATATTTGTTCCATTATCTTGGGTATTTTGTAGCACCTCTTCACTTTATCTATATCCAAGGATGTTGGAATTATTATTGTTGCTTGCCTTCAATCCATATGGCCTGACTCTCAACACATCTTGAATCTGTATTATGCTCTTTGTAGTAACCACCATAATCCATTATGCCTTTTTCTTCCAATATTCCCTAATGTCAGTGATTATGAGTTCCATGGAATTGACTCATTAAGGCAACATCATTGCAATATGCCCCTTTAATCATATGTTTTTTAAGTCGATATTTATATCATATGGTAAAAAAGATGTAAATCCAGTGGAACAAAAAGTAGGTGGTCTCACCCCAACTAGGTTTCTTGACCAATGTTTGCAGCAAGTGACAAAAATACAAAAAGGAGGCTAATGACAACTTCCATAAACAAGAGGGCCAAAGACACCAAAAGGAAAAAAATACATAAAAAACACCTGATAGCATACTAGTCATCCGATGTGATGGAATTTGGGTTATCTGGGGCATTTATCGGAGGAGGCAGAGGACAAAAGTTGCAATGGATGTTCCCTTCGAAGTGCAACAACCAAGTCTCCATCTTTTCCACTCTTTGTGCAAGGTATTTTTGGCCTCACCAGACCACCACCACTCGCAATCTGACCTGGAACTGTAAATAGTACATCATATCCAAGGTGGCCACCATCCCTGCATGCTCCTCACTTCTAACCCATTTAGCCGACTCCACCTGGTCCAGTAGAGATTGAATTAGTTCATGACAATTCTCTAGACAACAATGTTGAATTATCTACGGGTTGGGAGTTGAACGCCAAGTTGGCCCCCCACTAATCATTCCTCTTCACCACACACCACCACATCGCTAAGGTTTATGATACCTCCCACCACTACAGAAAGCATGCTTACTACTGCCACGACTCCCATGGGTTCCAACACCCGACAGCTGAGAGTAGCCAACAGTCTTTCCACCTTGATGCATATCGATTGCCACCATTTCCAATTCTTTTGAAGGAGCAAACCTCGACTAGTCACCATGACCTGCTGGGCCGAGTTTGGTAGGGGGAGGAGTGCCCACGATGAGGGGAGGGCCTCATATTGAACATTACAAGAGAGTCAAAGCCACCAATAGCCTTTTAAGTATGGCCCACTAAAACTTGGCCAGACCTCCACACCCAAAGTCCAGACCTCCCTTTACCCCTAATTCTCCACAATGACCCGGCTACCACCTCACCACCAACTAAGCACCTCAGTGAGAGCACAAGAAAATTGAGAAGGAGGAGGTAGGAGAAACTCACCCTAGGTTGACACTCCCCAAGAGGCCTCGCATAGTTGTTACACTGTAATTTTCTTGTCCCTGATATTGAAATGCCCCGTGACATATCCTGTGCAATGTTTCCATCATCAAGAAAAATGCTAACATATCCCCTTAAATATCCAAATAAGAATTCCTTGAAATATTACTGAAGAAACTTGGTTAAATTCCTAGTTTCCTGGGTCAGCGCTCTTCCTGGTGCCATGAACGCACTGATGTCCTTTTCACAGTTTTGGCCTAGCGCTGTCAACACCCTAATTTCTTGTAAAACCGCACTGATCCCCTTTCTGGCAGTGCTTCCTCAAAGTGAGGAGAAGATTCAACCTATATAATCTCAAGAGCGCCAAGTTGGTTTTTGAACAGAGATGATAAGGTCGAGCTCTCTCATTTTAGAGCCTTTATCTCATCCATGGGGGATCATCCCTTAGAAATTGGGCCTTCCTCCTCCTTTCATGAGCTCCCAACCTCCTCTCCCTTGTTATAAATTCACATCCCTCATTCTCCCAAGTTTACATCTTGGTTGATCATTGTCAGACTCATCTGAACACTCATCCCTTTGCATGCTATCATCGTGATTAAGCCTAAGTGCATGCGAGAAGGAATGCTTTTGAGTTAGGTGAAGGACTCATATTTTCACCTAACGATGCCTCCAACATCAAGGCTTGGTTGTAAGCTCTAATTTTGTAATTTATCAATATTAACATTTGATGTTTTCTTTCTATATTTTTCTGCATGTTTATGCAAATATTCTAGTACTCCTTGATCTTCTAGATAGATAGTGCTTACATTTATTATGTATTGTATCATGTTTTCTATTATCTCTTGATCATCTGCATGTATTTGTGTGCCATCAATAGTAGGAAGTGATCCTATAAGGATCGTGGATCGAGGTCACATTCAACGGATCCAAGGATAGCGATTGGAAAAATATATTTATGTCTCTTTCCTCATTGCATTGTAAGCATTAGTTAAGAAAGGTTATGTTAGAAATAATCTCGTGTTGCTAGACCCACTATAGGGCTAGAGAGATTTCCTATGTTCACAGAGAGGATTTATATTGACAATAGAACTAGCGACTCCATTGGGGAGCTTTATAATTTTAAGTCCTACTTCCCTGAACTAATCTTTTATCAGTTTCGCTGATTTATGAAATTTAAATCTTCTTAGGCCTCTGTCAGTTTGTGTAAATATTGTTAGTCACTTCATTATGTTAGGTCTGGTGTTTGTGTGAGACACTTTTTATATTTTCCTTGTTTTTAGCGACCAACACCCTTTCTATCTACAAAGAAGCATTGGCAGCGCTGTTCTATATAGTACAGCGGCATTTATTGGCCTTTCAGCACCCTTCTTCTTAGCACAGAAGGGTTGATCTCAACCATAGGAAATTTTGAGTTTCCCTTGTGATTTTCCAGTGTATCCTGGCCCTTGAATGAGTCTGTAAGATCTTAGTGATATCCTTGTTGTGTGTTTGACTTACCTATATTATTTGACCAAGTCTTTGTCATCTCTTTGATTTGTTTGTAAGCTTTGGAATTTTTCGCCATTTCAAACACCCTTTGTCGCACTTTTATTGTCTTGTTTCAAATTAAATTGGTGTATACTTTGGTCATCTCTGCATCCCTCAATTTTTCCCTTCGGTTTAGTTTCAAGCACAAGATTACAAATTGTTTGGCACACAAGTCTAGAAGAGTCTGTTTTGTCTAAATTCAAAATCAATTGGAAGCGATTTTCATTTTGTTTTGATTTAGATTATTTTTGTCGTCTTAAGAAGAGTAAAAATAATTTCATTCGTGCATTATTTACAGCAATTTTTGTTTGGTTTGATTGAAAGAAAAGTAAAGGGATTTTGCATTTCTTCTTTCATTCATTTTTTTTTCTTGTGATTACATTTCAAAGCGAAAAAAAAAAAACAAAAAAAATTGTGCATCTTAGTGAAAGGAAAATCATTTTCATTTTTCAATAACTTGCATTTGTTGGGAAAGTGAATTCAATTGAAAAGAATTGCATTTCATAACTTTGAACTAGTTATTGGGGCAATATTGTTGCTGCATTGAGTGCTTTCTTGCTTGTCTCTCTTCCCTAAATTGTTTAGGATTCATCGGAATTGAAACACTTCTTTCTTGCATTTATTCTACACCATAAGGATTCAGGTGACATTTGTTTTGAACCATATTTACCTTAAGGAGCATTGGAATTAATGAGAATATTTAGTGGTCTAGGCTATAGACGTGTTATGTCATCGTTAAATGTAGGAGTTGTCGCTAACAGACTATGTTACAACCCAGAGGTGATATTTCATCCCACGTATGGAAGTATATTGATGTATGATAAGTATATTTGGGACACTCTCATAAAATGGTTACGCATTAGATAGCACTATTACAGACTAGACTCCCACATATTGTCGCATATATTTGTGGAGACACTACTAGGTTCCAATCCTGCCATAGGTAACTAAGTCGGCCACCTTGTAGACGTGATACACCGAACACAACATTCGTGGAGATTAGTTGTCGTATGTTAAGTCCTTGGTAATTTTTCTTTCATTTGATCACCAAGGTGTATATTGCATTTCACGGATACTTGGTAAACCTTTATGCCTAGCACACCCTTTTTTATTTATTTTTTGTTAATTCTAAAAGTAACTGCCCACGAAAACATCTCACCCATGTAGTTCTCCAACCTTTTATTTCTTGGTAAATTTTGATTTTGTTCACCCCCTTCCTTTTTTATCTTCTCTTGAAAGGTCATCATGGCTGAATCGTCAAATTCGCCCACTCCCTCCTCTAATGGATCTCAAGAACCTCCTCCTGAGGTCCCTAGTTTTTCGGTTAGACCCCTCAAAGCACCAAGTGAAGAGCTTGGAATTGTTATCGGTGTTCAACCCATATTATCTCGAGCACCACCTAACGATTCTCCTTGGACCACATTAGAAGAATCTAAGTCGGAAAGCCTCGAACCATCTACACAGTTCTTGGCCTTTCCTCAAAATCTACTCTTTGATCCAATTGTAGTCTCGCCTCAACAACCTTACAACATTTTTGAACAACCCAAAATATCGTTTCATGCTTCTTTGGTAGCATCTCGCTCTACCATCCATTGGTTTTTTCCTGAGGAAATGGCTTCTAATGTTGATGATGTTCCGTTTGTGAGCACTCCTCAAAGCACTCTTCCAGAAACCATGGCTCTTATATCCTGGAAGCCTCTTCATCAGTATTTCCCTACGAGGTAGAATTGTTCGGATCCACACCTCACGATTCAGGTAGTGGAACCGAAATAACGTCTAGTTATGTTGTGTCTATGCTCTCGCATGGTTATACCTCTTTGGGAAACCTCATTTCTGGAGCTTCCAGTGGCACATCCTTATTTTTGGATCCTGTTTGGTCAAAGGGTATTCCTCTGTCTTTTGTCCCATTCCTTTTGAATGTGGTTGTGGTGTCTCAACCTGTTGTTCAACATAAAGTGACCATCGGTCAAATGACCATGTCATTCGTATCCTATGTCTCCTATTTTCCATCTATGATTACTGCAGTCCCGCCATTGAGTGGGAAATCCACGGTTTCGTCTGTGCCTGGGGGGTAGTCTAACCCTCTCTATGTACCTCCCTTTTTGGGTGGGGGTCAGCCGAGTTCTAGGTCTATTCCTTGGGCATCACAGCCTCATGTTCAATATTCTCAAGTTTAGTAGCCCCTTCAGCAACTGAACGTAGCGTATTCATATGTTCAACAACATAAATTTCCTTATGTTCAAAGGATGAACATACAGTATTGGTATTTTCCTCAACCGAACGTATCTCAACAGTATGTCCAACATCCCCAGCCTTCAGTGAGTGTTGTTGCAACTAATCCTCAGTTGGTTCTTACACCCAAGCTGGCCTTAGTCTCCTTCTGGGAAATTTGGTCCTTTCCCTCATCAGTCTGGTACTTAGTACTAGCCATTTCCTCAAGGTCAATACCAACAACCCCAGTCTAGGCCTCAAACTAGTGCTTCATATCAGTAGATTCCTTAGTGCCAGCAGGCTCAGCCAGGACCTCAGGTTGTACCTTATATTCAATAAGGACCACAGGCTAGACCTTATGTTCAGCAGGGACCTCAAACTTGACCCTATGTTCAGCAGGGACCGTAGGCTAGACCCTACGTTCATCAGGGACCAAAAACTAGACCTCATGTTCAGCATGGACCTTATCCTGGACCTCATGTCCAGCAAGGTCCGCAACTTCAGTTCCCATAGGGGTCGTATCAACAACCCCACCCAGGTCGCTATCATCAATATTTGCAACAATTTCCTTATCAGTCATGGGGGAAATATACATATCTGGGTCAGAATCCTCCCTATTTGGGGTAAAATCCATATCAATCAGGTTGGAACCCCTGACCTTTCTCACCTCATCATCTACCCTTGCCATTTCTGGTTACATTGTAATTGTTGGATGTGTCAAATATCACAAATTACTATTGGGAAAAATACTGAGAGGGGGGGGGGGGGGGGGTGAATTAGTATTTATAACTAATCAACAATAATCTTTACTAATTCTTTACTGATTTCTATACGTGACTTTGATTAATCCAAATAGCTTATACACGCGGCTATATTTAATGAAACTTATCTATTACTAGGGACCTTATTATGTAGATAAATATTTACTTAGATCAGTGCATCATTCATTCATTAGACATTTAGTAAGCAGTAAGAATGTGCAGTAAGAACAGAATAAATTATCACACATAAGAAACACACAAGAACACCAAGATTTAAGGTGGAAACCCAAGTCAGGAGAAAACCACCGCTGTTGTCGTCTTTGTCTTCAATATTTATTATAAAGAAAAATTCTTACAATCTTGTATTGGTGTAGACTCATACCGCCACACAAGCACTCACCTGCAGAAGGCTGCAACCTTCTCTCATTCTCCAAATTTTACTGGAAGGGAGCTCCAACCCCCTGATCTCGTTTACCAGCTACTGCTAGAAGGGATCTACGACCCCTTGCTTCTCATTTACCAACCACTCCTTGAAGGGAGATACTACCCCCTGATATTGTTTATCAGCAACCACTGGAAGGGAGCTACGACCCCCTCACTAAAGGATCCAACCCTTAGCACCACCACGGACCACGTTTCATCAATTTTCACACTGGATCCAACAACTTCAACACAACACTACTTGTAGGCCTCTTTTCATCATATTTTTAGACTGGACCCACTCCACACATTTAAGCTCAAAGAATATACATCAAACTAAAACTCATAACCTTATCAAATCATTCACGTAATCATCAATCAACCAACCAACCATTGATTTCTAATCATAATCATCTAGCATCATAATCAATATTCAAACAACCCAGATTTGTATGAAGACATCATTGATAGAAAATAATAATACAGTAAAACTGATCAGAAATTTCCGTCTGCACACTTCAGCAAATCCCTAAAATCCATACGTACTTTTTCTGAAATGAACCTGAGTATATACACACTTTTACAGAGACAATCCTGCGTATATATCTTCAAACATTTCAGGACTATGCAACTCTTCAAAATAAATAATTAGCTTAGATCTTAGCCTTCACTTTAGTAAACATTCATCATATCACAGATCTAAATATTTCATAAACAGATCAAGAAAATACATATTCATTTCAATTCTAGAGATCCTGATCCATAATCATACTCATAGGTGCATTATTATTTCATATCTATTAATAAACTGTAGCCCATTCCATGCATATATACTTCAGAGTGAAGTATTCATTCAATACCCAAACACATGCACACTTTTGCACTATGATCTTCTTCTCCTTATATAGGTTGAGCCTTTCCTGATACCATGATAAAAAACTACATAAGTGTCGATGGTATTCTTTGACAGAATCAAATAGTCGACACAACACCCAATATTGTGGGCTAAATCCATGGTAATGACCCCTGGTATTATAAATTTAGAGTGCAAAAGGCATATGCTACTTGGCTTCTTCGTACCTGCGTGTCTACGCAACTTCTCTTCATCAAAACTGCATATTCACTAATTATGGATGTATACGTGGGTTGCCTTCATCAAACCTATGGGTGCACTTGGGTTGCATTCATCAAACCTATGTATACATTGTGAAACATTACCTTTATCATTTCTCTGTCATTGGCTGGAATTCCTTTTTCTGTCACATCTAAACAGACTTGTAGATACATCATTTTTACATCTTTAACAAATAGGTTGCTATCAAAAGGCAACTCATCAAGTAGGTTTCCATCAATGAAAACTTCATCGATTAGGTTGCCATCAAGGACAACATATTACATCATAATGAAAACAATATCCCCCTTTGTACTTGATGGCAACCATGTTGATGTTTGATCACCACAACTGATAGATACATCAATCATAAGCATTATTCAAACACCAAGTTACTCTCCCTCTTTGACATCAAGGGAAAAGGGTGGATCAATACCAAAAAAAGGCTTATTTTTCCTTGTAGAAGGAAGAGCTTTGTAGATCTGATCTATGTTGGCCATGATCCCCCTAAGCACATGTTGAGTCTTCATATTTTCAACATAATACATGAATTTATGACTCAACTAAGTATGACCTCTCCTAACACCAAGGACTCATGCTTACATCAATGATCCAACCAAGTGAAATTACATATTTGGCTCAAATACCTAACCAAGTAGGTTTACAAATTTGAACAAGTCCTTACATGAAAGAATATAACAATTTTACATCATCGGTCTCAACATGACATTTTCATCAAACAACAGAAATGAATTTTTATAACCAAGACCAAAATACCTCAAGAGAGAGATCGTAATTCAACAAGCAACATAATGCCAACAATGCATTATTTTCAGCAACGCTAATGCTGCCCCTAAAACTGTGCTCTTGATAATTACAACAACTTATTCATACAAGCATCTTCATCAATTAGATAATAAAAACTTAATATCATATCAATAGATATAACCATAAACACCAGATCAAGATAATTATAACTGCCAACAGCATATCAGACACTGCTCTTGAGTCTGTCTCACTTTTCTTCTTATCAGATAAAAGCATACGCATCTGTCTCCAATAGAACTTACATGTATATGCGACTTTAATTCATGCAACCCGCATATAGAAAGTGAAATACTGAAAAATTCACAGCTCCATCTCCCCCTGGATTTATAGAGACTGTACCTGTCTTCTATTGTCACATCAAATGCACTGTTAGAGATAAACACAACCAAAATTACCAAGCCAACCATGGGAATCACCATATATTGCTCCCCCTGTGATAAAACATTACTGATTCCTATAATATATCTCACATCACTCCTGCAGTCATTATGAGAAGTAAACTTTAGAAACAGATGACTGTAGTAGGGTCAATATTCCCTACATTTTTTACCGATTCTTCTTCTTTTCCAGCTTTTCTTGAAATTTCTTATTATGTGTTGAAAATTCTCCAATTTCTCAGATCTGTTCATCATACTTAACTTGCAATTAGTGTCGTTATGCCAAAATGAGTTACAAACAACATCCATTAAAGCATCCTTTCTTTCTTGATCTATGCAATTATTCAATAACTGGATTCATTTCTTTTAGGGAATTATAATCATCCATGGTACATTCCATGAGCACTTGCAGACCTTGATCATAAATTTCTTCTTCATTTGACAATCCATCATTATCTTCATTTTTATAATAAATCCTTCCTTTTTCAAATTGTTTCCCTTTATCATGATTTTCTTTATAAGGACATTTAGTAGCATAATGATGAACTCTACCATAAGCAAAGCACTTGAAGGGAAGCTTACCTCTAAATCTTCCAGTACCTAGTTGAAGTCTTCTCACAAAATTTGCTTCTTCTTCTTCTGATATATAACTTGATTCCATGAGAAATTCCTTTTCTTCTCCTTTTACATAGGCCTTAAAAGAATCTTCTCTGACTTGTGAGGGACCTCCTCTTCTCATTTCAAAAGCAGTCAGGATACCATGCAGTTGAATAACAATAAGAGTTTGCAGATTCTACTTTTCTTTAACAGTGAACACTTTTGACTCAAACTTTGAAGTTAGAGATCTCAATATATTTTCTACTGAAGTTGATTCTTTTATATCTTCACCCATATTCCTCATAAAATTCACAATCTCATCTAATATTAGGAATAAAATTCATTAGGGGAATTTTGAGGTCTAAAATGGGCCTCCTAAGGAAATTATAAAATAATAGTGGAAATAATAAAATAAGATTTGATGACATCATCAAATTTTAGAGGAAAAAAGAAAAAACTACTTTTTCAACTCGTATTTTCAACTTATCTCCCAATTTTTTTACTCAAATTTCAAGTGGGAGCACTCGTTGGATGAAAAATTTAGTTCCTCATCCAAGGAGTACCGATGTTGCATACTTTCAATGGACCTGCTAATCGAAAAATGAGAAATACATGAAAAACGTGATTGTATACAACATGGGTAATCCTTGGATGAGGAATTAAATTTTTCATCCAATGAGTGCTCTCGCTCGAAATTTGAGTAAAAAATATGAGTTGAAAAAGTAGTTTTATTATTTTATTATTTTTTAATATTTTTACCTTTTTACTTAAGAAATGGTGAATCATTCCCCATGGATGACATCATCATCTTGAATCCTATTGGTTCTTATAAAGTTTATTTTGGTTGTACATTTTTATTAGGAGGCCCATTTTAGGCCTCAAAATTCCCCTAATGGCAATACTTTCATCATCATGCATTCTGAAATTTTCATATTGAATTCTAAGAGTTTGAAGTTTGGCACTTTTTTCCTTTGCATCACCTTCATAGCTTTGAATGATCTTGTCCCAAATTTCCTTTGCTGAATTTAGTTGCATAACTTTGACAAATTATATTTATGATAGGCTTCCTAATAAAGCATTGACAACTTTTACATTGATTCCATATCTCTTCCTTTTTACTGCATCTGTAGGAATATTTGTTGGATACTGGTAATGTCCTTCCACGATTCCCCATACGTCTACTCCAAGAATTTGCAAATATGCTATTTTTCGTATCTTCTGGAATAATAGATTACTTCCATTTAACAGTGGTGGCTTGATATAAAATACTCCTTCATGACTTCCCATTGTGATGGATCTCCTTCAAGCAATAAAGCTTCTTCTGAAGGACCTGCTCTAATTCCAATTGTTGGGAAAAATATTGGGGGGAGGGGGTGGGGGGAATCAGTATTTATAACTCAACAATAATATTTACTTTTTCTTTACTGATTTGTATACATGACTTTGATTAATCCAACTAGCGTATACACACGACTATCTTTAATGAAACTTGTGTATGTCCAGAGACCTTATTATGCAGATACATATTTACTTAGATGTAATGTTCCAAAATTGTAGCTTCCAAGATAAATGGAACATTAGAGTTAGTAGCAGCTGTAGCCGGAAAATAAATGGGTATAAAAGCCCATAATTATCCTAAGGAGGATGAGAATACTCCAAATGTGAAAGGAGACACTCTTTCTAGCCAAATAAAACACCTCCATGTGTGAACAAGGTTAAAATGAAGTTGCTTTGACTAAAGTCAACAACGCAGTTTTAGTGGAGGAGGAATCCTAGGTTGGAAAACAAAATTTTGGAGGGAAAGATAGCTTGGGTTAGAAGAAAAATAAGTGAGTGGGGCCAAGGGTAAGAAAACTCACTTATGATATAATGAAGAGGATGGCATAATTTTTTTTCATGTTGTAGATTATTTTCATTCTTGGCTGCCAAGAATTATTGCTGATTGCTGCTTAGCAAGCTGCATTGTTGTTTAGCACTAGGTGTTCTCAGTTGGGAATCCCACCTCTTTCCTTTGAGGAGCTCATTGGAAGAGTTTGAATTCATCATTCCACATCAGTTTTTTAGGCCAAGCTTCAGCCATTTTAATCAGAGCAACTTTTCCGGAGATTGTGCAGTGTTGCTGGGTGTTGCAGTGGAAGGGATTGGAATCTCGGTTTTTGAGGTAGTTTCTCATTTGAGGAAGGTTTCCTTCACTTGAGAGATCTTTTTGGAAAGCTCCAGAGCTTAATTCAGATTGGTGGTATCAGACCACACATTTCTCTCACCCTCCTAGCGCAGTTTCTACTAGGGAGTGCGTTTTTCTGGAGGTAGAGCTTATTGCATGGTTTGGTGGCTCCATTGCTGAGTTTCCTTGTGATTGAGATGTTCATCATTTCATGGGAGGAATCTCTTGAGAGTTATACATCATATCATAAATATTTCAGCCTATTTCACTCATCTACTTCAGCTTTTCATTGATTATTCATTCATTTTCTGAACATCGCATTTTATATATAGAGTAATTGACAAGAAACCCTTACCGGTTTCTTTGTATTTTGTAAAGGGAGCTTAGATCTCTGTTATTCAGCATTTTTTATCAATACATGAGTATATATATTGTTATATGATCATTTTTTGTGTAAAACCTCTCTTAGACTGCGCAGTCCCTTGAGTAGTTGCTTCGACATTTTGTAGTTTTGGGGTTTTTCACTAGTTTTGGCTACACTAGTGTGAGAGGTCTATTTAGCCCACCTAGTTTGATTTTTTTCAGCTCTATTCTTGGATTTAAATTAAATATTTATTATTTTATGGGATCCAAGAGTCCATTTCAGTATTTTTTTGCATGTGTTTCTGGAAGAGAATTTTTCATGCATGTTTTATGAGCAATCCTGAAGAAGGAATATTACAGTGGTATCAGAGCATGATCTTTGGCTCAGCCTATGGCTTCAAGAAAAAGCGTTGAATCCTCGAAGGGGGGAATATTTTTAACTCTATATATAGATTCTGTAGATGGCCAGGTAGCCTCTGGATCTCATCCTTTTTTCAAAGGTGACATATCCAGTAAATGCCCCTGCAGTCAATCTCTGGAATAGAATTTCGATATTCCTAAGAAGGGAAAATTTCCAGTGCTATCAGAAGAAGGAGATATGGACAGAATCTAGAAGGCTTCAGTATGTGCAGAAAGAAAGGAATTCAAGCCCACATAGCTTCTTCCAAAATCTAAGAAGAGCTTTCAAGGAGAGCTGAAAAATATGAGATTGGAGATGGGATCTCCAAAGGAGATAGATTCTAGAGCTAAATCTAGATTTTCACATGGTGAGTGTAAGCATGCACCTACACTCCATGATGCACAGTGCATTCAAATGCCTAGAGCTATCATGAGATGGATGGGAGGAGGAAGAATGCCTAGGAGAATGAATCTTAGTGATTTGTTTCAGGAATATGAATCTCAAACTGAGAGGTTTAGAGATCGTACTGATTTCCAAGAGTTTTTCAAGATCCAGATGGAGAAGAGCCAATAGCAGGATGCAGATAAATTTCTTCTATCTACTTTTTCCAGATCACCTACATGTTCAGTTGGAGCTTGGGTGAAGGAGCTAAACTCCTATTTGCAGCTGCACCATATTGCTGGAGATGAAGCTATCAGAGTTGTAGCACGACATTTTAGAGGTAAGGCTCATACATGGTGGATTTTTGAATCTTGTTCCTTAAATAATGCCAATATTTCCTCTTATGCAAGATTCATAAAGAAGTTGATGGAGAGGTTTGGTGAAAAACTTCCTAAGACACATGAGAAAGGAAAACTTGAGAAAACAAAACCCTTGCATGTGATGGATGAAAATCCATTTCAGAAAACCATGAGAGGATCTAATGTCTTGCATTACACCTTTCCAGAAGAAAAACTTCCAGTTCATATTCTTAGACAAGAGGGAATGGGGATCACTTTTTCACAAAGGGATCCAATTGTTGAGATGTTGCCTACACACATTGATGGAGAAGAAGGCAACAACGTTGTCACATCTAGAGCACATCCAGTGCCTCATGCAGAGGAATGAGGGGCACATTCTCCAATAGGAGGGATTCTTGTGCCTTTGTAAGAATTTCCCCAAGATCTCATACATAGAGGTCCAAGCACAATCAGTGAGTAGCATGATTATGCAACATTGCAGCTGGAAGAAGGGGAGAGGGAGGAAGAGCAACATCAGTTGATGAGGAGCACACACTCTTCTCTATTTTAGAGAGCCAATGAAAGAAAGAGGTAGAATAATTTGTGCAATCAGGGCAGGGACAAGGTTTCCCAACCATATGAGTAGTCTACTCTTGACATTGATGTCTCACTATATGGAGGCATTCCACCTAGGAGGCCACCTGATCTTCAGTTGATGAGAGATGTCTTGTCTTTGGATTCACCACTCTTGGATTTTGGAGAGGTGAAGAGTTTTCAGGAAAAATTTGGCATGGGGGATGTCAAAGTAGCAGGCAGCAGCATGAGTGGAGCTTCACATGCTAGATCACCAGCGTTGTCATTGAGGAGGATTGATCCATATTGGAGATCTCAGCTTTTGGTAGAGTACTCCAAGGATATTGGTGCATGCATGATTCTTGATGACCCAGATGGAGATGAAAGATACATAGTAGATGATGTGGTCATCTATTCTTATGGTAGGATCTTCTTGACTAGATCTTCTAGTCTCAAGGAGAGGCTGCTACATGCAGCACATGAGGACTTCTCTTCTATGCACTTTGATGCATATTCCCAGTTGATGTAGGAGTTCACTTGGGAGGGCATCCAACATGACATATATTAGCATATGGAGAGATGCATAGCCTGGAAGGTGATAGAGAGGGTGTCATAGCTACCTTCCTACTCATTAGGAGTGAGGGAGAATTTTCAGTTGAGGCATTTGATCTCAAGACCTCCAGTACATAATGGAGGAGGTATCATTTCATATTTTGTCTTGTACTTCTGATCATTCTTTGAGAAGCATGATGTAACAAGAAGAAACATGTCTTCTTGCATATTATATGATGATGTACTTGCAACTACTTGTAGCATTGATCTTGGCTATCCTTTTGATGAGTTGTGGGGGAAGCCATATGTCTCTTGGTGTGCACCAATGCCACCATATTGTAACTTCATGTTTTCATCTCATGAGATGACTATGGCAGAAAACAAGTGGCTAGCAAAGAACTTTTTATGTCTTGTTTTGATGTAGGCCAAGGAGGCACTGCGTTGGTTCCATGAGAGGGACCCAGATTCACTCTCCGGTTGTCATTTGGCAACTTGTTCTTATTGTATCTTGCTTCCATGTATTTCTGTTTTATTTTTGTTTAAAGGAAGCTTGCATGAGGGAGAAATGAGGCAGAAAAAAAAGTTGTTGTTGCTATGGTTGCACTTGGGAGAGTATGGGAAAAATTCTTCCCATACTTTTCATGACATTTCTAAAGAGAAGAAAGGCACACTCATGGTGCAAGAAGGCTACCCTTCAGCATTGAAGGATCATGAGAGACTCCCATGTAGGAAGGAGATCTTCTCACATAGTAGCATGATGGTGGATGACTTTGGCATATGGAATGTCAAAGAGAGGAGTCATGGAGCCTTATTTCTAAGGCTTACAGTGCTGTCACATGGGAGAGTGTTCTTATTGATGGAGTGTTCCAAGGAGTATGTGCTCCCCTCCTTTTTGAAAATTTTTATGAGGGAATCCTCATGGGGGAACTTATACATGGGCCTCACTTTCAGCTCACACATGATGCATGGTAGGAAGGACATTGATGTGCTTATTTATTACTTTGTTGAGTATTTGTACTTTCTCACCATATGTAAGCAGTGCATTACTCCATATGAGGGCAAGAGTATTTTTGGGTTTCATGGTCACTTTAGGGCCAATTTTTATGATGATAGTAGCCCATCTATACATGACATTGGGAAAGTGTATTGTTATTTTATATATGTACAGCTGATATACATTTTCTTACTTCCCCATGTTGGGAGAACAAACATATACAGCTTGTAACTTGTTGCAGGACCACTTGCCATATGACATTCTCAAGAAACAGTTAGGAGAATTGCTCTGTATCCACCCGAGGGACCATATGTACCATCCAAACTTGCACATAACATTCAGCCATTTTTTGATTTGGAAGCCATGTGGTGATGATGTGTCATTCATCTTGAATGGAATGGTTTGGGTTGGCATGACTCATGATTTTGGAGGAAGAGTCTTTGGAGGCTCAATCTTCCTCTTTCCATTGGAGGGCAATCATGTTGCAGCCCAATATCAACATGCCTCCTACACTTATCATAAGTGGAGGAGAGGAAAACGTGGGATAGGCCCTCTTTCCTATCATGTTCACCTATTCAGCCCACCTACATTTCAAGAGCACGAGGTGGAAGAGGATTTCCAGGAGTTACCATGTTGGAGGGCGACTCACTTCATTTGGATGATTGCATGGATGAGGGAGGAAATAATTCACCATTTTGATCATCACTCCTACTTTGTGGAGGCCATGAGACATAAAACATGTTTCCATTCATGATTTCTGCCTCTGATTGATGCAGACACTTTGGTTATGCTTGGGGAGGAGCATTGGATGATAGTTTATTTGCAGATTCTCTTGATGCAGTGATGGAGGCTATTGATGGAGGCCACATGAGGAGGAGGGGAGATATTTTTCTCTCCTTATGCATTTTATTGAGGACAAGAAAATATTTTGGAGGGGAGGACTGTAATGTTCCAAATTTTAGCTTCCAAGCTAAATGGAACATTAGAGTTAGCAGCAGTTGTAGCCGACAAATAAATGGGTAGAAAAGCCCATAAGTCTCCTAAGGAGGATGAGAATACTCCAAATGTGAAAGGAGACAATATTTCTAGCCAAATAAAACACCTCCATGTGTGAACAAGGTTAAAATTAAGCAGCTTTGACTAAAGTCAACAACGCAATTTTAGTGGAGGAGGAATCCTAGGTTGGAAAACGCAATTTTGGAGGGAAAGATAGCTTGGGTTAGAAGAAACCTAAGTGAGTGCGGCCAAGGGTAAGAAAAATCACTTATGGTATAAGGAAGAGGATGGAAGCATTGTAGTTCATGTTGTAGATTATTTTCATTCTTGGCTGCCAAGAATTATTGTTGCTTGCTGCTTAGCAAGCTACAGTGTTTTTTAGCACTAGATGTTCCCAGGTGGGAATCCCACCTCTTTCCTTTGAGGAGCTCATTGAAAGATTTTTTATTCATCATTCCACATCAGGTTTTTAGGCTAAGCTTCAGCCATCTTCATCAGTACAGCTCTGCTAGAGATTGTGCAGTGTTGTTGGGTGCAGTAGTGGAAGGGATTGGAATCCCGGTTTCTGAGCTAGTTTCTCATTGGAGGAAGGTTTCCTTCACTTGAGAGATCTGTTTGGAAATCTCAAAAGATTATTTCAGATCTATGGTATCAAACCACACATTTCTCTCACCCTCCCAGCGTAGTTTCTGCTAGGGAGTGCATTTTTCTGGAGGCATAGCTTATTGCATGGTTTGGTGGCTCCATTGCTGAGTTTCCTTGTGATTGAGAGGTTCATCCTTTCATGGGAGGAAGCCATTGAGGGTTTTACATCAGATAGTACATATTTCAAGATATTTAACTCATGTAATTCAGTGTTTCAGTGATTATTCAGTCATTTTTTGAACATGACATTTTATATATAGAGTGATTAACAAGAAACCCCTGTCGATTTCTTTGTATTTTGTAAAGGGAGCTTAGATCTCTGTTCTTAAGAATTTTTTATCAATACATGAGTAGATATATTGTTCTATGATAATTTTATGTGTAAAACCTCTCTTAGACTGCACAGACCCTTGAATAGCTGCTCCGGCATTTTGCAGTTTTGGGGTTTTTCACTAGTTTTGGCTACACTAGTGTGGGAGGTCTGTTTAGCCCACCTAGTTTGATTTTTTTCAGCTCTATTATTGGATTTACATTTCATATTGATTATTTTATGGGATCCAAGAGTCCATTTCAGTATTTTTTTGCATGTGTTGCTGGAAGAGCATTTTTCATGCATGTTTTATGAGCAATCCTGGAGAAGGAATATTACATTAGATTTTTGCATCATTCATTCATCAGAAATTTAGTAAGAAATAAGATCATGCAGCAAGAATGGAATAAATCATCACACATAAGAAACACACATGCACACTAGGATTTAAGGTGGAAACCCAAGTCAGGAGAAAACCACCGTTGTTGTTGTCTCTATCTTCAATAATTATTATAAGGAAAACTGCTTACAATATTTTACTAATGCAGACTCATACCAACACACAGGCACCCACCTACAGAAGGATGCAACCTTCTCTCATTCTCCAACATTTACTGGAAGGGAGCTCCAACCCCCTGATCTCGTTTACCAACTACTACTGGAAGGGAGATACAACCCCCGGCTTCTCATTTACCAGCCACTCCTAGAAGGGAGCTACTACCCCCTAAGCTCGTATACCATCAACCACTGGAAGGGAGCTACGACCCCCTCACTAAAGGCTCCAACCCTCATCACCACCACGAACCACGTTTCATCAATTTTCACACTGGATCCAACAAATTTAACACAACACTACTTGTAGGTGTCTTTTCATTAGATTCTAAGACTAGACCCACTCCACACATTTAAGCTGAAATAACATACATCAAACTAAAACTCATAACCTTATTAAATCATTCACTTAATCATAAATCAACCAATCAACCACAGATTTCTAATCACAATCATCTAGCAGCATAATCAATATTCAAACAACCCAGATCTGTATGAATACATCATTGACAGACAATAGTAATACAATAAAATTGATCATAAATTTCCTTCCACAAACTTCAGAAAAACCCTAGATTCCATATGCGCTTTTGCTGAAATGAACCTGTGTATATACGCGCTTTTACAGAGACAAATTTGCGTATAGATCTTCAAACATTTATGGACTGCGCAACCCTTCAGAATAAATAATCAGCTCATATATTACCCTTCACTTCAACAAACATTCACTAGATCACAGATCTAAACATTTCATAAATAGATCAAGCAAATACATAGTCATTTTAGTTCTAGAGATCCTGATCCATCATCATACTCATAGGTGCATTATTATTTCATATCTATCAATATAATGTAGCCCATTCCATGCAGATATACTTTAGAATGAAGTATTTATTCAATACCCAAACACATGCACACTTTTTCACTACGATCTTCCTCTCCTTATATAGGTTGAGCCTTTCCCAATACCATGAGACAAAACTACACAAGTGCCAATGGTATTCTTGGACGGAATCAAATAGACGACACAACGCTCAATATTGTGGGCTAAAACCATGGTAATGACCCCTGGCATTATAAATTTAGAGCGCAAAAGGCATACGCTACTTGGCTTCTTCATACCTGCGTGTATACTCGAGTTCTCTTCATCAAAATTGCGTATTCACTAATTTTGTATGTATACGCGGGTTGCCTTCATCAAACCTGTGAGCACACTCAGGTTGCATTCATCAAACCTACGTATACATTTTGAAACATTACCTTTATCATTTCTCTGTCACTAACTGGAATTCCTTTTTCTGTCACATCTAAACAGACCTGTAGATACATCATTTTTACATCTTTAACAAATAGGTTTCTATCAAAAGGAAACTCATCAAGTAGGTTTCCTTCAAGGACAACTTCATTGAGTAGGCTGCCATCAAGGACAACATATTACATCATAATGCCAACAATGACCCCATACAACATCAGTTGCATTGGCTGCCAATTCCAACCAAGAACATGTAGTGTACTACTTGAGCTATAATATCTTTGATACTGAGACCCATTATGCTCATGCAGAGAAACCAACACCGGTTTATGTCCATGTTGTTCAATTTTTCCATCACTACATTCTCCTACACAAAACCCTCATGATTTCTGATTACAAACCCATGACTTACATTCTCACATGTCAGTTTCTTGGGGGCAAGTTCTCAAAATGTATCATTATCCTTCAAGAGTTCGACTTAGAATTTACTGCTTCTAAGTCAAAGAAATCCCTGGTCTTTGCTGAGTTGATCTATGATCTTCCTACAATGGATGATCCCACCCCTCTCGATGAGTCCATCCCTGATGAGAATCTCTTTCTCATTAGTACTCTTGACCCATGGTATGGAGACATCATTTCATATCTCCAGACCCAGACTTTTTTGCTAGAGCTATCGCACTCTGAGTGAAGACGAATTTTCTACCAATCCCAACCTTATCGTATTGTTGGAGACACCCTCTATCACACTGGTACTGACTCTATCCTCCGTCATTGTTTTACTCTCAAGGAAGCTGAGAAAGCTCTTAATGACTGCCACTCCAGGGCTTGTGGTGGTCACATGTCTGGTTATGCTACCACTCAAAAGATACTTTTTGCAGGTTATTTCTGGTCATCTATTTTAAAAGACTGCATTAGTGCAATACGAAAATGCCATGATTTCTAGATTTACTCTCGAAAAGAGCGTGCCCCACCCTCACCCTTGCACCCAGTTGTGACTGTCGAAACTTTTTCAAAATGGGGAATTGATTTTATGACTTGTGACCCTCGCTTGATGGGGGGCATCGCTATATCATCGTTTCCATTGACTATTTCCCTAAATGGTCCAAGGTTATGCCTACATACGATAATGAAGGTCTAATTGTGGTACAATTCTTGTTTAATCATGTCATATCTCGATTTAATGTCCCAAAAGTGATTGTCACTGATCATGGCACTCATTTTCGTAATCATATGATGACATATATCTCTACTCGGTTGGGGTTACGTCACGATAACTCCACCCATTACTTTCCATAGGCCAATGGCGAGGTTGAGGTCGTCAACAAATTCTTGGTGATTATGCTTCAATGCACCATTGGGAAGCACAAGCGATATGAAACCTCATTCTTTTCTCCACTTTATGGGCATATCAAACCTCTTCTAAGACTGCCATGGGATTCACACCATTACAATTGGTGTACGGTCTAGAGGCCACACTCCCAATCGAGTGTGAGATTCATTCCCTAAAGTTGGCTATCAAACTCCTTCCTGGTACTTCATCGGAAGAGGAACGTCTGCTGTACCTTGAGCATCTTGTCGAGACCAAAAGTCTTGCTGCTTTATTTCTTGAAGCACAAAAAGGATGGGTTAAGGTTCAATATGAAAAATCCGTCACCGCTCTTGTTTTCTCTGAGGGTGACTTGGTCCTGCTTTATGACCAAGCCCATGATAAGTTGGGAGTAGGAAAGCTCGAGTTGTGTTACATAATTTTATAAGTGTGTTACATCCAAAAGCTCAAAAAATATGTGTTATGTTACAAAATTGGCTCTTCGAGCCTACATCAGTATAAAATTTCAAAATAGGGCTGATATCTACCCACATGGTGCTCGTGGTAGCAGGTGACTGCTCGAATTACTTGCCAAAGTAATCAATGCAATTTTCCTGGGACTCTGACAATATGTCTCTGAAAACACAGTGGAATCTCATCGAATGTAGCATACTCTGGAATGCCTCTCGTGAGGCCAACCAAGTTCTGCTACATATAATCTAGTGTATTAGCTCCCCCCTCATAAGGAGCATCCTCTTTTGGATGGTCTACCCTCCATGAAATCAGTGACATACCAAGAGATATTCGATGACCCATATCTGTAAAAAATCATAAGTTTACGTTTCATAATACATAACAAAAAACATTTAAAAAGTAAAAATGTTTAAAAAATAACTTTTACCTGCATCAGTCCACTATGTGCTTGGTGGGATCAGAAGATTCAGACCTCCTCTAAATTTGATGTCAGGATATGCGTAGTCCTCAACTATGATAAGTTGACGGCGCAGCTAACTGAAGAAGGTTGTGGGGAAATGCATCTGTTGCACCCCTTCCTGTCGGGGCATTATGTCGCACCATCTCATCAGCCTCGAATCCCTTGAGGATGGATCATAGATCTCTAGCCACTGATACTGGAATAGGGGTACTCTCTCTAGAAAGGTCACCAGAATTGACTCGTACCCGAACTGTTTTAGTCTCCCTGTCTTGCACTTGGTTAGCTAGCTCTTCATGTTAGCTAGCAACCCCTCACACCAGTTGAACGTCATTGAGGCCAAGCAGTCCACTGCATATTGGAACTGAGATTTCGTTTCCTCATGCAACGCCAGGGCTATTGTCACTCTCATGATGCAGTGTAGTATCGTACGCAGGGGAAGAAATCTGATGGAAGAAATATCTACCTTACCACTCTGTTTTTTATGCCCCGGGATAGTATCTCTGGATGAGCATGCTTGTACTCTCCCCCCCTAAGAGAGCTCCAGAGATTTGGATCCTCTCCCCTCTCTTGGACATTCCAGTGATGAAATAGATGTCCATCACATCTAGCTCTAACTCTTGGTTCCCCGATGACAAACAATTTTAGGTCCACATCCCAGATACTGATTAAGTATTGGAGAAGCTTCACTTGAACTCTTAGACCAGATTTTTGTAAGAATTTCAATAATATTCAATTGCGCAAAGAATTGACACAATCTTGGTCATGCAAGACATGGTGGTCTTCCACCTCATGGCCTCTTTCTTTCCATTCGACTTGCATCTTCAATGAAAGCACCTGCAAAACATGTCCAATTGGATTTTAGGAGCGTACATTGAGGTATTTTTAGAAACTAACAATGGAGTTGGGTGATTTTATCGTTTTAAAATCTTTTCCGCGACCAACGTGTCTGTTTGAAATAATTTGGCACTGGTGACACGCTATCCTAATGGGCTAAACCCGCCCAACGCAACCCCAATATCTCGAAATCGTGTTGGTCACAGGCAATTTTAAAGTTTTAAATTACTCCCCATAAACTCCCTAATTATAAAAACAAATTCCAAATGAATAGAATTAAATTGAACAAGAGGTTTAGAGCTCTTACCTGACACTGACGGGTCGACGAATGGTGTCCTGGTTCGGCCACACCGCTGATTTTCAATTTGGAGGGAAAATGGAAAAACTTCTCTTCTCAAAATAGAATGGTGAAAATGATTTTGTTTTTTTGTCTATTTATAGATTTTTGAAAAAAAATCGCCAATATTTTATTATTTTTCCTCGATATCCGTGATGTTTGATTTTTATGTGTAGAACAAGACTTTCGCACTATTGATGATTGTTTCCGATGCAAACTAGTTGAATTTTATCTCTATTTTGTGCTCCTTAAATGTTTACGAAAAAGGAACCCCCATGGAGTCAACTTTCAACTCTTTTCTGACTCTCAAAAAATGAAAATATTGTTGAGTACTTGTCATTTCAAACTTGTTAAAGTGAATGAACTAACATAATCTCAATATATGTTTACCCCTTTTTCGGATTGATATTTACTATTTACGAAAAATGAATACCTTGATCGAACATGGTCAAGAGGTTCTCCAAACATATTTTTCTACCTTTCCGAATTTGAGAGATGACTTACGAAAATGGACATGATGGATTTTTCTTTTTGTTTCTTTTCAAATTCCTTAAACATGAAAATTTACCAAGTTTCCATTTCCTTGGACTTGTTAAATATTAAATGACGAAAGACTAGTCACCATGACGAGACCGAGTTCCTCCTACCTAGGGCTCGTTAAACTTACTAGGATGGATTCATTCGAAGAATGAAATTACATGCTCAACATATGCTATGCTCTTCATGCTAACTATAAAAAATAAAGAGCTACTCATTATAAATAATGGGGGGAAATTGAAAGTGAACATCCTATGTGTATTTTGGGCAGCTTGTCGTTCTTGAACATGATAATCATCTGCAATTTGTGTCGGGTTGGGGACATCATACATTCGTCACTTTACCTCCATAGGTTTGGGAAATCTATTTTCCTTTCATTTGATTACCAATTTTGTCAACATGACCTCTGATCCTATTTGATTCAAATGTTGCCACACTCCAGACTCGTGTTGCTAATATGTTCAAGAGAAGTCATTTTTTTCAAACATCCTTTGAATATCTAACTTCCTCTATTACAATCTCGAATCACTCCTATCATATTAATATATCTATAGTTTCATGTCAATGACGTGGGAATCATCATGGCCCTCCTTCGATGAATCACTTCCTATCAACTTCAGCTCATTATCTAGGAAGGTGATTTACAAACTTATGTTCAGTACATTGGATCTTGCATGCCTCAATGGAAATTTCTTTGTGTTCGACGATAGGTTCACATCATTGGCCTTCGATCAAATGATTATGAAAGTGTCCAACTTCAACACATTTATTCACACTTGTAGATTGTGTTGTTTTACCTTAAGGTCCATCGTCATTATTGATGGTCTCTCTCATTCTAGTTAATGGTTCTCATCATTAACCGATAATTAGGTGGTTTCTACCATGTTTGACACCAACACATTTATTCACATGGCTAGATTCATACATTGGGTTGATTTAGATTGCGGTGAAGACCTTGGGTCACATCTGATTTTTTATCTAGGCTGCGAGGAGTTATTGAGTATTCATGATTGTATACATGATCCTATCTATATGGATGGTTGCGTCCATACCGTGGATCCATTTCTATTATCTCTTTTAGATGGATGGTTGCAACCATACCATAGGTTCATGTGACATTTGATGCCTAGTGAAACATCACGTGGTTAGGCATATTTATACCAAATATGTCATATATTGTAAAATGTTTGATTTGGTATGTTTTTTGAAGGTGTTCTGTGTTCCTTGCCTTGGTTCATAAATCATTTCAGCCATCACTCCTTTTTTTTCCTTCATGATTTATGGGGCATATGTTACATATTAATTTTTCACCATGCTCATTTTCTCGTCCCTAATCTTGAAATGCCTCGTGACAGATATTGTGCAATGTTTCCATCATCAAGAAATATGCTAACATATCCCCTTGAAGATCCAAAGAAGACTTCCTTGAAAGATTATTGAAGAAGCTTTGTTAAATTCCTAATTTATTGGGTCAGCGCTCTTCCTGGTGCCATGACCGCGCTGATTTCCTTTTCACGGTTCTGGCCTAGCGCTGTCAACACCCTAATTTCTTGGAAAACCATGTTGATCCCCTTTCTGGTAGTGCTTCTTCAAATGGAGGAGAAGCTTCGACCTCTAGAAGCTCAAGAGCGATGAGTTGGTTGCTGAACAAAGATGATAAGGTCGAGCTCTCTCATTTTAGAGCCTTGATCTCATCCATGGGGGATCATCCCTTATAAAGTGGGCCTTCCTCCTCATTTCATGGGCTCCTAACCTCCTCTCCCTTGCTTTAAATTCACATTCCTCATTCCCCCAAGTTTAGAGCTTGGTTTATCATTGTCAGACTCATATGAACTCTCATCCCTTTGCATGCTAGCATCATGATTAAGCCTAAGTGCATGGGAGAAGGAATGCTTTTGAGCTAGGTGAAGAACTCATATTTTCACCTAAGGATGCCTCCAACATCAAGGCCTGGTTGTAAGCTTTCATTTTGTAATTTATCAATAATAACATGTGATGTTTGCTTTCTATATTTGTCTACGTGTTTATGCAAATATTCTGGTACTCCTTGATCTTCTAGATAGCTAGTGTTTACGTTTATTATATAGTGTATCACGTTTGTTTTTCTCTCTTGGTCATTCGCAGGTATTTGCATGCCATCAGTAGCAAGAAGCGGGCCTACAAGGATCATGGATCGAGGTCACCATCAACGGATCCCAGGATAGTGATTAGAAAAAGGTATTTATGTCTCTTTCCTCATTGAATTGTAAGCATTAGTTAAGAAATATTATGTTAGAAATAATCTCATGTTGCTAGACCCACTCTAGGGCTAGAGAGATCACCTTTGTCCATAGAGGGGATTTATCTTGACAACGTCAGCCCACACCAAAATTTCAACATTGAAAACTTCAGCAGGGTGACTCCTCTATCTCCCACATAGAGAAACATCTAGGAAATCACAAGGCGTGCCAATTTTCATACCAAGTGTTATCACTCGGATTGAACCTTAAGGTTGAGAAGGAAATCCCGAGGTAACCTCAAACCAAAATTTAAACTCGGTATCTAGCCCTACCAAATCAGAGAGGTATCTCTCAATAGAATCACAGCCAAGAGGGCTGGATGAAAAATATTTTAGGCTAGCTAAGGAGTACATGGGGTTTTGATTTTGATTTTAGGGTTGGGCTCACTAAACAGGGATTAGGTCAAGGGGAATAGATCAGGGCCAAAGGGATGAAATTGCAGTCTTTTTGATGGGGCAAGGTAGGTAAAATATTTAACATTCAAAAGAGGATTAAATGAGATAAAAATACTGGTGAAGAGCTAGGGAAAGCATCTGGAATGTATTTTCCCTAAACTGAAGAAAATGAACACATTATACTAAATTTCTAAAAATAGAGCATAATAAATATGAATTATGTCTTTCAACTTGAAATCAAGTACATTATATATATGAAATGGTCTATGAATTAACAATACATTATAAAAAATTGATAACAGAGAGGAAAATATGTCTAAAACTCATACCACATGGATCCCAAGAATATAGTTGAAATTTTCCATTAATGTCCAAGCCAAAATGATACTTGATCAATACAATCTCTTCAACTGATGCTAACCATTACAAAGACTGAAAAATTACACCTTATAGACTTCAAAACCACTTTCTCTCATCCCCAGGGGTTGAATCCATGAGGTGAGGGAGTTTTTACACCAAAAGCATAACTGAATGCTACAGCCTAGGATGAGGAAAGTGACTCATTCATATCTTTTAAAACAGATACATTTGACTTCAAACTAATGATTTACCTAATGTATATACCTTAGGTAAAAGTAAAACATGATATTTACAATGGTAAATTCGTATTTACCCAAAGTAAAAATTGAAACAGAGATAAAACTTCAAAATTTGAGTAAACTGGTAAAACTGTAAATTCCTTGGTAAACACGCAACGCCATGACAGAAACTTTGACCTCTTTTGTAAGCCACTTTTGGAGGCATTACCCGTGTCCAAATCAGCTCCATGATATCTCATTGGAAAGGTCTCTGAGTCTAGTTTCTATTTATGGTGTCCATTTTCCCTTTCAAAAACCTATTCTCCCAAGACTGGTAAATGCGCAACACCAAGGTCAAAAAGAGGGCAGAAACATGATTTTTTGATGGTTTTTGGCCTCTTTGAGGGACCGGTTTTGCTCCAAATCTCCTGAAACTTTCTAAGGTTGATGTGCTTGTCATTATGAACATGATGATAATGATAATTTTCCATTTGGATAACCCAAAAAAGAGCACAGCGCCAGTGGCATTACAAGTTTAGCCAATTTTCTGCATGCTAAATTGTCCCAAAAATCAAAATTTGCACAAAAGTGCCACATGTGCCAAAATTGTGAATTTGCTTTCTGATTTAGAGGTTAGAAGCATGGTGAGACACCATAAAAAGTATGTATAATTTCTATTTCTCCTTTGACTCAGTCAAAGACCGAATCTTTGCATGGGCACGTTTGAGCTTGGCCCTTGCAATCATGTTTCTCATGGCATAGTGTTTCGCCATCTTCCTCTAAATTTCAGTATTTATTTGCCTTTTGTAAAAGGCCCTCCATATTCAAATTAGCTCTCTCAAGCCAAGACTCTCTTTCTCCGTCAATATCTATGGCAAGCAGCTCACTTGGAGTAAGTTGTTCTACCAATTCTACCTCTTTCTGTAATATTCCAAAATTGGAATGTCACAGCAAGCCTGCTGAAATAACGCACTCCTGGGAGATTGATGCACAGAAATGAGTTTATAGCCCTTGGATCCCTTAGATCATAATATCTGGAGTCTAGATCCAAAATGGGAGCAAAAACAAATCAAACTAGGCGTGGTAAACAGATCTCCCACCACCTAGTCTAGCTGAAAAACACCCTACAAGAGGGGCTGCAGCTATGCACAACAAACTGCTTCAGAAATAACGCAGTCTTGGAAAGCATAAGTAGGAGGCCATAAAATAAGATCAAATTATGAACATACAACAACAAATCAGAATTATAATGAATCTCTTTCAATATACAGTAGAATACAAGAGACAATAGAGCAAGAAATATTCAAAAAAGAAGGCTGCAACACAGATATAAACTGCAAAATGGCTTAGCAGCGTTATTTTAAGGAGCTACAGTAGCTAAAAATTACATCTCAGATCTAAGACAGATCTATGGAAAAAACATTAGATCCATTTCAGATCTGTAATCTAGAAAGACTTATTTACAAGATCCCCTTGGGATTTTGACCAAATCTTGCATTACAAAGAGTAGATATGAGTTTTAAGTTGCAGATCTACAAAATGATTCAAAAATTTATGAAGGTAGCTTTACATTAAAATAGTTCAGATCTAAACAGTACATGGATCAGCAAGCTAATCCATGGATCACCAAAGTGAAAGGAAAAGCCCAACACCAGAGATCTCTCATAAAAAATGGGGTCAAAACACCCTGCAAACCCTCCACTAAAAATAATGCAGTCCCTCTAGGAAAACTATGTTGTAGCTTGAATAATAGTGATGGCCTGATGCCAAGATACAAATATGAAGCTCAAATAGTGGATGCACTCTTCCAGGAGGTTAAAATACACATTCACAGAGAAGAGGCTCCAATACAAGCTAGATCTAAGCAGATCTAGAATTCCACTTGTTGCAGCCTACAAAAGAAACAAACCCTCACTGGATCTGCATTGCAGTTGGAATTAGAGCTTGGCCAAAAGCATGATAGTGGATCAAGTCAGCAAAAACTCCTCCAATAATCCTCAATGGAAGAGGTGAAATCCCTGCATAGGAACTCCAAGTGCCAAGTAGCACAATTCTCCACTAAACAGCAGAGAATAATATTTGTCTAAACATACAAGATACTCAGAAATATAGACAATCAACGACCTTATCTTGCTACCTTCCCCTTCCTTATATAAGATGAAAGAATTTACAAACCCTAAACCACCTTGATGAGTTAGCTCCTTTCACATGAGGGAGCCTCCTTCTAGAATTGCGTTGTCCCTTCATGAGGTACATTGAATCTAGACAATGCTATAGATTTAGTCAAGGTTGACCCAATCTCACAGCTCAAACCCCTTTCACACCTGCAAGTGATTTATATACATGGCCCTTATTTATCCTTGTTCATATGGGCATTGATTTATTCATTCTTTTCAGGAGTTTTACATGTCCTCCTTTATTCATTTATTCATGCAACAGAAAGTAAAACAAAAATGCATATTCCTCTTAGCTCAGGCTAAGTAGGAATATTACAGTCCTCCCCTCCAAAATGTTGCTTGTCCTCAAGCAACTGATAGGGTGAGTGCTGTAGTTATTCCACTCCTCCATCAAGTATCAAGTCCTCCTCATAAGCCAAGTGTTCATCAAGCCAATACATCAGGAATTGTTCCTCCAAGGTCATCATAAGAGGTGCATATTCCATCCCACAAGGACTGAAAAATTCAACAGAAATAAACATGGTTGGAGCAATGCTCTCTCTAAAACATGTAGCATGAGGCATATAGAGAATTTCCAACCCATGTGGTACATACAAATTGTCCATACTCCCTCCATACAATCCCAAAAATAGTACAACTATATCATCCAAGCATGGGAGCAAAACTATATATATGCAAACAAAAATTTGACCTTGAAGTGGGGGGTCAAATTCCCACATGTGATGCCAGCACAGTGCACCTCCTGCCTGCATTAGATCAAGGTGTGGCAAGTGACATCCTCCCCACACATTTTCTGCATAATTCATCTCAACATAGCTGGAGATATCAGATATGTTTGGTGCCTTTGGGAAGCACCCATCATGAAAAGGAATCTCCCTTTGCACAACAAGGGAGTGGCCAAGTTCGAAATTTCCATTGGCCCTCACAAAACTATGAGATCCACATGATCTCTCACCCCCTTTAGGAGTCATAGCCTACAAAAACATGGTAAAATAATGTGATAAATCATAAAATAGATCTTTCTTAGCATTATCATATCCTTTACCATCATAGTTCCTCATACACATGGAGTTGTGCATGAGCATTTCCATCCTCTCAAGCGATGGAAGAACTGGCTGAAATGACTCTTGCAAAGAGTCCATTGGCTGCCCAAATCCCCCATAGCTAATGCACTCTTGAAATTGCTGATGTAATTACTCTCTCATCCCCTCCCAATCAAAGCTTCTCATGATCAGGGTGTAGATCTTCATGGAATTCATATGGCTGAGAAGGAATTCTTTGTGTGCCCCTTTTTGTATCTTCTGCTTGAGCTCAGAAGCCCTAGACAAGAAGATCCTACCATGAAAGTATATGACTCCCCCTTGGAATAAATAACCCTCTTCTTGCTGTAGGTCATCTAGTATCATACCGGTGTGGAGATCTTTGGAATACTCTATAAGCAATTGAGATATCCAGTACAGATCCACACTGCTCAATAAAGACAGTGCTGATGATACCTCCATGGAAGTGTCTGTCATGCTACTGATCTCTTCTCTAACATTTCCAATGCCAAATATGTGTGTTGGAAGGTTGATCCTCCCATAGCACAGATCTGGAAATGCGAGGGGATGATAGTGGTGAAGGGAGAAGATCCCCCTTACTCTTGAGATGTCCCAAGCCTCCCAGTGTTGTAGCTTGGTATTGCATTGCCCCAATCCCTCTTTGATCTAATTTTGGAGCAGCAATTTATGAGGCCTACCCCACAAGATATAAATCTAGTGGCCTCCCAGGTGGTTTGCCACTAGATAGGAATGTCTTATGCAGAAAGCTCATGAACATCAGTAAAGGGACTGTGAGATCCTTGCTTCCACTATGCAAATCCATCGATGTTGTTTATGTGGAAGTGCTAGGTTAAGGATAAGTATGCATGCCTTGGATCATTTGGGGCTTACCACTCTTCATGTCCACCCACTCCATCTGCAAAGCCTTCCAATCAGTGGTGACCTTCCCCAATGTAATCAACCATTGGACACGCAAAATGATATTGGTGTGTGGTATGTCAACTACAAAAAAGTGATCCACCAAAGTGTAGGACACCATAGTAATAGAAAGTGATGGGACATATTGCATGCATTGCATTGTCCTATCTCTTGGGACCAAAACAGAGAATCCATCGAAAGTATCAGTGGGGATTTATCTCCTCTGCACAAGATGAGCATCAATAAAGTTTTGGGTTGCCCCACTGTCAATCAACACAGATACCCTCTGATGCATGATTGAACCTTGTACTCTTAGGGTCAAGTACTTAGGCACTCCTCTCAAAGATGCAAGAGTTCCACCTATTGGAGCAAAGGCTCCATCCCCATCTCTAGATGGTGTTGGATATCCCTCAACATTATCAATGTTGTGACCCTTCCTTGGTTCATCATCTTCATCTTCCTCCTCAAAATCTAAGAAGACCTCTATGTAGTGTGCTTTCCCGGCAACACATATATGTCTAGGTGCCCATGATTCTTGGCAAGTGAAACATAGTCTCTTCTTTCTCAGCTCCCTCCTGAGTTCAATATCGAGAGGCTTCTTCAATGAGCTCTCCTTGGAAGGAGCAGATTTCTCTTCCTTCCCTTTAGAAAGGTGAGGGGCCTTGCTATGGAAAGTTTCCTTTGCTTTTGGCAAGGCATCTTGGAGGTCTCTAGCCCTCTCGATGGCATCATGAAAAGTGGTGGGCTTGGTAGATTTAACCAACCCATGCAAAGGTTCATCCAAGCCATTGATGAACATGTACACCCTCCTTTCTGCAGAAAGATCAGGAACCATAACTGATAATCTTAGAAACTCAGAGATATAAGTTTCTGCATTTCCTGATTGCTTTAACTTTGCAAAGCTCATGAAATGTGCTTCTAGATCCTTTATGTCAAACCTCTCCACTATTCTTCTAGTAAATTCAGAGTATGCAGTCACATTGGCATGGCACAATGTAGACAACCCATGGAACCACCAATTGTGTGCTTCACCAGTGCATTGTTGCAATCTTGATGGCTTCACTCTCACGGACTTTGTTCAACTGAAAGTAGATGTCCAGCTTTTATACCCATGCCTTGTCAGAACTAGTGGGTGACCCATCAAACTTGGGCAAAAAGAACCTACCCATAGAGTGATGTCTATGATGATTATGGAAGAACCCACCATCGCTATACTGCTGCCATGGTCTTCTTCTGTCCTTGAGGTGACAAAACTCTTGGAAAATAAAGTGGTATCTAAATCTCTGATTCTAAGATTCATATTCCACAAAGTATTCTTCAAGGGATGCTTGCTCTTGTGGTCCTTCATTCTCCATAGCCAAGAAGGTAGGCATAGTGGAGCATTGTGGAGCTTGTGGGGCTTGTGGCTGGTTCATAGGTTGACCAATCCAATGGTGAGACATGTCAAGGCTTTCCCCAGGATGAAATATCACAGGATATTCCCTCATTCTTTCCATCCTCATCTCTTTGATCTCTCTAGAAATATCTTGCATGGCCACCAAAAGAGTTCTTGCAAACTCTTCTCCTTCTTTATCATTTGCAGTTTTAGGGGCTTTACCCTTGTCTTGCTCATCAGTAGTGTAATCAAACTTCTTATGACTTCTATTCTGATACCTCTTCTCCCTCTCAATAAGAGGTTCATCTTCTTCTGAATGAAACATGGCTATGGTTCTCCAAGGAAAGCACAGGTTGTGCCAAGAAAGGAGCTCTAATACCACTATAATATTCCAAAATTGGAATGTCACAGCAAGCCTACTGAAATAACGCACTCCTGGGAGATTGATATACAGAAATGAGTTTATAGCCCTTGGATCCATTAGATAAACAAATATAGAGTCTAGATCCAAAAGGGGAGCAAAAACAAATCAAACTAGGTGTGGTAAACAGATCTCCCACCACCTAATTTAGCTAAAAAACACCCCATAAGAGGGGTTTCAGCTATGCACAACAAAATGCTTCAGAAATAATGCAGTCTTGGAAAGCATGAGTAGGAAGCCATAAAATAAGATCAAATTATGAACAAACAGCAGCAAATCATAATTATAATGAAGCTCTTTCAATATACAGTAGAATACAGGAGACAATAGAGCAAGAAATATTCAGAAAAGAAGGTTGCAACACAGATATAAACTGAAAAATGGCTTAACAACATTATTTTAAGGAGCTGAAGTAGCTAAAAATTACATCTTAGATCTAAGACAGATTTGTGGACAAAACATCGGATCCATTTCATATCTGTAATCTAGAAATACTTATTTACAAGATCCCCTTGGGGTTTTGACCAAATCATGCATTACAAAGAGTAGATCTGAGTTTTAAGTTGCAGATCTGCAAAATAATTCAGAAATTTTTGAAGGTGAATTTACATTAAAATAGTTTAGATCTAAACAGTACATGGATCAGTAAGCTAATCCATGGATCACCAAAGTGAAAGGCAAAGCCCAGCACCAGAGATCTGTCATAAAAAATGGTGTCAAAACACCCTGCAAACCCTCCACTGAAAATAACATAGTCCCTCTAAGAAAACTGCATTGTAGTTTGAATAACAGTGATGGCCTGATGCCAAGATATAAATATAAAGCTCAAACAGTGGATGCACTCTTCCAGGAGGTTAAAAGACACACTCACCGAGAAGAGGCTCCAGTACAAGCTAGATCTAAGCAGATCTAGAATTCCACTTGTTGTAGCCTACAAAAGCAAACAAACCCTCACTAGATCTGCATTACAGTGGGAAGTAGAGCTTGGCTCAAAGCATGATAGTGGATCAAATCAGCAAAAACTCCTCCAAGAATCCTCAAGGGAAGAGGTGAAATGCCTGCATAGGAACTCCAAGTGCTAAGCCGCACAGTTCTCCACTAAACAACATAGAATAGTATTTGTCTAAATAGACAAGATACTCAGAAATATAGACAATCAACAACCTTCTCTTGCTGCCTTCCCCTTCCTTTTATAAGATGAAAGCATTTGCAAACCCTAAACCACCTTGATGAGTTAGCTCCTTTCACATGAGGGGCCTCCTTCTAGAACTGCATTGTCCCTTCATGAGGTACATTGAATATAGACAACGTTGTAGATTTGGTCAAGGTTGACCCAGTCTCACAGCTCAAACCCCTTTCACACCTGCAAGTGATTTATTTACATGGCCCTGATTTATCCTTGTTCATATGGGCATTGATTTATTCATTCTTTTCAGGAGTTTTACATGTCCTCCTTTATTCATTTATTCATGCAACAGAAAGTAAAACAAAAATACATATTCCTCTTAGTTCAAGCGAAGTAGGAATATTACACTTTCTGCCTTTCCTAGGCTAAATCCTTCTTTAGCCCAATGGTCTTCAGTCTCCATATAGTAAGCTGATCTTCCTCATCATCACTGTCATCAAAACTTCCCAAGGTATCATCCAGCAAGGCCTTGGCCTTTCCTGCCTCTCTCTGAGCTCCGATTTCCATAACCTCACTGATGATCTTCTTTGTCTTCAGCTGCTGATTCTCTAACTCAAGAAATTCAATCACATTCCTTACTCTACCAAAATTAGCTTGAAGCTCACTAATCTTGGCCTCCTTGATTTTGATCAATGCATTGGTGATTCTAAATTCATCCTCATCATCAAGGTAAATCAACTAAAACTCCTGTTCAGTTTCATGTTTGTCCTCCTCCTTAACAATGACAGGCTCTGTAGCCTTTTCCTTACCTTTTTCTACCTTTTTTGCTGATGAAGAAGGCATGGCCCCTTTCACACCATGTGAAGTAAAAACATGCCTGTGGCCTCTCTAATATGTCAAGGAAAATGGCTCAATATCAATAATTTTAGTACCAGCTGCCCCAATGTCCCTTTCACTGCTTGATGCTCTGGTATCATGATGTGATGGTGAAGGGTTATAGAAAAGTGATGAGGTAGGATCAACATGAGGTGAATGGATGTTAGTGGATGGTGATGTATGAGCAGCGCTATGTGATGTAGAAGTGGATACGGGAGGATGCGATGATAAAGGAATATCCTGCTCGTGATGAATAGGCGTGATAGTGAAAACCTCATTTGCAATGAATTCATCCCATGAAATTTTATTCTGCTGGAGCTAATGCATGACCACCATTTTGATGAGTGAGTGATGAAATAGGCTCTGCATTTTCTGATTTTAATTCCTCTTTTGCACAATGTAAGCCATATTATCAATGTTATGGAAAAGATAGTAAGGTAAATGTAGCATTCTAACTCTAGTGAAATGCATGAGGAGACAGATATGGTATGAGTAGAGTCAAGAAAACCTCCCCTCACAAGTGAAATATTTCATTATTATCCTCATCATGGTCACATACTGATCAAGGAGATGAGAAAAAGGGAAAATAGACTTCTTGTGATCTTTATACCTAGGTTTGAGGTCTGGTTCAAAATAACTCATTTCCAGGTTTTCTTGTTTAAACCACCTCTCTCCCACACTAGGTATCCATATAGAAGATGCAATGGAATTGGTGGAAATTTCAAAATTAACCCCAGCAATATTGACTTGCTTGTCATGTAGATTGATGATGAATAATCTTGTTAACTTTGGGTGATTTTGGACTTGCTGCACTCTCTCACAAAAGTCAAAACAACCCACATGTTTAAAGCAAGAGATAGTGAGAGGAGAGGACATAATTTCCTTTGTAGTTATGGGTTCAAACCTATTTATTTTCTCTCCTTTATGGTCATTTCTTCTTGGCATTTTTTCCTCACCAACACCACTATCCTCTTCTTCAAACATCTTCATACTCTGATTTATGAAACCTGTTGAGTCTAAAAAGTGTTCTCCATATTCATACATATTTCCATTATGTCATAACCATTTAGCTCTTATTTCATAGCCATTTGACCTAAAACCCTACATCAAGTAACCATTTTCATAAATATATGGGTTAGGATCCTTGTTTTCCAAATTTATTTATTTTATGTATTTTAAGTGAATTTATGATTAGAAACTAGAAAATTAACATAGTTTCATATATCTATATATGTGTTATGAGTTTTTTGACATGTGTAGGTCAAAAGGAGACTTCTAGAAGACCCTTATGTGGCACTCTAAAGCCAAATTCGAATTTGGTTGGAGAAGATTATGGGATCAAGAGGATATGTGTCTCACTTCCTTGTTGTATTGAAACTTTAAGAGGATATGTGTCTCATTCCTCAAGTTGTGTTAAAACTCTAGAAAGACATGTGTCTTATCATTTCCTATTTTGATTGTAACTCTAGAGATGGAGGGAGAGATTCATACACTCCCATTAATGAGATGTCTCCTCATATTTTATATAAATAGGAGAAGCTTTCTCCTATCATAGGTAATGAAGAAGTAATGAGAAAGTAACGAGGAAGTAATGATGAAGTAGATTTGTAACAAAGTTCAAGATGGAATGGGATGTAGATTTATGAGTTTTTGAATAAAGAAGCTTAGTTCTTTGATGCTATTGTGATCTTATCTTTAAGGAGCTAAAGGACTTCACCAAATTGGTAGCAGAGGGCCCCTGCTATCCAAGGAGGCTTTTACATGTTTTCTAGATAAGTTGCTTTCAATTCTGTTTTGTCATATTTTCTTACTTAGATTGCTTTCTGAAATCATAGCTTTTAGCATAATTTTTCATGGCAGCCCGGACATTTGCATATCTTTTGACTAATGACATGGAATCAATATTGTTCTGCTGTTAATTTATTTTTTCTTAGTTTTTGTTTAATTCCGGTATTGCTTTGTTTATTTCAGTCTTGCACATTTGCTTCAGTAGTTATATTTAGATATATTAAATTGCTCATGTCATTTTCAGTTACCTCCGAAAGCCACAGCTGGACTGATGGTGAGGGATTGAAGTATGAGTGTGTAGTTTGATATTATTTTACTTTCTGCAAGTTAGATATATTAAATTGCTCATGTCATTTTCAGTTACCTCCGAAAGCCACAGCTGGACTGATGGTGAGGGATTGAAGTATGAGTGTGTAGTTTGATATTAGTTTACTTTCTGCAAGTTAGATATATTAAATTGCTCATGTCATTTTCAGTTACCTCCGAAAGCCACAGCTTGACTGATGGTGAGGGATTGAAGTATGAGTGTGTAGTTTGATATTAGTTTACTTTCTGCAAGTTAGATATATTAAATTGCTCATGTCATTTTCAACAGCCATGAAGCCAAGAAGCAATGGACTGATGGTGAGGATTGTATTATGAAATGTGTAGTTTGATATTAGTTTCCTTTCCGCAAGTTAGATATATTAAATTGCTCATAACATCTTCTCGCTGTCTTCCGAAAGCCACAATGTGGCCGATGGTGAGGGATTGAATTATGGATGTGTAGTTTGATATTAGTTTCCTTTCTCGCAAGTTAGAAATATTAAATTGTGCATGACATCTTTGGTCTACTTCTCCAAAGCCACAAATCGGACCGATGGTGAGGGATTGTAATTATAATGTGGTTTAATATAATGGGCGATATTCTGTAAAAGGAGTACGCTTACTCAAGTTGTTTATGGTTACTTCCGAAAATCATAGCTGGACTAATGATGAGGGATCAGAAGACAAGTTGATGTAATTTGATTTATATTTACTTTATTGCAACTTTTGGATTTCTTTCAGCATAGTTTCTTTTGTGTTTAGACAGCAGCAAGAATAGTTTGGTTTCATGCTCACTAGTTCACTGTTTTGATTTATTAGATTAACAGCACCTTTTTCATTTCAGTAGCACATTTTCATTTCCTTTCAAGTTTTGTCATTGTATGTTTCAAATTCTTTTTTCAGTTTCAAGTTGGTAAATCATTATAAAGGACATCATTGCCTTGAATATCCATAACCATACTTGTCTTTTAGAATTTCCATCTCACATTAGGAAACCAACCAAGATCAATAAAAATCCAAAAACGACAAAAAAGTAAGAGATAGGTTATCTTGCACATATAGTGCGCCACACTTCGTCAGCTTACGAATCCCTGGTTGATAATTTATGTTAGCAATTTAGGACACACTAAATTGACCAAACATTTTGGAGTCATTTTCAAACACGTTTTCTGATCGATTGGAGATGAATTTAGAAAAAATAAAACATGGGTTTTTTCGCCAACATGGTCAATTAGATAACCCAGAAACCGTTTTAAGAAATTCGTGGCGGTCTGGGAGAAATGCTCGGTTCTTTGAAGGCCATTTTTGCCTGCCGCGTGAGGAAAAACGATTTTTTCTGAGTGAAGAATTTGAAAACGGCACTCTGCATTGATAATTCGGTTTCCTGATTTCTAAGAAGAGGAATTCTAATCAAAATCAAACTCTTATCATGGCATTCAATGCACATTCCACTCATTTTTGAATTTAATTCAATTTCGTTTTCTGAATGTTGGATTTCACATCTCCTTTATCATCTGCCCACCAATTTTTGGTGCTTCAATGACATTATTAAACACCAACCATTATGATGTTTATTTCAAAGGGATGCCACATCACTATGGAAAGACATTAAGAGGGCATGGGGATGAATTGAGCAAACTACAGGAGGATATTATCAAGCACATGGTCGTGCAGATGGCACAATGAACCTTAGTAGCATAAAGGTAAGCCCAATTGAGATTGAACGTGTCTGTAATGGCAACTGCTGCAATTGGAATTCCAACTGAGGGGGGTGGTCCTGAATGGTTACTGATTGTGATAGTCCTCAAGGATCAAACAGATACAAAAATAAATTTTGAAGAGATGAAAGATTATATTTTGAAATAGCAATCATGCCTTTTATATTCTTCAATGCTCACCAGTATATTATTTTTCATCTTATGTGATCTCCACTTACCATTCTATGGTCATTGCAAGGTCGCGATTGGTCAATGTATCTGAGTTTGCTTTATTTAGCATCATTTGTTGAAACTTTAAAAAAAAAATTTGCATTTCTCTTTTGTTGTTATAAAAAAAAAAAAAAAAAAAAAAAATTGAATAATTTTGAATCAATGAAATGAACAAGTTATTTGCTCGTTTTTCTGAAGGTATTGAATAAATTTGAACTGATGATGAATGATGAATGGCTAACTTTTTATTCAAGATTTTTAGCTACAGAAACCGTCGACATTCTGCAGCTGAAGTCCAATTCCGCAGCAGTTCTTCAATTCCGCAGCTGTTCTCCAATTCCGCAGCTGAAGTCCAATTCCGCAGCTGTTCTGCAATTCCGCAGCTGAAAAACCTCATTGTTCAAATCAGCCTAACTTTCTCATACAAAATCAGATTTTGATGATTCAAGTATCGTTGGAAAGGTATCAACAAGATCTATACAATGAGAAATCCATCATTAGAGTTTGAAATGGCAAATAATGAAATAAATTGCTGAAAAGAAGCTACATTCAACTTGAGGCACTAATTCCAAAACAGGTATAAATTCTTTTGATTTTTCCTTTGAAAACTTGTTTCATTAATACAAATTCTTAGTTTTGTGTGTAAATATCATAACTAGAGAGATTGATCACCTCTCTCCCTTTGATAATCTTACATTCCATTGCAGAAGAAGTATTAGTTTTTTTTGCAGGTTTCAGGAGGAAGGACAAATGACTAAAAGAGAATGGTGTCTCTCTAAGAGATCAATTTGTTTCATAAGAGGATGATCAGCAACAAAGAGGAGGAAATATGCTGATGCAAAATCAGATCCAAACACTTGAAAAACTTTCAGATACTATTGTCTCCATCACATCCATACCTCATAATAAACCATTCACCTCATTTCACTTCATGTTTTCCATTTACATTCACTTCCACTTTCCATTTCTTTTTGTCCATTCATAACCACAAATAAAAGCAAGAGGCTCATTCACATGCTTATTGCCCATTGTCATTTCTCATTCACATGCTTATTGTCCATTTTCATTTTCATCTTCCATTTCCATCTTCCATTTCTTGTCATTTTCATTCCGCAAATAAGCCCTGCTTCAATGCAAATTATTGAGTCCATAGTCCTTTGAGTCTAAGTTCTTTGTATAAACACCTTGAGGCTTGCATGCCTTAATGGCAAGTTCTCATGTTGACAAACAATGGGAATACATTAATGTCTCTTGTTCGTCAGATCTTCTAGGTGACTCGACATCAGCAAAATCATTCGTACTTAGCAAGATGTGTTTGGGCATCTTGACTCTCATTGTCATCAATGGTGAGAGTTCTCGTGTTGACTAGTGGCATCCATTAATGGCCACTAAGTCAACAATTTCCTACTATGTTTGACATCATAACATCTTTTCACATAGTAGGAATTATGCCAATGAGTTTTGAAGACATGAAGACTATTATTTTCAGCATTTTGGAGCAGATTCAACAAGTTTTAGTAGGAGCAATAAAAAGTCATCTTATCTCTTTATCCATGACTCCTCTTGTTCAGCGACTTGAAGAAGAATATGATCAGAATTTTGCAGCCACCACACATACACAACTCATCCACATTTAAGGTAAGTGAAGGTATGTTGTTTTCTAATTTTTAGTCATGTAATTCATTAGAATGTTAAAATTGTAACTTTGGAAAAATTCTTCACTCCCTTTTCCACATTGTCATATCTTTAGTTGGGGGGGGAAGGGATATCATTTCATATCCACATGTCATACACTATCACACATTTTCATTTCATTTCCATCCACATATACTTCCCAACCAACTATTGTTGCAACATGATCCAAAATATTATATGTCTTGCAAATGATCAATTCATTGATGAAGTAATTGATTCTAAATGTTTTCATGAACTTTGATGCAACAAAGAAAATAAAGCATTGTTACACAAGAACCAATGCTAAAAAAAAAAAAAAAAATGGTTGTCACACAAGAACCAACCATTGAAAAAAGAAGAAGAAGAAGAAGAAGTTGCAATCAAATGTATTATACTTTGCCAAAAAGGAAAATATCAAAAAGCAAAGTTTGGAATGAATCTATATGAGTCAAAACTCATAAAAAATCAACTCATGGACAAATGAATCATTGCAATAGTTGCATGAGGACATGCAACAACTTCAGTTGGGGGGTATGTTGAGTCTCAAAAATGTTCTCCATATTCATACATATTTCCATTATGTCATAACCATTTAGCTCTTATTTCATAACCATTTGACCTAAAACTCTACATCAAGTAACCATTTTCATAAATATATGGGTTAGGATCCTTGTTTTCCAAAGTTATTTATTTTATGTATTTTAAGTGAATTTATGATTAGAAACTAGAAAATTAATATAGTTTCATATATCTATATATGTGTTATGAGTTTTGTGACATGTGTAGGTCAAAAGGAGACTTCTAGAAGACCCTTATGTAGCACTCTAAAGCCAAATTCGAATTTGGTTGGAGAAGATTATGGGATCAAGAGGATATGTGTCTCACTTCCTTGTTGTATTGAAACTCTAAGAGGATATGTGTCTCATTTCTTAGTTGTGTTGAAACTCTAGAAAGACATGTCTTATCATTTCCTATTTTGATTGTAACTCTAGAGATGGAGGGAGAGATTCATGGACTCCCATTAATGAGATGACTCCTCATATTTTGTATAAATAGGAGAAGCTTTCTCCTATCATAGGTAATGAGAAAGTAATGAGGAAGTAATGATGAAGTAGATTTGTAACAAAGTTCAAGATGGAATGGGATGTAGATTTATGAGTTTTTGAATAAAGAAGCTTAGTTCTTTGATCCTATTGTGATCTTATCTTTAAGGAGCTGAAGGACTTCACCAAATTGGTAGCAGAGGGCCCCTGCTATCCAAGGAGGCTTTTACATGTTTTCTAGATAAGTTGCTTTCAATTCTGCTTTGTCATATTTCCTTACTTAGATTGCTTTCTGAAATCATAGCTTTTAGCATAATTTTTCATGTATGTTCTGCATTTGCATATCTTTCGTACTAATGACATGGAATCAATATTATTCTCATTGCTAATTTATTTTTTCTTAGTTTTTGTTAATTCGGTATTGCTTTTTTTTATTTCAAATTTTTGCACATTTGCTTTCAAAGATATACTTGTATATTAAATTGTCATGGGTGTCATCTTCAAGCATTCTAGTAAGCTATTGTACCGGACCGATGGTGAGGGATTGTATTATGAAATGTGTAGTTTGATATTAGTTTTCTTCGCAAGTTAGATATATTAAATTGCTCATAACATCTTCGCTGCCTCCGTTGTGCCGCTGCTCTGGACTGATGGTGAGGGATTGCATTATGAAATGTGTAGTTTGACATTAGTTTCCTTTCTGCAAATTTAGATATATTAAACTGCTCATAACATCTTCAGTTGCCTCCGAAAGCCACAGCTGGACTGATGGTGAGGGATTGTATTATGAAATGTGTAGCTTGATATTAGTTTCCTTTCTGCAAATTTAGATATATTAAACTGCTCATAACATCTTCAGTTGCCTCCGAAAGCCACAGCTGGACTGATGGTGAGGGATTGTATTATGAAATGTGTAGTTTGATATTAGTTTCCTTTCTGCAAGTTAGATATATTAAATTGCTCATAACATCTTCAGTTGCCTCCGAAAGCCACAGCTGGACTGATGGTGAGGGATTGAATTATGAATGTGTAGTTTGATATTAGTTTCCTTTCTGCAAGTTAGAAATATTAAATTTCTCATGACATCTTCAGTTACCTCCGAAAGCCACAGCTGGACTGATGGTGAGGGATTGAATTATGAATGTGTAGTTTGATATTAGTTTACTTTCTGCAAGTTAGATATCAGGCTACTCAAGTTGTTTATGGTTACCTCCGAAAATCATAGCTGGACTAATGATGAGGGATCAGAAGATAAGTTGATGTAATTTGATTTAGATTTACTTTGTTGCAACTTTTGATTTCTTTAAGCATAGTTTCTTTTGTGTTTAGACAGCAGCAAGGATAATTTGGTTTTCATGCTCAATAGTTCACTGTTTGATTTATTAGGCTAGCAGTACATTTTCATTTCCTTTCAAGTTTTGTCATTGTATGTTTCAAATTCCTTTTGAAGTTTGAAGTTTGGTAAATCATTATAAAGGACATCATTGCCTTGAATATTCATAACCATACTTGTCTTTTAGAATTTCCATCTCACATTAGGAAACCAACCAAGATCAATAAAAATCCAAAAACGACAAAAATTAAGAGATAGGTTATCTTGAACATATAGTGCGCCACACTTCGTCAGCTTACGAATCCCTGGTTGATAATTTATGTTAGCAATTTAGGACACACTAAATTGACCAAACAAAACCCTGGGGTACAAATTGGAATTAAATGAAAGGGAAGGGAATGAGTGAAGGAAATGAAATGAATGGTCAAAATAGGCTAATGAAAACCCTAGGTCAATGACATTACCCTGCCTGTGACTGATATATGTTTTAGTAGATGAACAAGGTGTATAAATAGTGATCACAAGCTTGTAATTAGGGTTTCATTAGGGTTTCCATTTAAATTCATTTAAGAATCACCAAATAGATTATAAATAGGTATTATGACATGTACTTACTTTTTAAAAGTTCTTGAAGGACTTTTGGAAAAATCTGAAGAAGTTTTGAAGTCATTTGGGTCGCTAGATCACTCAGCAACCTTTCTTGTCTAGGCGCGCAACGCCACTAGTGAGCACGCAACGCTTTTGCAAATGTGCTGCGCCATTCTACAGGCGCACAGCACCTTCAAAAATCATGTTGAAAACTTTTTGCAAGGGCGTAGCGCCAAGGTAGAGGTGCGCAGCGCCAGTGCAAACGGGTAGTGCCAAGTGCAGAACACGCAGCACCAAGAAACTTAGCAAAATTTCACTCAAAAACTCACAAATTTCTTCTTTTTTGAATGCTTCTTACACTTTGGAAGGCAAAAATCACTCTCTTGAAATGTTTGATAGGATTTTATAGGCATGTTAAATTTGATTTAACTTTGAATACCCACTTTTATAATGTTTGAAGTCTTTTTACTTCGTCACTGATACTCTTTGACACTTTTTGCATTGCAGGTTGTTGAAATCATGGACTTGGATTCTCTTTTTCTCATTGAGGCTTGAAATGTTCACTTTGAAATCTTTGGGATTTTATTATTACATATAGTAGCATTAAATTACATTTGAAAAAATAAAAAATAAATTACATAAGTGACTTTTCTATCAAAATTTCATTTTGATAAAAAAGTCTTCAAACTTGAAAATACAACCTTTGAAGTATAATGAAAACATCATGATGATCTTATTTCAATCCCTCTCATATATGTATTGACCTCATTGGAATGAAAGAGTGACCTTGATAAATGCAAAATTCTAATTACCTAATGAAAGTGATATTTTTTACCTAATTTTGAATGAGATTTTGACTTAAAAAACTTTCAAGAGAAAACATAGCATTTTCATATGTTTGTATGCTCAAAGGAACATGGGAATGAGTCAAAAATATAAATCTTGGAGGGAGAAGAATTTTATTTGACAAGGAAAACCACCAGCGTAGCAGATTTATGTCATGACCTAACGGAATGATAAAAAATTTATTTAGTATGGGACACCTAAGATGCACATGAAAATGTGTTTTGATCCCTGGTGGAAGTATACCAATACTAACACTAACATTGGCCTTATTGGAGATGGAAGCTCCTTGGAGGTGTCAAGAACACCGTACACCAAGTGCCTAACCATTGGGTAAATACGGTCAAACAATCCAAAAGACTGCAGATTACTTAAACTGGCTCAAAAACCATTTAAAGAGATTGGAAAATGACTCAATAACTGACTCTGACACTAACTCAAAACTGACTCCAAAACTCTGAAAACAACAAAAAATCAACAAGCTTTATAGCCTTCACTTCGGGCCCCAATCCTAGATGATCTTCTACCCCAAAGTTTGCAATAAATATAAACTAGTATATACAATGATAGTGGAATATTCTTTTAGAAACTGCATCATAAATAATAATGTTTCAGGAGCCTACCATTGACTGGTCATCTTGAACATTCCTCTCCATTCATCTCCTGTAGCAAATATGAATTTTGTCCTCGATAAGCCAAGATCTTGTAGGGTCCCTTCCAAATATTTTCAAACTTCCCATCCTTACCTCTATCTTCATTTCTTGCATCCCATCTCAGCACTACATCCTCCAGCTGAAATTTATCTTCTTTGGTTTTTTGATGATAAATATTCTTAATTCTCTCCTGAAGCTTAGAAGTAGTCTAATAAACTTCCTCTCTTTTTTGTTGAAGGTGAATCATTTGATTGATTCAACGTTGCATATCATCTTCTTCACTATCTGCCTCCTGCAATAATCTCATAACCAGAACTACAAGTGATGTAGGAAACACTGTATATATACCATAAAATGGTTTAAAATGTGACATACCTATTGACTTCTTTATGCTCACTTAATCTGCCCACAAAGCATTGGTAAGCTTCATGTGCCAATTTTTCTTGTTCTCCTCTAACACTTTCTTAATGATATTAACCAAATATTTATTAGAGGACTCAGCTAATCCATTTCCCTATGGATAATATGCAGTGGAATGACCCAATATATTATACTACCATCTTCTTTGACTTAAATGCTACAACATTATCTGTAATAATCTTGTGAGGACAACCAAAATGAGACAAAATATTGGATTCTAAAAATTAAATGATTACCGTGTCTGTAGCTTGCCTTGTAGGAATGGCCTCGATCCACTTGGTGAAGTAGTCAGTAGCTATTAGAATCCATCTGTGTTGTGCTGATGATGTGGGATGAATTTCCCCAATAAAATCTAGTCCCCACTGTTGAAAAGGAGCATTTACTACAATAGGTTTCAGCAAAAGAGGAAGGAGTTTCCTTTTTCCCTGAAAAATCTGACATTCATGACAGTTTGTGACTGTTTTGTACAAATCAGAAAATAAAGTTGCGCAATAATACCATGCTCTTAACACTTTGTTAGCTGTTTTTTTCCAAAACAAATGGCCTCCACAATCTCCCCTATGGAATTCATTCATTACCTGCTTAGCTTCATCTTCAACCAGACAATTCAAAAGAACACCTCCTGGCTCTTTCCAATAAAGGGCACTTCCTAGAATGCAATATTTAGCAGGGTTCAATTTCAAAGATCTACCTTGAATTTTTGACACTCTCAGAGGAGGACTGAAGTGCTGAAGAACATATACTATATCATAATACCATGGTGAAGTAAGAAACATTTTAGATACATGTATTAAAGCACCATCTTCTTCATCATCTGACATTGCTACAATAAGGTTTATGTCTAGAGCATGCAAGTTGGATTCAGCCATTAGCTTGGATAACCCCTATCCATTGATCAGTTTGGTAGGCCTTATCTCAATATCATACTCTAGCATAGCTGCTATCCACCTACCTCTCCAACCTTCAGGATCAGTTTGTGTGAGAATCTGTTTTACCACTGCATTTGGAACATAGGAAACAATATGTGAATGTAGAATATAGATTCGGAAATCTTTCAAATATTTGATTAGGGCTAAAGCTTATTTCTCAATAACTTTATAGCAATGAGCAACATCTCGAATGGCTCGACTAAATAAAGTAATAGGTTGTTGAACTTGATCTCTCTTTTACATCAAAACTACAGCCAAAGTATTCTCAGATGCAAATGAAAATATTATGAAATCACTAGTATAATTTGGACTAACCAAAACAGGGGTTGTGCTTAAAGCAAGCTTTACCAAGTTGATTGACTTCATAGCATTGGTGGTCCATTTTACACTGCTATCCTTCTTCAACATATTAGTAATTTCTCTCAAATTCTTAGCTAAATTAAGGACAAATATGCGTAAGAAGTTCATCTTACCATTGAAAGCTTGTATCTATTTTTTGTTTCGCGAAAAATCTATCTTCTTAATGGCTTCTACTCTGAAAGGATCAATGTGAATACCATCTTTGGTAATTATATGACCAAGAAGTTTTCCTTCCTCCAAGGCAAAAAGACTCTTCTTTGGGTTTAAAGAAATCCCGAACTTCCTGCACTTCTAAAAAACAATTCTCAAATGATACAAATGTTGATCATCAGAACCAGAAAACACTGTCAAATCATTAAGATACACTACTAAGAAAACATCCTTCTCATTAGCAAAGGCTATATCCATCGCTCGCTGAAAAGTAGCCCCTGCATTCTTGAGTCCGAATGGAATTTTAACATACTGAAAAGTTCCCCAAGGTGTTGTGAAAGCAGTTTTACCTTGGTCTTCTTCATGTACCAAAATCTGGTTATAACCTGAATAACCATCAAGTAGTGACATCCGTGATGCTCCAACTACCTTTTGCAAAACATGATCCATCTTAGGAAGGGAGTAATTATCCTTTAAAGATACTTTATTCAATTCCGAAAATCTATGCGTAACCTTATCTCTTCGGTCGTTTTCCTTACCGGCACCAAATTTGAAATCCAATCAGAAAACCTAATTGGCACAATAATACCTGATTTGTACAATCGGTTTACCTCTTTTTCAATGGATGGAAACAATATTGGGTTTATCCTTCTCAACTTCTGCCTGAAGTATTTCTAATCAGGTTTGATGGGAATAGTGTGTTGAATAATATTCTTATCATAAACCTTAAAATCCACATAATCCCATGCAAAAATATCAAAAAATTCAAACAACAATTTAATTTACTTATCTTTCACCTTGGGAGACAATGTGTTAGACAACTTAACCATCTTGGGCTTGTCAGCTTTTCCAATGTTCACATCTTCCACTCCCTTTTCTATAGGATTCAATGTTGGTTTCATATCCACATCATCCTGATCGAACAGATCTTCTAAAGGTATCAGACCTCTAGGAATAACATTATCTTTCAGCTGTAACATATCTACATAGAGGAATTTATTGTAGATAGAACTCGAAGGGATGACTGATTAATCTAGGTTTTTCTCTACTCACCTCGAGGCCACCAATTCCGTCTCTACCTTGGCACTGTTCGGCTCTACCACTGCCGTCGTTTTAATAGCAGCCCTGTTCGGCTCTCCTTTTGCCGCCGACACCACAGCAGGGCGAGAAGATCTAATGGGTTTCATTGCAGCCACGTCTAGTGGCCTCTCTTGCCTGACTTTGATCTGGCCGTAGACTTGGCCCACCCATTCGGCCGCCTTCTGTGCTCAGACTACGGATCTTGAGGCTACTCCTACTTGCGAAGATCTTGCAGCAAGGAGACATGCCCTTCAAGGCAAAAAGGATCGAAGACTGCCCCCGGAGGACTTTAATCTTCACCCAGAGGTTTTCAATGCCAACAGCCTTCTGGGTCTAGGGATACAAGGAGCATGCACAGTTTAGAAGCAGGTTCAAAGCAGAGAGCATCAGTTTTTAGACCCTTCACCCTCTGCTTATCAGATCCAAATCTCCCTTTTATCTGGGGGAACAAAGCTGCTCTGGGTACGAGCCACGGATCTGGCGCAAGACCTTCTGCAAGATCTCAAACTAAGATTGGGGATCCCCTCAAATCTCTTACGATTTCTCTACAGAGGTAAACAACTTGAGAAACCCTTGCCTCTGTCTCATTACAATATAAAAAAATATGCTTCAGTTGTGCTCTCCCTACGCTTGAGAGGAGTATCTCCTAGGCAAACCTCTACGGCTCCTGACTTCTCCTATAAGGATGTGGTTCATTCGCAGCCCTCTAAGAGAGCTGCTCAACCAGCTGAGGCTCCCAAGCCTTTCCTGGTGGAAAAAATGAAGGAAACCCCCTCTATTTAAATCTCTCATCCAACATTGGATGATCAATTTCAGACGTTTGCAGAAAAAGCCTTCATTTGCAGGTTTAATGGACTTTGGCCTTGATCAGCAGACCTCTACAAGTGGATCCATTCCAACTGGACCAACAACTGCAAGGTCTTATTTTGCTCGAAATGCTTCTTCATTGTTTTCTTTTCCTTCAATGAATATTATCAGAAAGCCCTAATGGAAGGCACCTGGTTTTGGGGATCGATGGGGCTCTTCCTTACCCCATGGTTTCCAGACTTCAACCCTTCCACAACTGTCATCACCAAGCTTCCCATTTGGGTTAGACTACCAAACCTCCCTGTGCATATATGGCACTTCGCATTCTTCCAGGGGATTGGGAATACCTTAGGCTGCTTCTTGCCCACGGATACCTCAAGAGGGGAGAAAGGAATTTACACCTTTGGCAGAATTTGTGCAGAAATAGACATCAGCAAAGGGCTACCTGATTAGATAAATCTCAAAATTGGGGACTTTCATTGGACTCAAACCTTGGATTATGAGAACACTGCCTTCCAGTGTTGCCACTACCATCAGACAGGGCACCTCCAAAACTCATGTGCCACGTTTCTCGAAAAAGAGAAGAATAAAAGAGGTAAATCCAAATCGAAGAGATGGAAACCATGTGAACCACCCCCCATGGATGATATAGACTCCTTGAGCTCGGGAAAGGAAGAAAAAGAAGTGGATGAAGACAATGCTAGGCACGTGAAGGATTCCCCCTTTGTTGGGAAAAATACTGAGAGGGGGGGTGAATCAGTATTTACTGCATATTCAAAACTTTTTACTTTTTCACTCTCTAAAAACCATACGCTACTTTCCTTTAGTAAACATGTGTAGTAACAACAGAATAACCATCACACAAAGCATCACACATGAACACCAGGATTTTTAGGTGGAAACCCAAGTCGGGAGAAAACCACCGCTGCAGTTTCTCAGCCTTCAATATTTTATTATAGAGAAAACATCTTACAACATATGTGCTGGTGCAGACTCCTACCAAAGATGTAGGCACCACCCGCGCCTGCTACCAGCCTCTCCTGGAAGGGAGCTCCAACCCCTGACTCGTTTACCAGCCTCTCCTGGAAGGGAGCTACGACCCCCCGATCTCGTTTACCAGCCTCACCTGGAAGGGAGCTTCAACCCCCTGACTGAAGGCTACAACCCTCAGCACCTCTATGGACCACGTTTCATCAATTTTCACACTGGATCCAAAGCTTTCTTTAGGACACCACTTGCAGGCCACATTTCATCATATTTTCAGACTAGACCCACTCCATACTTTTAAGCACAGTCAACCATCAAACAGATACATATAACTCATCGACCTCGATATCACAACCGTTAGCCGTACGTATATTTCTTACTGCTGCATTTACAACCCTGCTGCAGCGTTTTCTTCTGATGTGTATGTCGCGTATATACGTGGTTCCGTTCACATAAAACATCGTATACTTCTGTACATATTACAGAGCTAATTTTATTGCGCATACGCGCTTTTTCTTCAGCGAAGCTGCGTATATACGCGCTTCCTCTTCGGAGAACTAGCGTATGGTTCTTCAGACTTTTATGTCATTGTAATTCTTCACAACAGATACATCACTTCAGATTTTACCCTTTACCTCAGACAGATATTCGCCTCATCACAGATCTAATCATTCCACAAGTACATTTCAGATCTAGATCCCTTTCTTCATCATTGGTGCATCATACATTCAGATCTATCATTCAAATGTAACCCTTTCCATTCAGATCTACTTCAGAGAGAAGTATTCATTCAAGCTCAGACCTCTTGCACCTACACTCATGATTTGTACAATGAATTTCTTCTCTTTATATAGGTTTACCTTTTTTCAATACGATGAGCCAAAACCACATTGCTTCCGATGGTATTCCTGGACGGGATCATTTAGACGAATCATTACCCAATACAATGGGTCAATACCATGGTGGTTACCCCTGGTTTTGCACTTTTTGAGCGCTTTTGCCCATACGCTACTTGGCACGTTCTTTTCCACGTGCATACGCGACTCCCCCTAGACAAATACACGTATGCTTAGAGACATACTCTTCTCACCATAGGTTTAGCACATGCTGAATTTCTATCTTCATTTCCTTCTGTACTTACTGTAGATACATCAGAATTAGTTCATCAAGACATATTCTATCAAGCACATCTTCATCATATTGCTAATTCATATCATCATTTACCAAGTCCATCAGGTCAAGAATAACTTCATCAGGTGGATTGCCATCAAGGAAAACACCCGTTCGGGGACTTAGGTTGTCTTCATTCAAAGGGTTGCCATCAAGGACAAGCACGCATCATATTGTTGACATCTTAGTCTCGCCTTGAGGTTCCTTTGCACTCCCATCACTGACGGAGAAACGTAACATTTCCAGAAAACATCCCGATTCAGATAAGGAGACCTCTCCTTCAGCGCAGAACAATCTACAACTAGTTCCTGTCCAGCCAAGTCACAATGGCTGGATTAAAGTCTGCAAGAAGAAAGTGAAAAAATGTCGTTTGGAAGCTTCTACCCACTCTGGGTAGACCCCTTTGTATAGCTCTCTGTTTTTCAGTTCACCTTGTAGCCTCCTGGTTTTTTTACATGGTTGTTTTTGGGACCGAGGTTGATAATTCATCATTTTCGGTTCCCTTGCTTCTTTACTTTGCTTATATGCAAAGCTCTGATTGTACCATATGTTTTTTCCTTAATAGAATTAGTATTACTCAGGAAAAATATATATATATATCTTTCAGCTGCAAAATATTCATCTGACAGGCTTCTATCTCTTGATCATCAACATCACAAACATCATCAATAAAAGCATCTTTTAACGTTCCTTCATTTTGCAAAAATATATTAATCTCTTTATCATCCCAAAAAATTTGCGAATGCCTTAAATTATCTGGAGCAATAGGTCTATGTTTGACATGAATTTCAAATTTATTACTAGAGTTCATCGAAATTTTTAGATTACTTGCCACCGTAGCAAGAGAATCTGCAATGATGTTCTGAGTTCTTGGCACTGCTATTAATGTATACTCAGGAAACATTTTTAAGACATCCAAGACTGCATTTCTATAAGCTCTCATTCGTAGATGCTTTGTTTGATATTCTCCTTTCACCTACTTTATGACAAGCTCCGAATCACCATAAACAGAAATCCTTTTAGCACCAAGCTTCTTCAAAATTTTAAGACCTGTGATCAATACTTCATACTCTGCTTCATTATTAGAAAAGTCAAAAGCCAATTTATAAGAGCATTCTCTAACACTACTTGGTATTCCACCAGATTTACAAACAAGAATTCGAATCCAAATAGCAATACCTGCACCTTCCTTACCCAAAGCACCGTCGAAATCCATGCTCCATAAGCCCTCTTCATCTTCTAGATGTTGAAACTCAACTTTTGTTATGTTTTACTTGGGACAATGACCTCTTTTTTCTTTTTCTCAGACCGATTTTCCACTTTTCCAGAGGTCATTTAAGAAATCACCACTTTAGTCACCACTTTTGAAGTCACCACTTCTTTTTTCTTATCCAAAATTGCTCTAAAATTTTCTTAAAACTTTTTAGAATATCTTCATGCTATTACTAATCTATTATCTCTATTATTTACATCATTCAAATCACCATCATTATAAAAATAAAATGTTATTCTAGATCTACATATGTATGCTCGTATCGATGACGGGTGAGGCCTCCTTACTAGTAATCATATGCTTCATTTTCTTTTCCCGATACAATTTCCTCAATTTCCCGAAAACATGAATAGTAGCATAAGAGAAGTCAAGTTGTAAAGTACCTTTCAGTTTGGCTCCCCATGGTCTATATAGTAGCATTCCGAACTGAGGTGGTATATCAACCACCACCACATCCATCAAAATATTCTTAGCTGGAATATGATCTAAGGAAACCACTAAATCTTTAATGAGACCAATGCAACGAACTCTACCATAATCAAATGAGTACAAATTATGATAAGGTCAGGTGATATCCATGCCTAATTTTTCCATAATAACCTTAGGCATCAAATTTTTAGAGGTACTGGAATCAAGCATAGTATTGTGAAGTATGTACTCATGCAATCTAAGGCTCAAATAAAAAGGAGGAACTTCACTCTCTCCTAATTTACAATTTATGGTTGGACCAAAAATGAGCTCGGGGTGGTCATCTTCAACATTAACCATATTAGACAAAGGATCAACTAGCAACATTTTAGACACCTAATATCTATAATGATTATTCTTTACTAACTCTTTCAAAGGACTGGAAACTTTCAGTTTAGCTATTTCATTTTCTAAATTAAAGGTTGTGACTTTATCTACCTCTTTAACAACAATATCTCTTCTAAGATTCAGATCCCTTGTCACAATTTCTTTCTTCTGAGCATCTTTTTCTTTAGTAGCTGAGCTTGTTGATGCTTGATTGATGTTGCTATAATTATGATCTGTAGGCTCTTTACCCTTTTTCTCAAGATCATTCTTTGACTGGACCTCTTTCCTTTTCTGAATAGGATTAATAGGTACATATCTGCTCCTTAGAGAATATTTTTTTTGTTGTGCACTCAAATCATTCATATATCCACGTTGGTAATCATCTGATTCAATTTCCAAATCATCATCATTTGACAAGATATAGTCTTAATATTTTTTAGAATCCAGATTTTCATTATACTCATCATCTTCAGTCAAGAACATGGGTAATACATCTGCTGTAAAGAAATGATTTGTTTCAATCATCGGATCTTCATCTTCTTCCTATTCTTCTTGAACATAATTTTGCTGCAATGGTGTTATAATCTGCTGTTTTTTTGTGTTGTTTGATTAGGTGCTTTCTGCGCTCTTTTCTTGATTCTCAACTGCTGCTACTGTCCTCTAAAATTTAGATTCTGGATTTGTGTTTTAGGTCTCTCTGAAATAGACAATCGGTCAACCATATTCTCCATAGTCTGGAGTAATGGATCCATTTTTGTATCCGAAGTGGATGCCTCTTCTTTGATAGTCACCATATTTTCTGATCTCATCCTTTCTCTTCTGGCCAGCAAATTCAATTCTAGACTTACAACATTCTTCTGCATTTCCGCTAAAGTTGTAGGATTACGTTCACGTAACTGATATGCCATATCAGCATCAAATCCATCCAGAAATTTGACCAAGAACATACCCTCTGGCAGTTTCATATGTGCAAGAAGAGCGTTATACACTGTGTTAAATCTCACACAATAATATTGAACAGACTCACCAACATTCCTTTTGATGTTTTCATACTCGGACAAGATTTGAAGGGGATTATTCTTTACTTCCCACCTTTCTACAAACTGATGACGCAAAAATTCTAAGCTATCAGTAGTCAAAAGCCAAAATTCTAAGCTATCAATAGTAGCTGGAGGTAGAGCTCTGAACCATTTTCTTACTTCCCCTCCCAGGCTTTGTGCAAAAAACCTCATATTCACATCCTCTATATTAACTTCATGCAGATCAAAAAATTTATTCATCTTATCTACATGTTTTTGAGCTGTTATAGGCTAAGTATCATCAAACAAAGGGATTCTGGTTTGATAATCTACGAGAATTTGACCCGGATTTTGAGGGAGAACAAGGGGGGCATATCTTGTAGCCATGACTAGAGGTGGAGGTGGAGGATGAACAAAAGGAATAACAATAGGGATTTGGATGCCTGATGTGATCAAAGGAAGACTTATCCCTAACTGAGTAGTGTGAACAGAGGATGAGGAAGAAGGAGGGGGAAGAGGGATATTCTGAGTAACAGTAGATGAAGTGATGGAAGAAGAAGGTGAAATATGAGGTCTTCTTGCCATCCAAGTACTTACTTGTGAAGAGTAGTTCTGCAAATATTTAAGAGATTGTAAAAATTGTGTTGTTGATTGAGACCTTCATTGAAACCCTAATTGAGAGTATGAAAACTGATCTTCAACGGGATTGTAGAAGGAAATGGAGGAATCAACAACTGTCCCATCAATCCAACTCAAAAATTTACTCTAGAATAAACTATGCCAAAATTTACATCAAATTCAATATCTTGCAAATTTTCTAACCCTTCGAGAAATGAATGAGCTCTGCGAATGGAACTTCTTTCTGATTGATTTTTGGTTGAACTAGAAGTCTCAACAAAATATTTACGTTTTCTTCCAATGTTCTGAGGCTCACTAACAAAGATGGGAGTATTTGGACTGGGATTGGATGTGGTGTATCTTCAGGAAGCCAATATTTCCAATTTCAAAAAACCAATATGCGCTTTACAAAGTTTTTAATTTAGCCTTTGAATAAAATCTAAAACTTATCATCCACAAGTTTAAGAATTTCAATGAAAGATTATTACTGGGGTTGATGTAATCTTACTTTTTTCTTCCCCAGTGGATTCACCAAAATTTTATCAATCGGATTGAACCTTAAGGCTGAGAAGGCAATCCCGAGGTAACCTCAAACCAAACTTTAGACTTGGTATCTAGCCCTACCAAATCAGAGAAGGATCTCTCAATAGAATCACAACCAAGAGGGTTGGATGAAAAATATTTTAGGCTAGCTAAGGAGTACAAGGGGTTTTTATTTTTATTTTAAGGTTGGGCTTACTGAACAGGGATTAGGACAAGGGGAATAAATCAGGGCCAAAGGGATAAAATTGCAGTATTTTTGATTGGGCAAGGTAGGTAAAATATTTAAAATTAAAAAAAATATTAAATGAGATTAAAACACTGGTGAGGAGCTAGGGAAATAATTTGGAATGTATTTTCCCTAAACAGAATAAAATGAACACATTATAATAAATTTCCCAAAAAAGAGCATAAATAAATATCGATTTCGTCTTCCAACTTGAAATCAAGTATATTATAGATATGAAATGTTTTATGAATTAAAAATACATTCTAATAAATTGATAACAGAGAGGAAACTGTGTCTAAAACTCATACCACATGGATCCCAAGAAAATAGCTGCAATTTTCCATTAATGTCCAAGCCAAAATGATACTTGATCAATAAAATATTTCAACTGATGCCAACCATTACAAAGACAGAAAAATTACACCTTATAGACTTCAAAACCACTTCCTCTCATCCTCAGGGGTCGAATCCATGAGGTGAGGGAGTTGTTACACCAAAAGCTGAACTGAATGCTAAAGCCTAGGACGAGGAAAAGGACTCATTCCTATCTTTTAGAACAGATACATTTGACTTCAAACTAATGATTTACCTAATGTATATACCTTAGGTAAAAGTAAAACATGATATTTACAATGGTAACTTCTCATTTACCCAAATTGAAAAGTGAAACAGAGATGAAACTTCAAAATTTGAGTAAACTAGTAAAACTGTAAATTCCTTAGTAAACGCACAGTGCCATGATAGAAAATTTGACCTGTTTTGTAAGCAACTTTTGGAGGCCTTCCCATTGTAAAAATTAGCTCCATGATACCTCATTGGAAAGGTATCAGAGTCTAGTGTCCAAATATTCTTTCAGTTTCCAAAATGGTGGCCATTGTACCTATCAAAAACCTATTCTCCCAAGACTAGTAAACGTGCAACACCAAGGTCAAAAAGAGGGCAGAAACATGATTTTTTGATGGTTTTTGTCCTCTTTGAGGGACCAGTTCTGCTCCAAATATCCATAAAATTTTTGAGTTTGATGTGCTTTTCATTAGGAACATGAGGATGCTGACCATTTACCATTTGGATTGCCCAAAAAAGAGCACAACGCCAGTGGCGTTGCACGTTTAGCTAATTTTCTGCATGTTAAACTGTCCCAAAAATCAAAATTTGCACAAAAGTGCCACATGTGCCAAAATTGTTAATTTTCTTGTTGATTTAAAGGTTAGAAGCATGGTGAGACACCTCAGCAAGTATGTCTAATTTCTCTTTCTCTTTTGACTCGGTCAAAGCCCAAATCTTTGCATGGGCACGCTTGAGCTTGGCCCTTGCAATCATGTTTCTCATGGCATAACGTTTCACCATCTTCCTCTGAATGTCAGTGTCTTTCTTTTCCTTGTCTAACAGGCCCTCTAGATTAAAATTGGCTCTCTCAAGCCAAGACTCTCTGTCTCTATCAATCTTTATGGCAAGAAGCTCACTTGGATTAATTTGTTCTGCCAATTCTCCCACTTTCTGCCTTTCCTGGGCTAAAGCCTTATTACCCCAATGGTTTTTGGTATCCATCTAGGAAGTTGATCTTCCTCATCATCACTGTCATCAAAACTACCCAAGGTCTCATCCAGCAAGGCCTTGGCCTTTCCTGCCTCTCTCTGAGCTCTGATTTCCCTAACCTCACTAATGATCTGCTTCGTCTTCAGCTGTTGATTCTCTAACTCAAGAAATTCAAACACAATCCTTTCTTTACCAAGATTAGCTTGAAGCTCACTTATCTTGGCCTCTTTGCCTTTGATCAATGCATTGGTGATTCTAACGTCATCCTCATCATCAAGTTCAATAAATTGAAACTCCTACTCAGTTTCATGTTTGTCCTCCTCCTCAACAATGATAGGCTCTGTATCCTTTTCCTTACCTTTGTCTACCTATTTTTCTAATGAATAAGGCATGAACCCTTTCACAACATGTGAAGCAAACACATTCCTATGGCCTCCCTAATATGTCAAGGAAAATGGTTCAATATCAATCATTTTAGTACCAGCTGCCCTAATGTCCCTTTCACTGCTTAATGCTCTAGTATTATGATGTGATGGTGAAGGGTTGTAGAAAGGTGATGAGGTAGGATCAACATGAGGTGAATGGATGTGAGTGGATGGTGATGTATGAGCAACGAGATGTGATGGAGAAGTGGATATGGGAGGATGAGATGATTAAGGAATATCCTACTCATGATGAATAGGTGCGGTAGTGAAAACCTCATTTGCAATGAATGCATCCCATGAAATGTTCTTCTGTTGGAGATGAAGCATAACCACCATTTTGATGAGTGAATGATGAAATAGGCTTTGCATTTTCTTATTGTAATTCCTCTTATGCACAATGTAAGCCATCTTATCAATGCTACGGAAAATATAGTAAGGTAAATGTAGCTTTCTAACTCTAGTGAAATGCATGAGGAGACGTATATGGCATGAGTAGAGTCGAGAAAAACTCCCCTCACAAATGAAATATTTCATTACTATCCTCATCATGGGCACCTACCTTTCAGGGAGATGAGAAAAAGGGAAAATAGACTCCTTGTGATATTTGTACCTAGGTTTGAGGTATGTTTCAAAATAGCTCATGTCCAGGTTTACTTATTTAAACCACCTCTCTTCCACACTAGGTGTTGGGGTTCCCATGTTTTGGCAGATTTGGCAATACCAAAAGATGAGACAACATCAAAACCACTTTGGGGCCCTAGGATCTAGCCCTCCTGGACCCGGAGAGGGATATCTCCAATAAACAAAGAATGATTTGTCTTTGAAGCTCAAAATGAGATGTTAGGCTAGTTATGAAGCACAGAGGGGGGTTTTAAATGTTTTGGTTGAAGGGTTGCTGGGTTGGTTAGGAGATCATAGGCCGAGAAAAAAATGGGAGGAAATGAACAAAACAGCAGGAGGCTTCAGCAAAAAGGATAGGCCAAGACAGTGCCATCCATTGGGCTATGGAGTCATGAAAGGGAATTACTTGCAACAACTAGCCAAGGCTTCCAAAGGGCAAGTCATCTACACTAAAGGATCTTTTAGATAGATGATGGGATGGAACATTAAGGAGGAAAGTGAAAGAAGGAAAGCAACCAATTTTCTGTCTATAGATCAGTTCAGAGGTCATTTAACTCCAGACCTGCTTGGACATACTCAAAGGCTGTTCTCAAAGAGACAACGAGGTAGCTTATAGATCAGACCAGAGGTCATTTAACTCCAGGTCTGCTTTAGCAACTCCAAGGGAAAGACAGAGATAAGATTACAAAGAAAAATCTAAGAAGCAAACCCCCAAGTTCATACATCAGCCAGTAGGCAATAACATCCGTTGCGCTGGTTAAACCCATGAATTAACTCTTAGATAGCACATGGAGCAGAAAACATAAAGGTAGGGAGAGCAGACAGCATAGGGCACCTAACAAGGGTGAATCCTATACCATTATTCTGATGCCTACCAGAAGAACATGAAACAGTATGAACATGTAAATAACAAAGTTAAGAAACACATCACCAATAGTAATAGACCAGGATCCTGTGAAATGTGCTTTGATTAATTGATGCAAAACCAGTCATGTACAATATGGCTCAATGGCTGTTACAGCCCAAACTTTCTCCTCCTAGCCTATTACATACAAACTACTCTGCAACTTCCACCCAAGATTGTTCTAACAATCAAACGGAATCCCTCTAACAGCAGATGCCCAGCAAGGCAACAACAACCCTTACAATTCATTCTCGGGGATCTTTTATAGAAGAAGAGGAAGAAGCAGTGGTAGATAGACAATTAAATGAGATTCATTAAGACAACAGGATGGAAGTGTTCACGCCCATGCTGCTTAATGGCAAAATGCAGCGCTGTATGTACTTTGCAGACTGTTTTGGAGATCTCTGTCGGGTCGAGATTGACCTCTGATACATTCTTTAAATCCTTACGGAGCCTGGAGCTCTGTGCTGCCATTCTGAAATAAATGACATGGATGGAAGTCCGCGACTTCTCCATACCTCCATTACTGTTGCTCAGATAGTTTTTAATGAAGCTCCTGTCTGTGCATTTAATCTGTTTAAGGGCTCGAGGAGGCATGGAGATTGCTGTAGGAAGACGTCCTTCTGGAGAAGATTACTTCTGCTGATATATAAACACAAATAAGACTTTACCGCGTGCTCTTGGTCTTTGAACTGTGCCTTGATCCTTTGCATACGGGGCAGGATATTTAATTTCATTAATAACAGGCACCAACCCCTTTGAATTTTTTCTGCTGGTCACTGGCAATGCTGAACGGGCCATCTCTGTACCATCTGCATAATGAATAAACATGTTACAAATACGAGCAGTGGTGACGGAAAAATGCTGTAGAGGCGGAGGAATGGTGGTGGAAGAGTGGAGAGGGCGGAAATGATGAAGAGCGGTGGAAGAACTGTTGTTAGCGTAAAAGCCTCAAGGCTATCTCTTGGGCGAATTACAAAGGAAACATGGAAAACAATGGAGCGGAGCCGTGGAAGTGGGGCCAACCGTGGCGGGGGGCGATTAAACCTGAGCCGTGGATCTGCACGGGAAACGGACGACGGGGATCAAATCGCACAATCGCAATCGAAGGTCGGAGCGGGGAGCAATCGCAATGCACAATAGGAATGTTCCGATTGCGATTGGGGAGATGCTGCGATTAAACACCAACCGTCGGATCTAGGATCAGATCGATGGTCCACGTCTAATCGGAGGGAGATGGAGAGGGGCAGCGGAGTAGCGATGCGACAGCGCTGAGCCGTTAGATCAGTGGGAGAATGGATGGCTGCAATAGAATCGGAGGATGGAGGGAAGGCTTGCGAATGCGATCGGGCGGGGCAATGCGATTGAGCGATAGCCGTAGGATCGCGGGACAGATCAACGGTGGAGAAGTGGATCGGGGGGGGCACTTAACATGTTGCGATTGTGATCGAGCGGGGGGCTGCGATTAGCGCTCCGCCATCAGATCTTGTGATAGATCGACGGCCCAAAACTCATCGCAGGACTTATGTGTTAAAACAATCGCATCGGGGGTTTTCAGTGATGCACGGGAATTGCACCCGCCCGACGCTCCGATTGCGATTGGCCCCCAAGGCTTAAGCACTTGGCTTTGGGGAAGGGTCACGTGGGGAAGTGGTTAAGGGACTGGCGGAAAGGGGCTAGGCCTATAACAAGGTCGGAATATGGGTTTTTAGCCCTTTTAAATGGATTTTTAGGGGTTTAAAGGGAAACGATAAGGGGGAAAATGGGAAATAAAGAGTAAGGGAAGGGTTCAAGGGGATTGTGGAGGTAAATGGGGAAATAGAATGGGAGACAAGGAGGAATAAAAAGAGGCTAAATGAGGGTAAAATAAAGGGGAAAGGAGGCCTTGGGCATTTCTTCACATAACAGAGAGGCTTTAAAAGGGGAATCAGCAGAGGGGATTTGATCAAAGGATAAAAGGCACATGGAGGCTTCAAGGAGACTGTGATTTCAGAGGAAATGCATTCCTTGAAGACTCGACAATGATTTAGCCCCCTATTTGCTTGTCAATAATTTCATAGGGGGGCTAACACTAGGTATCCCTGTAGCAGATGCAATGGCATTGATGGACATTTCAAAAGTAACCCCAGCAAGATTGACCTGCTTGTCATGTAGATTGATGATGAATAATCTTGTTAACTCCGAGTGATTTTGGAATTGCTACACTCTCTCACAAAAGTCAAAACAGCCCACATGTTTAAATTAAGAGACAGTGAGAGGAGAGGACATAATTTCCCTTGTAGTTATGGGTTCAAACCTATCTATTTTCCCTCCCTTATGGTCATTTATTCTTGGCATTTTTTCCTCACCAACACCACTATCCTCTTCTTCAGACATCTTCAAATTCTAATTTATGAAACCTTAGGGTACAAATTGGAATGGAATGAAAGGGAAGGGAATGAGATGGCTAACTTGAACAAGTGAAGGAAATGAAATGAATGGTCAAACTAGGTCAATGACATTACCCTGACTGTGATTGATATATTTTTTAGGATATGAACAAGGTGTATAAATAGTGATCACAAGCTTGTAATTAGGGTTTTATTAGGGTTTCCATTTCAATTCATTTGAGAATCACCAAATAGCTTAGAAATAGGGCTTATGACATGTACTTACTTCTTAAAAGTGCTTGGAGGACTTTTGGAAAAAATTGAAGAAGTTTTGAAGTCATTTGGGTTGCTAGATCACTCAGCAACCTTTCCTTTCTAGGCACGCAACGCCACTGGTGAGCACATAGCGCTTTTCAAAATGGGAAGCATCAATTTAAAGGTGTGTAGTGCCTTCAAAAATCACATTTAAAACTTCTGGCAAGGGCACAACACCAAGGTACAGGCGTGCAACGCCAATGCAAACGTGCAGCGCCGAGAAACTTAGCACAATTTCACTCAAAAACTCACAATTTTATTCTTTACTAAATGCTTCTTACACTTTGAAAGGAAAAAATGACTCTTTTGAAATGTTTTATGGGCTTTTATAGGCATGTGAAATTTTATTTAACTTTGAATACCACTTTTCTAATGTTTGAAGTCTTTTTACTTCGTCACTGATACTCTTTGACACTTTTTGCATTGCAGGTTGTTGAAATAATGGAGTTGGCTTCTCTTTTGCTCATTTAGGTTTGACATATTCACTTTGACAACTTTGGAATTTTATTATTACATATAGTAGCATAAAATTACATTTGAAAAAATAAAAAATAAATTATGTAATATCAAAATGGCATTTTGATAAAAAAGACTTCAAACTTGAAAATACAACCTTTGAAGTATAATGAAAACATCATGATGATATTATTTCAATCCCTCTCATATATGTAATAAACTCATTGGAATGAAAGAGTGCCATTGATAAATGCAAAACCCTAATGACCTAATGAAAGTGCTTTTATTTTTACCTAGTTTTGAATGAGATTTTGACTTAAAAAACTTTCAAGTGAAAACATAGCATTTTCATATGTTTTTATGCTCAAAGGAACATGGGAATGAGTCAGAAATATGAACATTGGAGGGAGAAGAAGTTTATTTGACAAGGAAAACCACAAGAGGAGAAAATTTATGTCATGACCTAACGGAATGATAAAAAAATTATACAGTATGGGACACCTAAGATGCACATGCAAATGTGTTTTGATCCCTGGTTGAAGTATACCAATACTGACACTAACACCAAGCACAAGAAATGGATAATCTCATGCACAGCCACCGTCGCCCCAAAAAACAACACCTTCAGAAGCCTCCAGCAGGCCAACTACTCACACCTCTAAAATCCACCGAAGCTAGAAATACCAAGTTCGCCCAATTACCAACAGTCAAACTATGAAAGTGCAATAAAACATGAGGTACTTTTGGAGAAAAAAATAGTGAATTCATGCATCCAAGAGTCGCAGGGGAAGGTCGAGCGCTACCACATGTTGTTGTAAGACCGCCTCCATATATTTTGATTGCTTACAGAATACCAACTAGTAGCCCAACATAGGAATGTAATGCAAATGCAAATTCCGCCTTGATTAGCCATACTACTCATTAAAATTTCACCAACCACATTCGTCGAGACAAGACAAGGTTTCACATGATCACAATTACATCTCCCATTACATCGGTTCAGACGAAAGGACCAGGAGGCCAGTCCTCCACCAGCACGCAAAATGTTAACGATCATGGGACTCGTTTGTCACATGTTCCGAGATTCTCACCCCCATTGGGGAGCCCCTTCAATCATATGTTAATCCTTCATCACATTTGGAAATAACCCTATTTATAGCATTTGATTTTTTTTTAATTTCAACCTACAATTTTTTTCATGTGTGTTATGACATCGTCAATGTGTTGACAATGATGAATAACCCCGCAATAGTAATAATGGGTTATCTCTAGTGTGAGTTCCAAATTAGACCTCACATTATTTGGGATAAAAGATCCATCTAGATTCTCACTTAATAACCATAATTTCCTTTTTTAATGTTATGGGATATTGGATTGTCATCATAGAAAAGGGGGCATGGAAACTAAACTATAAATATCTAACTATGGAAATAAAATTATTGTAAACTAACTAAATGGTGAAAGATATATGAAGATAAGAAGAAATGAGCTACTAAACACAACAATAGTTGTATCGAGAAAGTAGCTAGGTGATTTCCTAGCATTGAAATATGTAACTTATTACAACAAATAAATAATAGTCAATCTTTAATCTAAAAAGTGCTTATCAAAGGAAGAAATAGTGAAGAATTAGTAACCATGTGAAAAAGAGTTGTCTAGTTCACATAATAGTCCATTAGCTAACAACAATAAATCTAAATGCACACACAAATGAAAATACTTGAGATTAGTCTAAAGCACAAGCACGATGTATGTTGAGTCACAATTATAGTAGTGGCCTTCAAGAATTCTCAACTTTATTTGTTAATGTATGTAGAGAACACTAGATCCTATCTTTCAAACTCTGCAAAATTTTACTAAAGACTTGAAAATTCAAAAGTAAATAATTTTCAGATTTCAAAATTCCTTCTTCCTATGAGTTTACATCATTTATATATTACATCGATAACTTCCCCTAGGGACTATTGGAATTCCAATGGAGAGATAATATCAATTCATATTCTTATTATTTTTAGTATAATTTAGGAAGATACTTTATAAATCCCAATGACTGAAAAACAATAGCTACAATGTGATTGTATCTTCCAAAGGGTCCCTTGGGAATTCTCAAAGATAAGCTACCCAAATCTCGTAATAAGTGTAGATTATATTAATCATGCTAAGGTAAAAACACTTACGTGATGACATTGTATTATAACATGCTTTGTGAGAGGGATTGTTCATATTTATTTAGCGTGACGATAAAAGAGTTCAACATTGTTTGTTACTTTAAGGGCTCCCTAATGTATTTCTCGAGGATGTATTTTGTGGGTTATTTTGTGAAGCCACTAAAATATAACTCTTTAGTAGTAAGTAGCTCTTCCATATTCCTTTCTACTACTTCATCTGATGTAGGAGGATCTTGTTCAGTACAGATTGACAGAGCTCCAGTTGGTTTGATTTCTGGTTCAGTCTTCAGTTTTGCCAGTGTCTTCCAAAGAAGAATCCCTCAAGATGTCATGTGGTTCAAATTTATTAATGTAATGGTGTAATTTGGTGAATAAGGGTTCATGGTATTATGGTCCTAGTTCTAAGATATCATATGGTGAAATACCTTACAAAATGTAAAGACCAAACACCTAAGTCTTATTCCTAAAGACCTAAACCCTAACATTAAACATATGTCGTACACCTAAAACATTAAACCTATGGTGTTAAAACCCTAGCACAAAGAAAAATATGTAAAAAAAACCACTATCAGACTATATATTAAACCAAAAATGCAAAATAGTCCTAAACCGCACATGTTAACCACGTTGGAGCTCTCTAACCATGTGAGCAGGCATAAGGGTTAACCACAAAAAATTGGAGTCAGAACCGTCGAGTTTTAAAATGTGACTGCCACTGTCGGAGATTGTTGTCACATGCAGCTGTCACAACAAATATCAGAATAGACTGCAACCACCGGATCTAACTACATTGACAGCTGCCAAAAGAACCCGGTCACATGCCAACTGTTTGCAATTCCGAGTTGTTTGGCTGACCGTTAGGGATAAATTATATGGTATGGTGCTATTTTGGGTTGTTTTAATAAATCTGCCTAAGATTCTATTTAATACCTTATCCATAAACTACTAGGTGTCATCAAATGACAAGGTCAAAACTTCATTGAACCAGATTATCTCAATCATATTCCTATTTTGGCATCAAGGAGTTCGAATTCATCTATAAAACCATGAAATTTTCTTCCATGTAGATACATTGAGAGTTTGGAGTTCATATTCAGAGGGTCAGAAGCAGGTTTTTTTTTTCAGCATTGCTCGACCGTCTGGAGGTAGAATTGAGCGTAGATACATGCGTTGAAAAGCTGAGAGAGAGAGAGAGATTCCTATTTTTAGTGGCCAGAAGTGCCTACGAGCACGATCAGTCTAGTGTTTTTATATGTAAATACTTCCTCGGATCAATCCAAATAAAGAGGATTCCCATCTTGAAAGCGGACCCAGAGACTTAGTCCACCAGGGACGAACTCTGTAATCAATGTTTGATGTTTCTTATCTTTGTTATTTTCTATGTTTTCATTCTTAATTTTTTGTTGGTTTAATTCCTAAATGATTTCCTTCAATATTCCACATTAAAGCATTCATCAGTTAACGATTAATTCAATTAATGGCAAACTAATCAAACTATCTCAGCACATAATCGATCACATTTAGATCATATATTTTGGTATCAGAGCATGTTGTGATTTGTAGTATTTTTTCCAGTGGATGTTAACCAGGTTGGGATTGCAATGTGGAGAAGGAAAGCTTAAGGAGTTCAATCCAGAAATTGGAAAGTGCAAATGTGTTCATCAATCGATGATGACAGGGACTGAAAACATTGAAACAAGTGAAACTCCTGAAGTGAAGCACATGGACGAGAATCAAATTCATCAAATATTTCTAAACATGCAATAGATGTTGGGAGAACTATACGAAGATAAGAAGGCAAGAGATGCAGTTTCTTCGTCGAAGGCATCAAAGAAGGACAAGGGTAAAGGAAAATCAGATAAACCTTCTTCTCCTCCATCATCTTCATCATCATCATCATCATCATCATCTTCTTCTTCTTCTTCTTCTAGTTCAAAATCTGAAAAAGAAAAGAAACCTCAGAAATATCTTTTAAAACTTGATGTAAAGTTTGAGTACCTCTTTATGATGGCGAAATGAACCCAGAGAAACTAGATAATTGGATAATATAGTTAGAATTGTATTATCAAATTCAAAACATTTCTGATGATAAGACAAAGATCCAATTAGCTACTCTTAGAACAAGGGGAAATTCTTTAATCTGGAGGGAGAGTAAAACACAAATAGATTTAAAGCGTAAAGGTAGGATCATCTCCTCATGGTATAAATTTTTGAAAGCTCTAAAGAAACAATTCTATTCGTTGGGCTACACACAACAAGATGTTATTGATTGGCAGCGTTTGCGACAAGGTAAGGGACAGAATGTTCAAGAGTTCACTCTGGAATTTAGGAAGAAAATGTTGGCACTTGGTATTCCTTTGGAAACAAAAGAAACTTTGTTAAAGTACATTGGCAGTTTACATTCTATTTACAACATACATTATTGATGTTCAATCCTAATGACTTTAATGAAGTATGTGTTCAAGCCATACATGTCGAATCAAGTGGCAGGCCATTCAAGTTTTCACCAAAGACATCCAAATAGTTGGAGTCCAAAGACAACAAGAAGAAGGACAGTTCAAAAGGAAAGAAGACAACTACAACTCAAAAGGAAGATGAAATACCTACCTATACTCACTGCCATAGGATCGGGCATGATGAAGCTATATGTTGGAAACTTCACCTAGAACTCAAGCCAAAGAAGTTCCAAAAGAAGAAAGGTGAAAAGAAGGTTGATACAACAATCCAACAAGACTTGGACTCTGATTCAGGTGATGAAGGGAAAATAATCGCAATGGTTATGACAAGTAAAAATTCTGATGCTAGTTCAAGTTCAAGTAATTATGCTTCTTCAAACATTAATTACTTGGATGAAGATAAAAGAATTGAGTTATTTCATATAAGGGTAACTTCTAAGCACACGAAAATACATGCATCGTTTGACACAGGGTCACAAGAAAATTTGATATTTGAATCATTGGTTAAGAAATTGGGTTTAAAACACATAATCATCCAAAACCATATCCATTAGGTTGGTTAAAGGAACAAACTCAGATTCATTTTACCAAGCAGTGTCATTTAAAATTTTCCATCACAACTAATTACATTGATGAATTGGATTTAAATGTGATACCGTTAGACATTTGTGGAATAGTGATAGGAATTCCTTATCTCTATGATCATGATGCAGTATTTCATAGGAAAGAGCATAAGTATCATCTTAAGAAATATGGGATTGAATACATTATTCGGGCACATAAAATCAAAACTCACTTGGATTTAGTTAATGCTAATCAGATGAAGTGCTTAATAAGTTCAAGTAGGAGATATATACTCATGTTTGTAAAAGAACAACATAAGGATCTTAATGATGCTTGTTCAGGTTGTGAAACTTAATTTAAAGATAGTTTTTTTAAAGTGGTAGATTCATTTCAAAGTCTATCTAAAGAACCAAAACATCTATTTCATAAACAAGAAATGCAACATGAGAAACAGTTGATGTATGTTACCCCTCTTCCTAAAATTGGAATATATCACAAGTCAGTTATAGAGCATGAAGAAATTAAAAAAAAAATCCAAGGGATGGTTGGAAAAGAATCCATGTGAACCAGTTCATCTCCATGTGGTTCACCCATAATTTTGGTTCCTAAGAAAAACGGGACATGGGGAATGTGTGTCGATTTTAAAGTTTTTGATTCATTTAAGCAGAAAATTTTCACAGCACCAATCTTAGATCATCAAAAACCATTTGAAGTTAAAGCAAATGCTAGTGTTTATGCAATGGAAATAGTGATTCACATAGATCTTCAGCTGCTTCAATACCTTTAATCACATAATAAGTTGCAACAATCTCAGCACTACAGATGAATGGGATTTCTTCAGCAAATTCACTTACTAATTAAGGACAAGAAAGGTGTAATAAACAAAGTAGTTGATATGCTATCTAGACCATCTTTGAATGCTTCAGTAGTACTGTAGAATAGTTCATTGAAACATGAAAGTTATGTAGAACAATATAGCACTAATGATGATTTCAAAGATATTTATGAATCACTAACTCATGATACTCAGATAGAAGAAGTAAATTATCATATTTTATACCATCTGGGTAATTTGTGCATACCGAAGACAGAAAGGGCGCAGGTTATTCGGGAAGCTCATCCTTCTCGAATTGCAAGACATTTTTGCATAAGCAAGACTATGGCGCAAATTCAAAGGTATTTTTACTGGCCTCATATGTATGAAACAATTTCAAAGTACATTAAAGGATGTGTAATGTGTTCGACAAGCAAGCCAAGCACTCGAAAGATTGGTTTGTACATGCCACTTCCATTTCCTTTGCAACCATTGGACAACATGGATTTTTTTGAAGGACAAACAAAAATGGTGAACAGGACCAAGATACATATTATTCGAGGTTATTGCAATAAATATCCTAAGTTTTGGGATGAATCTTTACCTTATGTGCATCATGCTTACAATCAAGCCTTACATTCTTCTCTAACTGCACCACGACAAGCATCGAGACGATCATCATTTTCAGATCGGCGATCAGGTATGGTTGTATATCAGCAAAGATAGGTTGAAAAGAGAAGGTAAGAAACTAAAATATATCAGGTATGGTCCTTTCAAGATTGTTGAGAAGATTGTAAATAATGCATTTCGATTAGATTTACCGCTTTACATGCATATTTATTCAGTTGTGAATGTTGAAAATATGAAGTTGTATGAACCTCTGATGATCATTGATCCTGAGGAAGATACATAGATTCCTACTATTGATGATTTAACACCTGAGTATATGAATGAGTTGCAAGAAGATACCATCTTGGATAGGAGAGTTCGTACTTCCGGACGAGGAGATGTGTAATATCTTCAAGTGGGACTCAAGGGCAAGAATATAAGTAAGGTGAGATGGATAGAGATCGAAAAAGTGAGGGAGATGTACCCTCACCTGATATCTGTTTAAAATAAAAATTTTGTGGTCCAAAAGCTTTCAAGTGGAGAGGATTGATCCAGGAGGATCTTGTTCAGTATATATAAACAAAGCTCCAGTTGGTTCGATGTCTGGTTCAGTCTTCAATTTTTCTAGTGTCATCCAAAGAAGAAGCCCTCAAGATTTCATGTGGTTCGAATTTATTGATGTAATGTTGTAATTTGGTGAATAATGGTTCATGGTATTATGGTCCTAGTTCTATGGTATCCTATGGTGAAATACCTTACAAAATGTAAATACCTAACACCTAAGTCTTATTCCTAAAGACCTAAACCCTAACATTAAACATATGTCATACACCTAAAACATTAAACCTATGTTGTTAAACCCCTAACACAAAGAAAACTATGTCAAAAAACCCACTATTGGATTATATATTAAAACAAAATGAAAAATAGTCCTAAACCACACATGTTAACCTCATTGAAGCTCTCTAACCATGTGAGCAGGCATAAGGGTTAACCACAAATAGTTGGAGTCAAAACTGTCTGGTTTTAAAACATGACCGCCATCATTGGAGATTGTTGTCACATGCAGTTGTCACAACAAATGTCGAAATAGACCGCGACCGCTAGATCCAACTACATCAATAGCCACTGAAAGAGCCTGATCACATTCCGACCATTTGCAATTCCGCATGGTTTGGCTGACCGTCAGGGATAAATTATATCCTATGGTGCTATTTTGGGTTTTTTTAATAAATTTGCGCTAAATTTCTATTTAATACCTTATCCATAAACGACTAGGTGTCATCAAATAACAAGGTCAAAACTTCATCGAACCATATTAGCTCAACCATATTCCTATTTTGGCATCAAGGAGTTTGAATTCATATATAAAACCATGACATTTTCTTCCATGTAGATACATTGAGAGTTTGGAGTTCAGATTCAGAGGGTTAGAGGAAGTTTTTGTTTTCAGCATTGCTCAATCGTCCAGAGGTGGAATTGAGCACAGAGGTAGGCGTTGGAAAGATGAGAGAGAGAGAGCTTCCCATTTTCAGTGACTAGAAGTGCCTGCAAGCATGATCAATCTGGTGTTTTTTCTATGTAAATACTTCCTCAGATCAATCCTACTAAAGCAAACGTCCATCTTGAAAGTGGACCCGGAGACATAGTCCACCAAGGACGAACTCCGTAATCAATGTTTGATGTTTCTTATCTCTGTTATTTTCTGTGTTTTCATTCTTAATTTGATTTTGGTTTAATTTGTAAATGATTTCGTTCAATCTTCCACATTAATGCAATCATCAGTTAATGATCAATTCACTTATTGGAAAACTAATCAAACTACCTCAACACATAATCGATCACATTCAGATCATCATCCAACCTATATTTTCCTTTGCTTATGATGGTTGAAAACTTATTCATATTTATTAATCTCTTAGATAAGGAATAATGTTGTTGATACCAATCTACAGATATAAATGTCTTTCTCCAACTTTTCCTAAATTTCCTAGACCCTGTTTGTTGGGAAAATTACTGAGAGGGGGGGATGAATCAGTATTTAGAGCTGACTGAAAACTTTTCACTTTTTGTTTCTCATAAACCCATACGTTACTTTACTAAACCCAACTCGCATATAAATGTGGATATCCTTAAGAGAACTTGCATATGTCCAAAGATCTTATTATACGCTTAATTCTTTACTTAGATCATTGCATCATTCATATGTTTAGTAAGCAGTAAGCATGTGCAGTAATAACAGAATAAACCATCACACATAAGAAACACACATGAACACCAGTATTTAAGGTGGAAACCCAATTCGGGAGAAAACCACCGCTGATGTCGTCTCTGTCTTCAATATTTATTATAAAGAAAACTTCTTACAATTTTGTACTGGTGCAAACTCATACCAGCACGCAGGCACCCACCTATAGAAAGGCTACAACCTTCTCTCATTCTCCAGCCACTACTGGAAGGGAGCTCCAACCCCCTGATTTTAACACCAACTTCTACTGGCAGGATACTTCCACTTTCACACAGAAGGCTTCAACCCTTAGATCCACTAGATTTCTTCAATTTATTCATCAGACTTCAGTCAGGTCTTCATCATTTCTTTTTCCGATCATCGTAGAGATTCATCATTTCTAGATCATATTCATAGGTGCATCATATATGCAGATATCTCTTAAAGATATTTATTTATTAACAACCCTTCCATATCCACCCCCTGTAGTATAATCCTCTTCTCCTTATATAGTTTAGCCTTTATCAATACCATGAGTAGAAAACCACTCAACCACTAATGGTATTCATATTAAAAGTTGAACCAATCCAAATTGAAATCCCAATCTTCGTTCTTCCATGCACGAATCGTCCCAAAAGTAATATTTATCTCCATCAAATAATACTATAGCCAAGGTTAAGAAACATTAACGTGTCGCTGAATCAGCAGTAATATATATCCATATAACCTTTCGGGCCCTTCAATAATATTCAATCTATGACTTGGGGATCTGCGCTGACAATTAAAGTTCCTATCAAAAGACCCAACCCGCGGCCACAACTAGCGCACCAGATATTGAGACAAGTGCCTTCACATTTGACCGAGTTGACTGTGGGGACAACAGAGATGAACGATAGAGATTGAGTGTGGGGGCACCAGCCAAAATTTTTCATCCGTACCTCGAGAGCACCCACAGTGATGTAAGACATTGAGTTGGTCATAGTTGTCTTCCACGTCGGGTGAAGATCTCGGCATAACAAAACAACGTATATTGAACCAATAATATGAAGGGAAATCGGGTCCCACACTCTTAATACACGACATAAAACTTTGGGTTCAACCCGCAAACATCAATACATGCGTATGGGCCCCAATGTTAACGGTCGTCTCCAATCGACGGTTGTTATCGCATCGCGCCGCCTCATTTGATCGGACGGATATCGCTCGGTGAAGACGCGCGAAAAATAATGCGCAATGGCCACCGTACTTTGGTTAACCTTCACGCATCTTCCTCATATGACCACCGTCCGATGGCTTCCCTCCAGATTGACGATGCTCAACAATATCGCTGGGCATCCTGGGTCGAACAATAACGCGTGATGGCGCGCAGTGACAAGCAGTTTTATGGAGTCGTACAGGGACGCGTGTCGCCCGTTCTATGGAATCGCTCCCCCCTCTTCAAATACCGCTCACCGTGCAAAGGTGGTGCGATAAAAACCAGAAACCGTGTTTATTGTTCATCCTTCCTGGTTCAGCCCCTTTGCTCAAGGTTTCGTCAATCCTTTGGTTCATCAATGTTTCAATACGACTCCTCCGCATACTATAACGCGCTACTTCATCAGGTTATACATTCCCCATTGTTCACTATATCGTGGCCTTAGCAACCCGATATCTTATACAGATTCACGAATCTACTCCTTCCACAGAGCTTATGAGATTTTCAGACCATGAGTAATGCTTTCACAATTCAAGCAGTCTACACGTGCATAATCCCACTGTCAGTAACACAGGAACTCAAATATCCTTCCTACTGAATTCAATCAAGAATATACATATAATTCTCAGAAAGTTTAGAATAAATCCTTCATCATGATATATAAATGTAACTATTTACAAGAACTTCACTTATTCTTCTCAATTTGCCAGATTTTCTATTCCTCTGTCTCTGGACAACTCTGCTTCAATTCACTGCTTGTCTTTTCTCCTTGACTGATACTGCTCTCTGTAAATGCACTCTTTCTTTGTTCTTCTCTGCTACTTTGCTTTTCTCTTTTCCTAGTTACTATTTCAGATGCTCCTTCTTTGCCACTTCCTCTGCCATCAATGACAATATTTCCAACAATATCCCCTTTTGGCATTGATGGCAATACTCTTCCTCTTATTGTCTTATAGAAGCCCCTTTTTGCTTTTCCTCCCCCTTTGACATCAATGGCAAATATTTGATCAAGATCCTTTGAACCGACAATACCATGCTCCCCCTGAGATCATGTTGCATCTTCAAACATAATATAACAAAATTGACTTATAAATGCCAACAATGCATCCTTTTCATATGACCAATGCTCCCCCTTAGCCTGTGCATTCAAAGATGCCCAACAGCACCTCACAACCAATTTAATCTTATGTATTTAAGTAGATCTAATATTCTGCATGGCAGAGACTACTCCCAGTTTCTGTCTGAGATATTCGAACGCTTCCTTGGGTGGAGGTTTGGTAAATATATCAGCAACTTGTTCTTTGGAGGGAACATACTCCAATTTCACCTTTTGTTCAAGCACTTGTTCACGTAAGAAGTGATATTTGATGGGAATGTGCTTGGTCTTGGAATGCATAACAGGATTCTTTGAGATACCGATGGCACTTGTATTGTCACACATAATGGAGATAGGAGGTGAACATTTGATTTTAAAGTCTTGTAAGGTTTGCATCATCCAGAGAATTTGAGTGCAACATGATGCGGCAACCACATATTCTACTTCTGCTGTAGATAAGGCAATAGAGCTTTTCTTGTTGCTGAGCCATGATACTAACCGGGGCCCCATATAGAATGCACCACCACTAGTGCTTTTCCGATCATCAACACTTCCAGCCCAATCTGCATCAGTGTATGCATGAAGAGTAAGATCAGCATTCTTTGGATACCATAGTCCAAAGTCTTGAGTTCCTTGTATATATTTGAATATTCTTTTCACAGCCTGAAGGTGAGACTCTTTTGGATTAGCTTGGAATCATCCAACAATCCCAATTGCATGCATGATGTCTGGTCTTGTTCCAGTGAGATAAAGTAGACTTCCTATCATAGATCTATATTCTGGTTGATTCACCATGGGGGAATCATCATTATAACTGAGATTACATCCGGTTATCATTGGTGTACTTACATGTTTGCAGTCTTCCATGCCATACTTCTTCAGGATTTGCTTGAGGTATTTTTCTTGTGATAAGAATATGCCATTTGTTTCTTGTTGCACTTGCAAGCCAAGAAAGAATGTTAGTTCCCCAAGTAAAGACATTTCAAATTAACAGATAATGTAAGAAAATTTCCCACTCATACCAATGCTCCAAAAATGATATCATCAACATATACAACCACAATCAATAGTTTGTCATTTTTATTTTTTATGTTTAAGTTAATGTTACACTCTTTTAAAATCCTCGTTGATGAAGATATTTGTCAAGACGATATTACAATGCCTCGAGCTTGTTTGGAGACCACAGATTTTGCCCACAAATAGTTTCATCATTTTCCAAAAATGAATCCCCTAAGTTATTCATATAACTTTTTCTAGGTTCCATGAGAAAAGCATTTAATAATCCATTTGAGCAACTTTATCTGTTGCATTAGTGCAGCTAAGAAAGATTTTAAGTCATGTCTAGCTGCAAAGTTCCTTCAAAGTCTATACCTTCTTATCGAGTATATCCCTTGCAAACAAGTCTAGCTTTATTTCTTATAACATCCCCATTCTCATTTAACTTATTCTTGAATATCCATTTAGTTCCAATGACATTTTTGTCATGAGGTCTTGGTACTAATTCCCAAGTGTGATTCTTTTCAATTTGATCAAGCTCTTCATTCATGGCTTGAATCCAACATTCATCTTTTTTGGCTTCATTGACATTTTGTGGTTCAATAGAGGATAGAAATGCCAGATAGCTAGAAGATCCCATAAAAGTCCTTCTTGTTTGTACACCTGATCCCTTTTCTCCCAAAATTTGAGATTCTGGATGATTCTTTTGAACATATCTAGATGGAGCTTTTTCAGATAAATCATCTTCGGGTTCTTCATTGGGTTCACTGTCTATATCATTCCTATTAGATGTAGAAGGATATATTTTCTCCCAAAATTTGAGATTCTGGATGATTCTTTTGAACATATCTGGATGGAGCTTTTCCAGATAAACCATCTTTGGGTTCTTCATTGGGTTCACTGTCTATATCATTCCTATTAGATGTAGAAGGATATATGTCATCATCGTTCTACTTGTTGTTTGTTTTTCTTTCTTTTGGAGATGCATAGACTTTATCAGCAACAAGATCAATACCCAAAAATATTCGGTCTTTTATTGTAACATTTATATGCCCTACTCCTAGAGGAGTAACCAAGAAATATTCCTTCATCTCGCTTCAGGTTCAAACTTGCCAAGTTTTTCATCATTATTTTTGATAAAGCATTTGCTTCCAAAAACTCTAGAAAATGCTTCACAAAGGTGAGGATTACCATACCATAGTTCATATGGAGTTTTATCACTATTTGCTACTCTAACATGTGCCTTGTTATGGGAATATTTATCTGTGACATGCTTGCTTCTCCCCAAATGTCAGAAATTTCTGAATCATCAAGCATAGCTCTAGCCATTCTGTTGTGCCATTTATTCATTCTTTCACTCCATTTTGTTGTGGAGTACCTGCTACCGAAAACTGTCTTTTTATACCATGTTGTTCACAAAATTCAAGGAATTCATCTGATGTATATTCTCCTCCTCGATCAGATCTAAGACATTTGATTTTTAGATCTAATTCATTTTCAACTAGTTCTTTGAAGATCTGAAATTTCTCAAATGCTTCATCTTTGTGTTTAAGCAACCCAATCCAACACATTCTAGAGAAATCATCAATAAATAAGATATAGTATTGTTCACCACGTGGTGACTTTTTCCTCACAAGTCCACATATGTCAGTATGAATAAGTTCAAGAGGCTTACTTGATGATCCTTCCTTGTCATTAAATTTCACTCTGGTCTTCTTACCGAATTGGCAAGATTTGCATATGATACTTTCAGGTGGAGTAATATTGGGAAGATCACGAACAACTTTGAGTCTACTTGATTTGTTGATTTGAGAGAAGCTCAGATGCCCCAACCTTCTATGCCATAGCCAATTTTATGAAGATTTACTCAATTAACGTTGTTCTTTGCAGTTATTTAATACATATATATTGCTTGGATTTCTGTTTCCTTTTATAATTGTTTTACATGTATCAAGATCACATACCACACATTGTTTTGAACTAAAGACAACTTCAGTTCCTTGATCACACATTTGAATTACACTTAACAGGTTATGCTTTAATCCATCTACATACATGACATTATTAGCTTTCACCTTTTATTTTAGAAAAACAGACCCTTTTCCCTTAATAACAGTAGGAGTATCATTTCCAAATGTAACATTCTTCTCCTTTTCTAGAGCACTATATGCGAGAAGTTTGTTTTTGTCACCTGTCATGTGTTTAGAGCATCCACTATCAATGTACCATTGATTTTCTTCACCTCCTGCAAATAAATCTATGCCACAATTTTCAACCTGTAATTCCTTCTTTTTCCACACTTTGGAGCTTGAAGGAAATTGCTCTTTTGGCTGGATTTTTCTCCTACATTCAGATTCTTCATGGCCAAATTTATTGCAATAAGCACATTCAACTTCATTTTGAAGAGGAGAAAAGTTGTTATAGGTATTCTTCTTTGTTCCAATATTCCTTCTTTTCATTCTTGCTTCTCTTGTCATAATGGTTTTGTATGCAACACATTGAATAGCTTTATGACCAAAATTGTGACATGAGAAACATTGTCCATTGAAGAAGAAATTTCTGCAATCATGAAATATTATACTAGAATTTACCTGTTGGTTGGTATTTCCTTGAAATGTATTCTTGTTAGTGTTCTTTGAATTGAGTTGGTCATGCTTTACCTGTGAAGATTCTTTATTCCCTTGCTGAGTGGCAGAATGTTGTATACTGGCTGTAGCTGCTTTTAAATAGTTTGGTGCTGAAGTCTAAGAAGATTCTCCGATATATCCAAGACCTACCTTTATAAAAGGAGAACGTTGTACCTTAATAATCTCATCTAAGGTTTCAGATCCTTTAGCAAATCTAAGATTCAAAGTCTTCACTTTCGCAGTTTCTTTTCTTAGACTTACTATTTCACATTCTAATTTCTCATTGTGTTTCTCCTTTTCTTCAAGCTGATTTTTTAGAGTTTCTATGGATATTTTACTTTCTTCTAAGCATATTTTGAGTTGATTGAATTCATTAAGAAAATAATTGTCCTCTAAAGCATCCATAAAAGTATCTCTTTCTTCTCTAGATTCCTTTTCAAATTCCATGAGAAGTCTAAGATCTTGTTCACATTCTTCCTCACTGTCAGATAACCCATCACTGTCTTCATGAGTATAGTAAATTTTTCTAGTGCTAAACCAGTTCTTGTTCCTTCTTGCTACTTCCTTTCCTTTTTCATGTGTTTCTTTGTGAGGACACTTAGCAGCATAATGACCAACTCTTCCACAAGAAAAACATTTGAAAGGAAGCTTACCTCTAAACCGTCCTGTACCAAGTTGGAGTTTCTTTACAAAATTTACCTCATCTTCTTCTGAGATATACCCTGATCCTTTTGTTTCTTGTACTTCTTTCCCTTTTGTAGAAGCTCTAAAGACAGCTTCTTTGACTTCAGATGGTCCTCCTCTTCTCATTTCATATGTATTTAGTATGCCATGAAGTTGCACCACAGTAAGATTTTGAAGATCCTGTTTTTCTTCAAGAGCAGCAACTTTTGACTCAAATTTTGTCGTTAGTGATCTTAAAACTTTCTCAACCAAAGTAGATTCGGTTATTGTTTCTCCCATATTTCTCATACGATTTACAATATCATCAAGATGTAAAAAGAAATTGGCAATGCTCTCCTCATTATGCATTTTTAGATTCTCATATTGAATTCTGAGAGTTTGGAGTTTAGCACTTTTTACCTTTGCATCACCTTTATAAATTAGAATGATTTTTTCCCATATGGCCTTTGTTGTATTCAACTGCATGAATTTTACAAATTCTGATTCAGTTAGACATCCCAATAGAGCATTGACCGCTTTTGCATTTGTTTCGTAATTCTTTATTTCCGTTGGATTTGTTGGTGCTGCGACTGGATATTGATATCCTCCTTCAATAATATCCCATACATCTGCTCCCAGAGACTAAAGATAGGATCTCATCCTTGTTTTCCAGAAGATTAAATTGTTTCCGTTGAAAAGCAAAGGCCTGATAGATGATGTTCCATCTTGATTTCTCATCTTGATTGATCTTCCTTCTAGCGGCTAAGCTTTTTCAGAAGGACCTGCTCTGATACCAATTGTTGGGAAAAATACTGAGAGGGGGGGGGGTAATCAGTATTTAGAGCTGACTGAAAAATTTTCACTTTTTGTTTCTCTTAAACCCATACGTTACTTTATTGAACCCAACTCGCATATAAATTTGGATATCCTTAAGAGAACTTGCATATGTCCAGAGATCTTATTATACGTTTAATTCTTTACTTAGATCATTGCATCATTCATATGTTTAGTAAGTAGTAAGCATGTGCAGTAATAACAGAATAAACCATCACACATAAGCAACACACATGAACACCAGTATTTAAGGTGGAAACCCAATTCGGGAGAAAACCACCGTTGCTGTCGTCTCTGTCTTCAATATTTATTATAAAGAAAACTTCTTACAATTTTGTACTGGCGCAGACTCATACCAGCATGCAAGCACCCACCTGCAGAAAGGCTACAACCTTCTCTCGTTCTCCAGCCACTACTGGAAGGGAGCTCCAACCCCCTGATTTTAACACCAGCTTCTACTGGCAGGATACTTCCACTTTCACACAGAAGGCTTCAACCCTCAGATCCACTAGATTTCTTCAATTTCTTCATCATACTTCCATCAGGTCTTCATCATTTATTTTGCCGATCATCGTAGAGATTCATCATTTCTAGATCATATCCATAGGTGCATCATATATGTAGATATCTCTTAAAGAGATTTATTTATTAACAACCCTTCCATATCCACCCCCTGTAGTATAATCCTCTTCTCCTTATATAGTTTAGCCTTTATCAATACCATGAGTAGAAAACCACTCCACCGCTAATGGTATTCATATTAAAAATTGAACCAATCCAAATTGAAATCCCAATCTTCGTTCTTCCATGCACGAATCGTCCCAAAGGTAATCTTTATCTCCGTCAAATAATAATATAGCCAAGGTTAAGAAACATTAACGTGCCGCTGATTTAGCAGTAATATATATCCATATAACCTTTCGAGCCCTTCAATAATATTCAATCTATGACTTGGGGATCTACGCTGATAATTAAAATTCCTATCAAAAGACCCAGCCTGCGGCAACAACTAGCACACCGGATATTGAGACAAGTGCCTCCGCATTTGACCGAGTTGACTGTGTGGACAACAGAGATGAACGACAGAGATTGAGTGCGGGGGCACCAGCCAAAATTTTTCATCCGTACCTCAAGAGCCCCCACAGTGACGTAAGACGCTGAGTTGGTCACAGTTGTCTTCCACGTCGGGTGAAGATCTCGGCATAACACAACAACGTATATTGAAGCAATAATATGAAGGAAAATTGGGTCCCACACTCTTAATACACGACATAATACTTTGGGTTAAACCCGCAAACCTCAATACATTCGTATGGGCCCCAATGTTAACAGTCATCTCCAATCGACGGTTGTTATCGCATCGCGCCGCCTCATTTGATCGGACGGATATCGCTCAGCGAAGACAAGCGAAAAATAACGCGTGATGGCCGCTGTACTTTGGTTAACCTTCATGCATCTTCCTCATACGACCACCGTCCAATGGCTTCCCTCCAGATCGACGGTGCTCAACAATATCGCTGGGCATCCTGGGTCGAACAATAATGCAATATGGCGCACAATGACAAGCGGTTTTGTGGAGTTGTACAGGGACGCGTGTCGCCCGTTCTATGGAATCGCTCCCCCCTCTTCAAATACCGCTCACCGTGCAAAGGTGGTGCGATAAAAACCAGAAACCGTGTTTACTGTTCGTCCTTCGTGGTTCCGCCCCTTCACTCAAGGTTCCGTCAATCCTTTGGTTCATCAATGTTTCAATACGACTCCTCCGCATACTATAACGTGTTGCTTCATCAGGTTATACATTCCCCATTGTTCACTGTATCGTGGCCTTAGAAACCCGATATATTATACAGATTCATGAATCTACTCCTTCCACAGAGCTTATGAGATTTTCAGACCATGAGTAATGCTTTCACAATTCAAGCAGTCTACACGTGCATAATCCCACTGTCAGTAACACAGGGACTCAAATATCCTTCCTACTGAATTCAATCAAGAATATACATATAATTCTTAGAGAGTTTAGAAGCAATCCTTCATCATGATATATAAATGTAACTATTTACAAGAACTTCACTTATTCTTCTCAATTTGCCAGATTTTCTATTCCTCTGTCTCTGGACAACTCTGCTTCAATTCACTGCTTGTCTTTGCTCCTTGACTGATACTGCTCTCTGTAAATGCACTCTTTCTTTGTTCTTCTCTGCTACTTTGCTTTTATCTTTTCCTAGTTACTGTTTCAGATGCTCCTTCTTTGCCACTTCCTCTGCCATCAATGACAATATTTCCAACATTGTTGAAAGTTATGGAGTTGTATGTCAGCTTTGTTGGAAATACTAATTGTGGGGGGGGGGGGGGGGTGAATCAGTATTCCTTTAACTTATTATTATTATTAATCCTTCATAGCATTAGTTAATCTTCAATTATTATCAATGTTTGTACAATGATAGCAGTAAACAAAAGGAACACAAATGCACACAGTTTTTAAGGTGGAAACCCCCTCTGGGACAAAAACCACCTGAATTCTTTTCTAATAATTATTTAATATTCAACTGCAATTGAAATGAAATCTCCAAATTCCTAGAATTTAGACAATAATTCTTCTCCAGCTCCCACTGGATGGACGCTCCAACGCCCGAGATTCTTCAGTAGTCAACTGAACGGATGCCCCAACACCCAAAAAGCTACAACTCACCCTAGCACCACCCTACCACCCTGAAGTTTTCAAAGGCTTGAACCTGTTGGTGACTTCATGAACCAACCTAGCACCACCCTACCACCTTATAGAATAATTAAAGAAGAATGGACTCTCGTACCAGGGAAAATAGTCCACTTTACAATGATATAGAATGATGTAGAAGAAGAAGACACACTAGACCATAATCCCAACTATGACACAACCATCTAATGATGATCCTAGACCTCTCGACATTGCCTCTTCAAATCTTGGTAGATAGACACTTGTAAAACTTTTATAATGATTCTTTTACAATGACTTGATACAATGATACCTTTACAATGACTGTATGCAATGCTGCCCACTTGAAGACTTCATATGGTGAACTTCTTGTCATTGTACTTCACCTTGATTGTTGCCCTTATCATGCTACCCTTTCTCACTCTTCAGAACATTATATCATGAATTGAGTCTTATCTTGATGAATATATAATACCTGCAAAAATTCTTCAAGGAAATACCCATGATGTGATAATAGAAAAACTTACCTCATCCTGCAGAGCATATGTCAGTGCTAAACAAAACAACAAATTAGAATACAATGAACATAATGCAATTAAGAGATGAACATGCATATCCAGAAAATACTTACATGGAGCTTACCTCTGCTGCATCATTTTGCTACACCTTGCTTTTCTTTGCTATCCTAGAAAGTTTGGTCCTTGGCAGCCCTTGACAGCACATCATCTAGCTTTTTCTTGCCTTCTAGGAGCTTGATACTGAATCTGATGTATCTCTATGATTTCAGATCCCTAATATGTGATATTTGGTATTGTAGTAGATATATGATTCTTCTTTCAAATTCCACAGGTCTGACCCGATTTGGATTCTTCAAGGAAAATTTATGCCCAATATCTCACAATGACCTAATTATGGACTTGTTTAGTAGAGAAAACTTGTACGGTGTGCCACATGTCATTTTTCCTCCTTCAGCTCTGAAATTGATACATAGAAAACAAATTCCTATGAAATATCCACCACTTTTTACAGAATTCCAATCCACTTCTCAGAGAAATATTTAAGACGATTTTCCCAAGGTCACCTCTTTGAGATGAAATTTGGAAGCCTGCAAACACCCTAAATTCCACAGATCATATCTCCGAAAATATAGTGAACGAAGATCTGAAATTTGGATACAAGCTTCATTAGTATTTATTCCAAGTGGGTTTTGTTTTTCAGCATTTGAAGCTTCGTAGAAACAAAGTTATAGCGAAAATTCCATGATGACCTATTTTTAGTAGCAAAATCCTTACATGAGGAGGATATGAGGGTCACAATTTATATAAGTGCTTAGGTTGAGAGGGTCTTCAAAAAGTGAACATTGAAGGGATTTTAGGAGCTTAAAAAATTATTAATTATTAACTATTCAATTACCACAATCAATGATTAGTTTCATGCCACAACCCCATGGGGTCTTAGCCCACTAACTGGGGTGACTACCTTCAAACACGAATATCTCTCAAACCATGAATAATTACATGGTGTGCCATATATCAACAGAAACATCTCAACAAGTAAAAACCATCCCAAATATCTTTGACTCGGAATAGAGTAATTTTTCAAGTGAAAATTCCAATGCAATATCAAGGTAGCCCCTTGTGCTGCTTGGGTTAACATCAATGACAACACTGATCAACAATATCCCCCTTTGGCATTGATGGCAACACAAGCACTCCCCCTTTGATCATGACACCACTTCCTACAAAATTATCTCCCCCTTTGACATCAATGGAAAGGGGTAACCCCCCCTGACACACAACCATCTTGCAGACCTATATACACTTCCACTCCCCCTTTATTTTCTTATAAGGAAAATCTAATGAGAACTTGGGAGAATCCCAAGATTCTAGTGAAGATATTGAAATGATTCATGAGGTAAAGGTTTAGTGAATATATCAGCAATTTTTTCTTTTGTACCAACATATTCAAGTTTGATATTATTTTCAGTGACTTGTTCTCTAACAAAATGATATTTGATGCGAATTTGTTTTGTTTTTGAATGCATAACAGGATTATTGGAGATGTTGATGGCACTGGTGTTATCACAGAAGATGGGAATAGGCTCACTGGATTGTACTTGAAGATATTTCAAATTTTGTTTCATCCAAAGGACTTGAGTACAACAAGCTGTCGCTGCAATGTATTTTTCTTCTGTTGTAGATAACGTGATTGAAGTTTTCTTTTTTATCAACCATGATATGAGACAGCCACCTAGATAGAATTCTTCTCCACTAGTACTCTTACGATCATCAATGCTTCCTGCCCAAACTACATATGTAAAGGCTTGAATAATGATATTTTTACCCTTGGGATACCACAAGCCATATTCTTATGTGCCCTTTAGATATCGAAGAATTATTTTGACGACAATAATATGTGATTATTTTGGTGCTACTTGGAATCTTGCTACTTGTCCAACTGCTTGCATAACATCTGGTCAGGAGGCTATCACATATATAAGACTACCAATCATATATCTGTACAACCTCATATCCACATCCTTAGATGAGTCGTCTATGCTCAATTTGCAACCTGTTACCATCGAAGTAAGGACAGGTTTGCAATCTTCCATTTTTAATTTCTTGAGCATTTCATTGATGTATTTGGATTCACATATAAATATTCCTTTCTCTTTCTAAGATATTTGAAGCCCTAAGAAGTATGTCATCTCACCAAGTAAAGACATCTCGAACTCACTTTGCATCTTTGTAGCAAATTTCTTACTTAGTCGATCATCATTGCTACCAAATATTATATCATCCACATATACCTCAATGATTGTTAAATTATCTTTATCTATTTTTACATAAATATTACTATCAGTAGTACATTTCTTGAACCCTTGTTGATGTAGATATCCATCAAGAAAAGCATACCATGCTCTAGGAGCCTGCTTGATACCATATAGATCCTTTTTTAACTTGCAAACATAGTCTTCTCTTTTAGATAGTAGAAAAAATTCAGGTTGTTCGATATAAAATTCTTCTTCTAATTCACCATTCAGAAATGTTGACTTAACATCCATTTGGTAGAATTTGATTGAAAATGCATAGGCGAGAAACATCCAGATGGCTTCCATTCTGGAAACTAGTGAAAATTTTTCGTCGAAATTAATTCCTTCCACTTGTGCATAGCCTTTGCAAACCAATCTTGCTTTGTTTCTGTTAACCTGCCCATCTTCATTCAATTTTTTCCTGAACACCCATTTAGTCCTAATGAAATTTTATCTTTTGGTCGTGTAACTAATTTCCAGGTGTTATTCTTCTCGATTTGATCCAATTCTTATTTCATATTTGCTACCCAATGTTTATTCTAGTTGGCTTCCTCAAAACTACTAGGCTCAAAGGTTGCTAGAAAAGCAATGTGAGCTTGTTGTGATGAACGAAGTTGTCGACCTTCATTTATGTCACTAATTATTTGATTTGATGGATGATTCTTTTGAATCCATTATTTTGTTCTCTTTGGAGGAGCTCCATATTGTTTTTCTTGTATATCTTGATGATCATTATTTACTTCTTCCTGGTTGACAGTTGATCCTTGTTCTAGAATTTTCTCTATCTCTTTTTCAGCCTCTATCTCAAGTTTCAAATATTATAGATCCTCATTATTATTCATTAGAATACCATCTTCGTCAAATGTAACATTTATGCTCTCCAATATCTGTTTTCATCTTAGATTATAGCATTTATAGGCCTTTATTTTGCGTGAGTAACCAACAAAGATACATTCGTCAACACGTGATTCAAACTTACCCAACTTTTGATCTTCTCTTTTGATATAACATTTGCTTCCGAAGATTCTAAAATATTTTACATTAGCTGGTTTTCATTTCCATAATTCATATGGGGTCTTGTTGCAATTATTTCTTAGAAGACTTTGGTTGATAATGAATACTGTTGTATCAATTGCTTGAACCTGGAATTTTTTGTCCAATTTTGAGTACTTCAACATTGTTCTACCCATTTCCTATACGGTTATGTTCTTTCTTTTAGCAACTACATTTTGCTGAGGTGTTCATGTTGTTGAAAATTGTCTTTTGATTCCATTTTCATCACAGTATTGCTGAAATAATTTGGAAATGAATTCTCCGCCATTATCTTATCTTAGACACTTTATTTTCAAATCAGTTTCATTTTCGACCAACTCTGTGTAGATCTTAAAGAACTCAAATGCTTCAGAATTTTTCTTTAGGAAAATGACGGCTGTCATCCTTGTATAGTCATCTATCATTAACATGAAATATAATTCTCCATCTAAGCCTTTTGTTCTCACATGACCACATAGATAAGTATGTATCAATTCTAATGGATGTGATGCAAAGTGTTCTTTTGTTTTAAATTTAACTTTTGTCTGCTTGCCCGATGCTGACATGCCTCACATAGTGTGTTGGAAGGTTTTGAGATTTTTGGCATTTCTCGTACTGCTTCCTTTTTGCTTATCTTGACAATATTTTCAAACTTTATGTGACCCATTCGTTTGTGCCATAACTAGCTTTCATGTTCTTTAGCTAGTAGACATGCTTTAGTTGCTTCATCCAGAACATATATGTCATTTGGAGCTGGATTTACTATAGGCACAATTTTACCATACATGTCTTTCCTGATTTCAAATTTTGTGGATTTGAATAGCATTGTGTGTCCTTGATCACACATTTTTCCAAGACTGGGAAGAATGCGATTCATGTTTTCAACCAATAGAACATTCTTGGCTAGAGCATCTTTTCTTCCGAGAGCGACGGTACATGATCTTATAACATTTGAAGATCCATCATTTCTAAAGGACATGATTCCATACTTCTTCTCTTTCAGAGATATAAATTTCTTTCTATCTCCAGTCATACTTGTTGGGAAACCACTATCAACATACCACACATATTTGTTGTTTTGAGCCTTGAGAGTGAGAGAATAATTATCAGTCCTCTTCTTCTTCCATGTCTATTCTTTCTGTCACTTCGAAGATTCTTTTGGAGGATTTTCAATTCTGTAGTCTCTAGCTATGTGTCCAAAGTTTCAACATTTGTAACATTCAATATTATTTCTTAAATGTTCAAATATATCGATGTTTCGTTGAGCCCTGGGAGGTTCATATTTGATAGATCTCCTAGAATTGTATTGGTTCCTAAGCTACATGAAACATTCTATAGATTTATGACCAAATTTTCCACATGAATAACAATAGACATGAAAAATATGTTGGTACATGGATGGAAATATTCGTCGGGGAATTGTATTCCAAGGTTGTTCTTACAAATCTTGTCCAATGAAGTCTACATATCTGTCAGATCTCATAGATACATTGTATTTTGTTTTAGAAGGTCCTTATTCTTCTTCTTTTTAACCGAGGCAAGTTCTATCAATGTAAGATCATTGATTTTTGATGAGTTCTTCCAATGCCCTTGAGCTATTGGCATAGTTTTGGACAATTTTTCCCTTCTTCACTTCCTTACGTAGTGAGACTACTTCGGCTTCTAATTCTTCCCTCTCTTAGTTGCTTTCTTTCAACTTATTTTGAAGTGACTCTTCAATACATTTGTGTTCTTAAACTTCAATTTTGAGACCTTGAACTTGTTCTTCAAGAGTATTGGAACGGATCTTCTCAGCCTTGATCTCTTTTATAAGCCTAATTGCCTCCTTAGAAAATTATTCTATGGTCAACCCTTCTTCTTCGTTGTTTGATCCCTCTTGTTTATTGTGCTTGGCCATAAACAGTACTCTCACATTGGCTTCTTCTTTGCTATCACTGTCTTCATCGGATGATGAGCTCTCTTTTTCGAGAGAAATTTCCTTTTGAATCCTTTCTTCTTGCTTTGCTTATTTAATTTCTTAAATCCTTTCTTTCCTTTTGAGTTTACATCACTTATGTTCAGAAATTTTGCTGCGAAATTCCCAACCTCACCACAGCCAAAACATACCAATGGAAGGTTACCTTTGAATTTTCCCTTACTAATTTTTAGTTTTCTCATAAAGTAAGCATATAATTCTCCATCTGAAAGACCTTCTTCATCATCTTCCTTTTCTTCACACTTGCAGGTGCAGGTGTTTGCCTTTGATGGTTGTTTTTCCTTATTGGTTTTCTTATATGCAGCGAACGCAGTTTCTAGTTGCGAAGTACCCTCTTCTTCATCAAGTCTCATTTCATATGCTATGAGAACTCCATGTAATTCCTCTTTGCTGAATTTGTCTAGATTTAAACTGTATTCTAAGACCAATACCTTTGGGTTGAATATTCTTGGTAACATTCTAATAATCTTTCTATAATAGTCTTCTCATCAACAGGCTCTCCCAATCCTTCCAGAGTGTTGGTTTTTTCATCAAAGTGTTGGAAGTATGCAGCAATGTTGTCATCTTCTTTCATTCTGAGTTGCTCAAATTTTTCTCTGTAGATTTGAAGCTTTGCTTCTTTGACATTTGAGTCACCTGCATATATCTTCTCAAATTTTTCCCATACATTTTTGATGGTTTTACAACCCAACACCTTATGATAAGCATATTCAATAAGTCCATTAATAATAATATTCTTTTCTTTTGCATCATTTACCAACTTATTCTTACCTTTTTCATCTGCGATTGGTTTAAATCCATTTTGAATAGTGTCCCATACTTCGTAACCTTGCACCAATAGATAGACCTCCATTCTTCCTTTCCAGATTGCATAATTATTTTCATTGAACAGAGGTACACAATTCTTGGTATGCTCCATGACCTCCTTCCAGCTGTTAAACTGCTATTGAAGGAACCAAGCTTTGATACCAATTTTTGGAAATACTAAGAAGGGGGGTGAATCAATATTCCTTTCAATTAGTATTATTATTAATATTTCAGAGCATTATTTAATATTCAATTATTATCAGTGTTTTTACGATGATAGAAATAAATAAAAGGAACACAAATGCACACAACTTTTAAAATGGAAACCCCCCTTGGGACAAAAACCACCTGAATGATTTTCTAATAATTCTTTAATCTTCAAATCCAATTGAAAAGAAAGCTCCAACTTCCTATAATCTAGAAAATAATTCTTCTCCAGCTCCCACTAGATGGATGCTCCAATGCTCTAGATTCTTCAGTAGTCAACTGAATGGATGCCCCAACACACAATGAGCTATAACTCACCCTAGCACCACCCTACCAACCATAAATTTTCAAAGGCTTGAACCTGTTGGTGACTTCATGCACCAACCTAGCACCATTGTACCACCCTATAGAAGAATAAAATAAGAATGGACTCTCGTACCAAGGAAAATGGTCCACTTTACAATTATATAGAGTGATGTAGAAGAAGAAGACACACTAGAACATAACCCAAACTATGACACAACCACCTAATGATGATCTTAGACCTCTCGACATTGGCTCTTCAACTCTTGGCAGATAAACACTTGTACAAATTTTACAATGATGCTTTTATAATGACTCAATACAATGATACCTTTACAATGACTGTATGCATTCCTGCCCACTTGAAGACTTCATGTGGTGAACTTCTTGATGTTGTTATGCACCTTGATTGCTGCTCTTGTCATGCTACCCTTTCTCACTCTTAAGAACATTAGATCATGAATTGAGTCTTATCTTTATGATTATATAATACCTACAAAAAGACTTCAAGTAAATAGCCATGACATGATAATAGAAAAACTTACCTCATCTTGCAGAGCATATGTCAGTGCTAAACAAAAACAAAAAAATTAGAATACAAAGAAACTAATGAAATTAAGTGATGAAAATGCATATACAGAAGATACTTACCTAGATCTTACCTCTGCTGCATCATTTTGATGCACCTTCCCTTGCTTTTCTGCCCTAGAATGTATGGTCCTTTACAACCCTTGACAACACATGATCTAGCTTTTTCTTACCTTTTAGGAGCTCGATATTGAATCTTATGTATCTTTGTGATTTTAGATCCCTAATATGTGATCTTAGGTCCTGTAGTAGCCCTCTTATTCTTATTTCCAATGCCATAGGTCTGACCCGATTTGGATTCTTCAAGGAAAAGTTATGCCTAATATCTCACAATGACCTAATTATAGACTAGTTCAATAGAGCAAACTTGTACGGCATGCCACGTGCCACTTTTTCCTCCTTCAGCTCTAAAATTGATACACAGAAAACTACAGTCCATGAAATATTTTCCACTTTATAGAATTTCAATCTGCTTCTCAGAGAGAGAGTTATGGCGATTTTCCCAAGGTCACCTCTTTGAGATGAAATTCGGAAGCTTACAAAAAACCATAACTTCCACAGATCATATTTTTGAATATGTAGCGAACCAAGATCTGAGATTTGGATACTAGCTTCATGAGGATTTTTCCCAAGTGGGTTTTTTTTTCCACATCGGAAGCTTCGCAGAAAAAAAAAAAAATTATAGTGAAAATTCCACGATGACCTATTTTTAGTAGCAAAATCCTTACATGAGGAGGATATGAGGGTCACAATTTATATAAGTGCTTAGGTTGAGAGAGTCTTCAATAAGTGAACCTTGGATTGATTTTAGGAGCTTAAAGAATTATTAATTATTGACTATTCAATGACCACAACCAATGATTAGTGTCATGCCACAACCACATGGGGTTTTAGCCCACTAATGGGGGTTACTAACTTCAAACACGAATATCTATCAAACCGTGAAGAATTACGTGGTGTGCCATATATCAACGGAAACATATCGACAAGTAGAAACCATCCCAAATATCCTTGACTCGAAATAGAGTAATTTTTCAAGTCAAAATTCCCATGCAATATCGGGGTATCCCCTAGTGTTGTTTGGGTTGACATCAATGACACCCACTGATCAACATGCTCTTCTTCACTGATCCTAAGGACCTCAAATAGAGTATTTGGATATTCCTTAGGCTACTTCTCCAACTATTTCACAAAATTATAGACTTCTTACAGTCAAATGCCTCTTTCCTTTTCCAATTCCCATATTGGCAACAACTTTCTGAATATATTTTGTAGCAGGTGGAGGCATGGGTAGACTTGTTTGACCATGGATTTATAAGATGCATATAGTTAATATGCACAAGACCTATAATCTTACATGTTGGTTCCCTCATGCTTTATATTATTGTTTTCAACTTTCAGTCGCTTGATATGTTACTCCAGCTCTTTTGTGTGCTCATCCTTTTGTTTTATCTATTTAAGAACAAATTTCACATTTCTCTCAATGGCTTGAGAGAATGTTGTATCTATTGATGCCATAGAAAGTGTATCCTTTCTAGTGTCTATTACAATGGATCCTTTCTTTCATTACTAATATTGGAGGCAAGTGAGTGGATAAGTTATTCTACTTGTCCTCCACTATCCTATTCAAGGTGCGATCATATCTTAGCTTTCCTAGGTTAACCACTTTCCTCTTCCTTGTTGGTGTAATTCCCATTTTTGTAACCAACATGTGACCACCTGTGATTGTAGGATATGTACTTTTGACTAAATCAGTGTCCATGGAAGATGTGCTCCATTGGACATCATATTCATGTGCTTCCTATTAGGCCTTAAGAGCTTCTTCCTATGCTTTGACCTCAACTTCTTGGTGACCCTTGTGTTCTTCTACTTGTTCTCTTCTCCTTTATTCCTATGAGTTTCTCTTTATTTATTTTTCCCTCCTTATTTCTTCCTCTTCCTTATTCTGGAGATAGATCTCCTAAGCTATTTTTGTTGCTTATTTCTCCCATCTCAATTTTTTTTCCCATGCAACTCTAGCTGCTTCTTGTTAGGTAACATGTTCCTTGTCAAGCTAGGATTATATTTCAACTTGGGCTTTCTCTTTTGTCACTTGAGATGAATTATAAATAATCTTGAAGACAACTTCTGAGAAGTTCAAGGAATTTTTTTATTTCTGCTCCTTAACCCATGTCTTTGATTGGTAATCCTACATGTATTTACATGCTTTACAATAATTCTTCACCATAGATTTTGCATCGCTCATGTAGAATTTTAGATTCCCAAAATAGAGTAGTGTCAGAGTGTTATATTCTATTATGATTTCTTCGTGTCCTTTAACTAGTATTATCCCATATATAATGGCATGTTTAGTGAGGGAGGATTTGTGTCCCGTGATATTTCTCCACCTATTCTTGTTCAGACTTGATATGTTATCTCTAGTAATATCATTCATTTCATTAAAAATTCAGAAGAAGATGAGGAATTTTGGTTGCTTTAAATATTCTCATGTTCCATCCTGATCCACAAAACAATCACCAACTATGGACATCAGCTTCTTGGCTCTTTCAGACATGCATGGATCAGGCACATTAAACAAAAGTTACCTATAGTGGGATCAAGAAGTCCTATCGTATATTGATGTAAGACAAAATGTAATAGGACTCTTAGAGAATTTTACATTAAATGTGCATTAGATCCTCCTACGTTGTCTACTTCTAACCCATCATTGGGAATACATGCTTGACACAAATTATGTCCACCATATATGATTCCATGAAGAACTTAGGTTTATATCCTTCATTCGTATTCTAATCTTACTAGATATTATCCCTCAAGGGGACAAGGAGGATATCATCTTAATTGAATATGTTTCACTTGGCTATTGCAAAATACATCAATGTGACCCATACTTCATAGAAGGTTTGTGTGTTGGGATAACGATACAACATGCATAACATAGCAGCCACTAGCTAAAAGGGAGACTTCAATAGATTGGTATGAGATTCTTTTTTTTTCCTAGACTTGAAAATTCATTTGTTGGTCTACGATGTCTTTAGAAACTCTCTAAGTAGGATATTAAAATCTAACAGCCAATCCTAAACTAAGGTTGACTCCTCCTTGGGGAGCTTGTAATAATCTCAATGTTAGAGGAATTAAATGAGGTAGTATGTTTCTTGTGGCTATCCATGATCATGGCTTCCTAAGAATCGACATAATTTACTAATTACTCAACTACCTCTACACATTAACATACAAGGGAATGAGAAGCTACCTTATACAACCATTACCTCTTAGAAAACCTATAAATATTTGATTCTAGGTCTTATGGAGGTTGGTTTTCTGCCTAAAATAATTGGTATATTTATGGCCATGTGTATGATGTATATTTCTCAATGAAGCATGGAGCATCCCAAAAATAAAGACTAAGTGAGATGGCCAATGTCTCGTCATTTGAGGTCTCAAACACTAGGGATTTGCAAGCCCTTCTCTTTAACACATACATATTCCACTTGCATATTCCATTGAAATAGTAGTGCCAATTACATAAATTAGCATAAAATATTAAGTCTAGTGAACTCAGAGTGTTTGGGATCAAGGCTACTTGTTTCTGTGAACTAATTTATTTCTACTATTTAAACTTAGTTAGAAGTAACAAGGTCTTAGGGTTTTAGTGGTGAAAAAAAAGCAAAGGCTAGTAAACATCGACTAAGACATGGTTATTCATGAGATCAAAATATTCAAAATTATGGCTCCATAAATATGCGTATTTGTGCTATGGAAGATAAAACTAGGGTTTCTAGAAGAGAAGAATGTGTTCTCTTGTTCTAAAGGGGAAAGAATAGAGTGTTGGTGAGTGTTCCTAGGGACAAAATTTAATAATGAAGCTAGGAAAGGGGGCATAAACAGAGTTTCAAGAGTATCAACCCTGATAGATTTGGTGAGGTTATCCCTCGGGAACAAATGGAATAAAAAATTAGAATTAATAGGCATAGATAAGGGGAAAATCAAGAGTTTCATTGTCATAACCACTCAATCCAAAGACCAAAATTCCATCTTGTGGTTGGTAGCGTATGATTCTAGGGTTAAATCAAGCAAGGGATGAATTATACAAGCTAATTAATTGTGAATATCCTTTACAATCAATGAGGATCTCCTCTAAGGATGGATAGAGGCATTTATGGACTTTTCTGAGTATGTGGGGACTAACATGAGTTAGGGCTCAATAGGAAATATCAATAGTGTAGCATTTGAACTTGAGAAAGTAATTTTATTTCCTATTTGATATGAAAAAGGGTAAATATAGTCCACATAGCATGAGGAAAAGAGGAAAATATGAGCTAGAAATATATATGGTGACTTTGTTTGCACAATAAAAAAATCAAAACTAAAAATCAATAGATGAGTGGGATAGATTTGACCATACCTAAGTTGAGTTTGTTGAAGCCTGACACTTATGAGGACTAAGAAAGTGCCCTCTCCAATCTATATTTTCAATCTTAGAAGTGAAATATAGAATTGATAAATATTGATCTGTAAACCGACGTGGATATTTTTTTGGATAGTTCGTCACAACAAATCTGATAATAATATATTAAAATACTGAAATTTTACACTATTATAGTTTTATTAAAATTTTAGATTTGTAGACTTAACTTTAATTAGTGCATGCATGTGAATGGAAATTAAGCAGAAAATTATAGAATTAAAAATAAACTCACACACACACATAAGACACAACTTATGATCTCTGGGAAACCCTTTCGAGAGAAAGCCCAGCTGGAAGGTGAGTTCACTTTGCTCTCTTTCTCTGTCTGGAAATATGGTTGCAGGTACAAAGAAGTAATGATTGTGCCTCATGGGCTGATACAGTGCATACATCCTCTTTGTGTGATCTACCTCTTATATCTCCTGCCTATATTTTCTCAGCTATGGAGTAAAATTCTCTAGAAAGAATGGAATTTCTCTTCCTCCTAGTGGTTCGGTTATAACACAACCCGATAGCCTACTAGTGGTTAATTTCGACTACATCAACTCTTAACTAGAGTTACAAAATAGACTCTTCTAGATTATTTTACATCAAAAACACATGGATATCCCATTTTCCATGAATAATGGGGGTTGATGCGACATCCTCCCAAACTATAGGTGTGAAAATAGGAAGGTCAACTTCTGTGTGGCATAATTTTTGCATATGGACTCTGATTGACGTGCTTCTTGCGTCGTTGGAAAGGTTTATATCTGTAGAATAACATGAAAATGTGCAAACTAACGAGACAAATTTTTACCCCCAAAAACATTTTTCAAAGCCTAAAAACTCTCCCAGAATGTTTCAAACCCCATTTCGCCAAAGTAGGTCATACTAGTAAAAACAGTCCCGTGATTTGATTCCTCCACTTTTTCACTCCAAATGCATTGATATGGATGAAAAACAACATAATCATCCAATTTGGATAAAATATGAGGAAATATGGAGATACAATGTCCTTTTATATATTTTAATCATGGGTGCGTTAATTTCATTTTATAAATTCCTTTTTCACTTTAATTCCACCAATTACCAAGCCAGTGACACATTGGAAAAGGTTAAGGCTTAGTGTGTCATGGAAAAAAAGGCCAAAGAGATTTATGTATCATTCAAAAAAGCATCAGTGAAACAATATAGAGCTAGGATAATTCTCAATGGGGAAATATAACACTGGATTGGCCAATAATAGAGTGATACACTAAGGCAAAGGAGTTGTAAGATGAGTTAAAAGACTAATTTTTTGTGTAACAACCCTTGTTAGAAATTCATGTAAAAAATATAATACCAAGGTCATGGGACACGTATTCCAAGTTGAATGGTGGGAAAAACATAGTATATGGTTTTCATTTCAGTTATTATGGCTAAAGGAAAGTGGCAAAGGCAATGGAAAAGGCTTTGGAAAGGCATGAACCATTAATTGGCATTTTATTTATGAAAATAATGGAAAATAGGAGAAAAGGGAGGTGGAAGGTCACAGGTTGCATGTGAGGAGTAAAATGAAGGAAAATAATGGAAAATGAAGAAAATAGAGGCCTTATTGATAAAAAATCTTCTGAGGATCATAGGCCTCATGCTCTTGGATACTTAAATTTTCTTGGAGCACTCTTGGAGGAGTGTGGCATACTTTGGATTTGGAGCAAGAAGGAAAAGGAAAGGTAAGAAAGTGCAAGAGGACATCGAGATCAATGACTACAACTGGATTGATTTACATGTATCTAGTTTCATGTATGGTTTCCTTGCTATTTTTGGCATGCATGACACATACATGTGGTTTCTTTGTTATGATTTTTCATTGGCATGGAGGATTGCCTAGATTGAAAGTTGATCTTCCTAGCCTTGCCATTTCCTACATAGCCATGGTGTTGTGGATTCATTTCATTGCTTCTTTTTCTGGTTGGTTCTCATGTAATTTTGGTAGTGGGTTGATTTATTAGTTCATGGAGCCTTGGTTGGAAAAACACTCTAGAAGCCCTATAACAACTTGGGTTGAGTTACTAATCCTACAACCTTGATTGGAAAAATACTCTGGAGCCCTGTAATAGCTTGGGTTGAGTTACTAGTCCTAGGGCCTTGGTTGGAAAAATGATCTGGAGCCCTTGGTGGTTTGGGTTACTAGTCCTGGAGCCTTGGTTGGACAAACACCCTAGAGCCTGGCAGCAGTCATGGGTTGAGTTACTAGTCCTGGAAGTTGGGTTGGAATAAGCTCTCTAGAGCCCTAGACAACTTAGGTAGAGGCTGATCTGGTGATGGTTAGTGATGTCTAACCGTGATGGGGAATCATTGGTTGAGGCTTGAGGTATTTTTGTCTTTGGAAGCCCTTGTTTGGTTTTGATTGATGTGTTTTATGAGATCCCACATTGATGCTTGGAATATGGCGCAGGGGTGTTTGGCTGAAGAGATATTTGGCTTAGCCGTGCCTATGGTAGGGTGGAACATGAAAGTCCTAGACTTGGTTGCATTCTACTTATGAAAATAAGAGATATTTCCTCTTGTATTGATGGATAAATATGCTTATTATTTTGTGGCTTATATGACTACTATGTGCTTGTCATTTTTGTTGCTTATATGCTCGTTATCAGTGTGTTTTATGATGGTGATGATGTATGTACCTCATCATATTTTTATTCATAAAGGAATGAAAAATGTATATATTCCCAAATAGATGATAATGCAGTTAATGTGATGAGGAAACAATGCTTCTTATAAATTCTCAGATAAATATGAGAGCCCTATTATGAAAAATCGGTGACCCAAATCCTATTGTAGCAAATAATATTATTTATTCTAATTTTTAGTTTTATTTAACAACTTATCTCGTGTTTCCTATGAAAAATATCAAAATAAATACACTGCAACCTACAAAAATAAACTGCAAAATAAATAAACATTGGAATAAATGCTAGTATACACGCATAAAATAACAAGGTTATTTTTGGATGAAAGTCCCCAGAAAAACCCAATTCAGGAAAACCAGTGCAGCAGCTGAGGGTTTTAATATTATGCAATAGTGAAATAATTTTAGTACAACTGGATTCCAAAATTGGCAAGAAAAACTAGTGATTAAATTCCTCACTCCACAGGTGCATTCGAGCACTGAATTCAACTCAAAATTAGGTCATCCAAACTGCCTCTGTGTAGTCATTGCACCACACTAGCACAATTACTACGCCACTCAACTCAGAATTGCTCCTCCTCAAGCTGTATGGTCAACTGCTATATGGGAAAATGACTCTCCTGCCCTCTGGAACCTCTGCCCAACTTTCGACACTGAATAATTGTTTCTCCCCAGCAAATATGGATTTTCCTCAAGAGGTTACTACACTGCCTCTGCATCAACCTCTCTATAGCACTTCTGCCTCTCTGCAAATGCACTCACCAGAATTGGAACTATTCCTACGAATTCACTCTCTCTCGCCCTCTCTCACTTCTTTGACCTCACTGAATCTCTCTCCGACAACAGATAGTTTCTACTCTGGAAATTGATTTTCCAGTAAAATTGAACTGCTCAAGTATATCTTCTCCAAGCCCCATCAACTTCTCTTATAATCCTTTGTTGAGACTTCAACGACCAAGATTAGATATTAATAAATGGCTAGGATTAACTTGAAATCGATCCATGTGAGTCTCTATAACATTCACACCTTGACTTAATTAATTCTGATTAATTAATCATATTCCCTAAGTTTTTGCTTAGGAAATATTTAAAAATTGTCTAATAATCTAATTAAGTCATCTCTAGGAAAAATTTCTAGAATCGATTTCTGGGTTTTGGAGATCTCATGTATTCGAACCTTTCCATAAAATTTCAAGCCTATAACACATCTAATGCTACAAAAAATAACACTCCCCCCTTAGCGAGGAATGTTTTCTAATATTGTTGCACCTCTTGTATAAATACTCTACTTCTGCACCATCTCCTATCACATTGTTGATTTCTGGCTACTTCTACCCACCAACCACTACGCAACTCTGATATGAATTAAATCTATGTTTTTTTTTACCCTGCTAAACTGTTGCCAAACACTGCATCTGAACTACAACTCCCTCTCATATTTTTTTGTTGTAACTGCAACATTTATAACTAAGAAATACTTGAAATATTGACCAACTGTGCTCAGAATGATGTATTTGTCACCCGAGTCCTGACTACTACTAGTATTTGCACTGTCACTTAAGGCTCTGCGTTGTTGCTAACTCTACATTGTGCCAACTACACTGTTGCCAACTTTGCACTATGCTCCCCAGCATCTAACTACAAATAGTCTCTGTGATTGTTACTCTGGCATCTTATTGTAACAAATGTCACTGGTCCATCCTGCTACTGAATACTATAGGCCCTCGTAGCCAGGTATTGATCCAAGAGGTGGACTCCTGAAGGATCCTTCCCATCTGTAGCACTCTAGGTCTACAAAATCAAGTACTCTTGCCTCACTCCTAGAGGGATGTCCAAAAACATTGTGAATTCTTCCTCCAGCCTGGAGGACAACCTATCAATCTCGTTAGAAGATGCTTGTTGGTCTTGCTTATTATTGGAACGGGGTCTCCTAAAAAGCTATGAAACTACTACATTTTGATTAATTTTGATTATATTTAGTGTAGTGCAGGGTTTTTGGGGCAGGTCAAAGCCCCAAACACATTGTAATGGGTAAAAGGGTAAACTAGGGGTCCGAAAACCATGGGTTGCGGAACAAAGGAAAGTCGGAGTTAGGTTGTTATAAATAGAGATGTATTTTGTATCGAAAAGGATAGGAATTGATGAGATATTGATGTGATATGTTGCTTAAGCTTTCTGTTTGGGTTTTGGGGAATGGAATCCTGGTGGCTATGTGCACGAAGATCCTAGTCCAGCTGTGTGCGGAGGTTGGGAAGGGAATTGTAAGGAAAGATTGATGAATGAATGAATGCGAAGGATTATTAGAGATCTGAATCTGTGAGTACTATTGTATGAATTGTTGATAAGTTTTGTGTTATGTATTTTCTGTCTTTTCGTTGCGAAGATCTATGTACTGAATGATTGGATCTAGATCTGTTCCACTCTGTTTATATAATGTTTTGTTGATGCTATAGAAAGTATATAATTATAGATCTAGTGCATGTGGATGCAAATAAATACATACTTAACCCTGCGAAGAACCCGGTAATCTAGGAATTACAAAATAGAGTGCATCCCTGCTTGCCATACCCTTCCTTTCTCAGGGTGCAGAAACCTGGTTCCAGCACCCACCCATACTACTTCGGGTGAGACTGTGACCTGTGAAATCAGGTCACTACCGAAAGGGGAAGTAGTATAGGGGTTTTTTGGCAAACCTTGCACACCGAAACTGGGTCAGGACCCCTCAAGCCAACAAATGGTTCCATTGCTGGGACCAGAAGAAGTCTGAGAAACGGGATAAGGTAATGGAAGTAGAGATCTAACGTGGGGTTGAATGAGCGATATTCTGGGTGGAAGCGCAACACGGAGCGGTAAGAACTATCGAAATAGATGAGAAGAGGATCGCTCTGCTCATAATCGACCGAGACCTACACAAGGTCCATCAGCTGCCCCGACATTAGGGCCCTAGGAAGATAAACCAGAGGAGCCCATGGCGGCACACTTAAAGTTACCTACCTTTAAAGGAGCAGCCGATGAGGACATGGAACGATTTTGGTTCGTGGCCGATTTGGTATGGACGACGTAAGGGGTGGTAAGCGATACTGTGAAGAGAGCACAGCTGTCCTTGGCTTTTGAAGAGAGGGCACTGGGCTGGTATATGTAGTATATATCTCAAAACATGAGCGAAACACTTAAAAATATTAAGGATGCCCTAAAACAACAATTCCGAAATTTGAAATCCTATTCCCAGCTGGTAGCGGAAGTAAAAGACTTCAAACAAGGATTGTCTGAGTTGGTATGGGAGGTCGATCAACGGTTAAAGAAACCGATCAAGGAAGGTGAGTTCAATTACAACGACAAACATCACACGGAATGGTTCATCGCTATGCTGCTACCTCACTTACGCATACCCATGGGCCACCAGACCTTCGAATCACTGGAAAAAGCCTTGGAAGCTGCCATGAAACTTGAAGTTGTGCCTAAGGATGACACAAGGGAAGGAGTGCAGCTAATTCAGGAACAACTCGAAGCCATGCACATGGAAATATAGAGCTTATGGGCAGAATGGGGAAAAGGAGTCGGCACGGACCTCTGGTGTGACGATTGTCGGGTAGCGAAACTACATGATACAGCCCAATGTCCTCAGATAAATAAGGGTGAATTGAAGTAACAATGATGCAGATTCTACTGATCTATAGGGCATGATGAGCATAATTATTGCACATATGACTTGTTGGTGGATCAGGGAAACCTCTATAGGGTACAATCCGATCCTTCCTCTCCAAGATCTCCCACGACCTTTAGTGGCTCTCCTGCAAGGGGTAGGGGGGGACGGGGAGGGAGTGCAAGACGAGGACGGGGCCAGCTGATCTACTACAACTGTGGAGAGGTGGGGAACTTTTCTAGGGACTACCAAAATCCCACTAGGCAACCCTATAAATATTGTCGACAGCTGGACCATGAGATCGAAGATTGTCCAATCTTGTTAACCAAAATGAAGGACAGATAGTATACCCCCACATAAAATTTACATAGAGTCAAAGCGGAGCTAAGGAGCGAAGATCCCAATATAAAAGTCATAATGCGTGGCATGGTCACCCAGGAAGCAAGGAAGGAGCTTGCTGCTCAGAAGGAAACAAATCCCAGGAAACAGGAGTCATTGGAAGCCCTTGCGCAGCTGCCAACGCAACTCCAGATAGAAGAGGAGGTTGAAACCTTGTTAAGGGCATGCTTGAAGCTACTACGCAACCCACAGGCTGGAGAACATCTTCAAGTATTGCTACAGGGCTGCGTAGCCCAACCCAGCACAGCGATTGAGGTTAAGGAAGTACACAAATTACACAACTACAAAAGGCGCATCAGGAGGGAAATTCAATTGACTGCATATATTGGTGACTATGAGATAGATCAGGTTATTCTCAATATTGGCTCTGATGCGAACGTCTTACCAAAACAAACATGGAAACCAATGGGAGAACCTAAATTAGACTGGTCCACCATCCAACTACAAATGGCGAATCAAAGTAAGATCATCCCTCTGGGAAGGTTGCCAAAATTTGTGGTCGATATTGCAGGAGTAAAGGTCCTCACTAAATTTGAGGTCATAGACATTGTGGAAGATACGGATCCCTATACCACTAGATCCCGTTGAGGGTATGCAGTATATAGAACTAGCATATGAAGAGGAGGAACTTGATCACATCTACAGGATGATGGCACAGGACGAAGACTAGGGTGACCCTACAACAGGCGGAGTATTCAATTGGGAGAAAAACATGGAGTACTTTTCTAACTTGGATGACGAACTTGAGAGTTGGCAAACCCGGCTACAAAATTTCTCAGCACTACGATGCCCTCGGGTTACAAGGACCCTCTACTGCATTACTTCAGAGGTAAGGGACCTTCCCCACTTTGATGATTCTAGTACTATCCAGGACTTCTTAATAACATTAGAGGCTAGGGTGCCAAAATATCAACGGCTCTAGGCACTCAATCTAGCAGTGTGTGGCACGCCTGCACACTGGTGTGGTACTCACAAGAAGGAATTTCTGGACTACGAGACATGTCGAGATAGGATGGTGTGGCAGTTCGCACCTCCCGCTGATGTGCGCACCAAGTTATTCCTGGGACCCGGGGATCCCCATGCGCATCTGCGTACTTGGACAACCAAATGGGCTGACCAAACCCCAGAATAATGGATCCATCTATTTATACATGCCTTGGGCCCCATCCCTTCTACTTGGTACTTAGACGCAGAGTTACATCAACGGACCCGCCACTAGGAAATATTAAAAGAGGACTTTATTGGAATGTTCGGACTTATTGGGGGAACAGAGATGCTTGATGAAGCCCTGCAAGACATTGATGCATTCATATTTAAGAAGCCTCACCCACACACCCCACCAGCCATTCTGACATGGGAGGCCCATATGCAAGACATAGTCAACTGCTGGAGCTTGGAAATTAATGAAGAAGAGGATAACCTGCATAATATCTCTGTTGCAGAATCTGAAGGGGAACATACCGTTATCAGCCCATTTCTCTAGGATGTTGATGTAACGCAACCTCTTCGGCTACGAAAAGTTAATATTAGGACAATAGAACACCCTAAGCTGGCCAAAATTAGGGACTATTGGGATGAAGGCACCGTGGGAAAAATTTTCGAACTACTTACGGAGTAGCAGGACTTATTCCTTATGAATTTTTCTAAGGTCAAAGGAATCACTAGGGACCTCGGCATTATGCACATCACTCTGAAGCCTAAGGCACATCTCGTCAAGTAGCGGCCCTACCGGTTAAATCCTAAGTATAAGCAAAAGGTCAAAGAATATTTGGAAAAAATGCTAACCGCGGGTATCATTGAACCAGTTGAACAGTCAGATAGAGTAAGCCCAATGGTCGTTCAGGAGAAAAAAGAAAATGGGGAAACATGCATCTATGTGGACCTATGAATGATGAATGATGCCTGCGTTCATGACCCTTTCCCTACTCCCTTCTCCAATGAAATCCTTTATAGCATGGGTGGCCAGGAGGCCTATTCCTTCACTGATGGATTCTCAGGATACCACCAGATTAGAATTACACCTGAAGATCACAGTAAGACCACCTTTGCCACCAAATGGGGTTCCTTCTAGTATATGGTCATGCCCTTTGGTCTTAATAATGCACCTGCTATATTTTCAAGGGTTGTGGTGGTTGTGTTCAAAGAATTTATTCCTAAGTTCTTGGAGGTTTACTTCGATGACTGGACGATTTTTGGCTTAGTAAAAGAACATGTCTCGAACCTGCGATTAATGTTGGATACATTCTGGAAGCACTAGATCTCCTTGAATATAAAAAAATGTATCTTCTGTGTACCTTTCGGAATCTTACTTGGACACATAGTATGTCGGCAAGGACTGATGGTTGATCCTATGAAGATAGCCATAATTATCAACCTGGAAGGCCCCACAACGGAGAAAAAGCTATGCTCCATTCTCGATCACACAGGCTATTAGATAAAATGCATTCAAGGATACACTTTGATCATAGCACCCATGGAATAGCTACTAAAAAAATATGTCTCTTTTTTCTGGAATGATGAATGTCAGAAGAGCTTCAAACTGCTAATAGAGAAGATGATTTATGCACCCATATTGATATTCCCTGACAGGTCAAAAGAATTTAATGTACATGTAGATGCATCAGGCATTTCCCTAGGCACGGTCCTCACTCAGCCTAGAAAAGGAGATATTGATCACCCGGTTGCCTTTGCCAGTCGCAAACTCTTGAGTACCGAAATAAATTACTCTACCACTGAGCGTGAAGGACTGGATATGGTGTACGCACTACAAAAATATCGACACTATCTGCTGGGTGGACACCTTAAGATGTTCACAGACCATTTAGCTTTGAAATGCCTGGTCAACAAGCCTATGTTGGGGGGGAAGATTTTCCATTGGCTATTGCTATTTCAGGAATATGATTTTGAGATCATCGTTAAGCCTGGGAGGTTGAATGCAGGCCCAGATCATTTGTCTCATATCGATACAGGGGAAGAACCTACTAACCTGGATGAAGGCTTACCCGATGCACAACTATTTACCATTAAGATGGTTGATGCTCACTTTTCTGATATCATTGAGTTCCTTACTACGGGTGTGGCCCCTGCTGCATATTCGGTACAACAGAAGAAGGAGTTGGTTACCTGGGCTGCAGACTTTACTATCATTGCAGGACAGTTATACAGGCTAGGTGTCAAGGAGATACTCCACAGATATGTATTAGAACATGAACGACCCATCGTCCTCACAGAAGCACATGATGGAGTCGCAGGCGGCCACTACGCAAGCAGGGCTACGGCACAAATATTTTTAGGGTTGGCTTATGGTGGCCTACCCTACATCAGGATTCTTACACCTATTGTAGATCGTGTGATACATGCCAGCGAACTGGTAGACCCTCATGATGATATGATATGCCATTACAGCCTCAAATGGCCCTACAAGCTTTTGATAAATGGGCCATTGACTTTATAGGACACATCAATCCACCGGGCAAGAAAACAGGCACGCGCTACATTATCACTGCCACTGACTACGTCACACGATGGGCTGAGGCACAAGTAGTAAAAGAATGTACTGCCGATACTGCTGCGCACTTCATCTTTGAGTAGATTCTGACCAGGTTTGGCTGCCCGAAGATCCTAATGAGTGACAAAAGTATGCATTTTGTTAACCAAACAATTTAAGCTTTGAATGAGGAATTTCGGATCCACCATGCCAAGAGTACACCATATCATCCCCAGGCTAATGGGGCGGTTGAAGCTTTTAACAAAATTTTAGAGCAGGCAGTAACGAAGGTTTGTAATGTCGATCGTAGTGACTAGGATGTTCGCATACCCTCGGTTCTATGGCCATACCAAACGACCCGCAAAAATCTGACCGGCAGGACACCCTTCCGAATGTTCTATGGTAAGGAGGCCATCATGCCCATAGCGTACGTTGTTCCTAGCCTACGCATCATAGCATTCACGAATATGGCAGACTCCGATATCATAGGAGAATGCCTGGCGCAACTTGTGGCTTTGGAATAAGATCGGTTTATTGCTCAGTTTCACTAGTAGGTTCAAAAGGCTCGAGATAAAGCCTGGCACGATCGACACATTTGCCAGAAGACATTTTTTGAAGGTGATCTCGTCCTTTTATACAATAGCCAATTTGTGAAGCATCCAGGAAAATTCCAACAACACTGGCTTGGTCCCTATACAGTTAAGGAGGTTACAAATGGTAGTGTAGTCCAGTTAGCTACCCTACGCGGTGACCTCATTCCTGGCTTTGTCAATGGTAGTCGACTCAAACCATACCAGGCTGTGGGCTCGGTGGTTGCACCAGTGCAGTGACTTAGGACGAGTCACAAGATTGTGTTGAGGGACGCATTTTTTGGCTTGAGGGGTCCTGACCTAGGTTCGGTGTGCAAGGTTTGCTAAAAAACCCCTATACTACTGGCTCTTTCAGTAGTGACCTGCTTTCGCAAGTCACCGTCTCACTCGAAGTAGTATGGGTGGGTGCTGGAACTAGGTTTCTGCACCATGAGAAAGGAAGGGTAAGGCAAGCAGGGCTGCGCTCTATTCTGTAATTCCTAGATTACTGGGTTCTTTGCAGTGTTAAGTATGTATCTATTTGCATCCACATGCACTAGATCTATAATTATATACTTTCTGTATCATCAACACAACATTATATAAACAGAGCGGAACAAATCTAGATCCAATCATTCAATACACAGATATTCGCAGCGAAAAGACAGAAAATAAATAACCCAGCAATTATCAGCAATTCATACAATAGTACTCATAGATTCAAATCTCTAATAATCCTTCACATTCATTCATTCATCAATATTTCCTTACAATTCCCTTCCCAACTTGCGCACACAACAGCAGGGTCCACACACAGCTGGACTAGGATCTCCGCGCACACAGCCAGCAAGAGTCCGTTCCCCAAAACCCAAACAGACAGCTTAAGCAACAGATCGCATCAATATCTCATCAATTCCTATCCTTTTCGATACAAAATACATCTCTATTTATAACAACCTAGCTCCAACTTTCCTATGGTCCACAACCCATGGTTTTTGGACCCCTAGTTTAACATTTGACCCATTACAATGAATTCGGGGCTTTGACATGCCCCAAAACCCCTGCACTACACTAAATATAATCAAAAGTAATCAAAATGGACCAGTTTTGTAGCTTATTAGGAGACCCCATTCCAACACTTATCCTCCTTTTCCTTCTTCCTGATAGGACACTAGGTACTGTAGTGGCTTAGCTCGCCACAGTGAAAGCACTTGACCTTCAACAGTTCCTTCTTCTTCCTACATTTCTCCCCCTATCCTTGATTGGTACCCTTCGATGTGAGGGATGCATTCTCCTCCTCCTTCGCTTGCTTTTACCTCCTGCTGCTGCTACCACCGATGAAGCTCTTCATCAAGTCTCACCTCAACTCCTCCTACTGCAAGTCTACCCACATCCTATCCCATCTTGGAAAGGTTTCTCTTCCAAAAATAATTTGGATGAATACTTGCCACTCTACTGAGACACTTTTGAGACCTACTTGTACAACCTATATTGCTTGAGGCATTGATCCAACAGCTGCAATATCATCCCATATCTCCTGAATCATGGTAAGGAAAGGGTCTATGCGCTCCCCTTTCAGCATCCTAGTGCATATCAACTTCTCCTCTAAGTACATCTTTCGTTGCTAGGAATATCCCTAGTATAGCGTGGAAATAATGTCCAACATTTATTTTTTCATTCCCTCAGCTGCTATGTGTGATACGACATGATCCCAAACTCCATCAAGGATCAACCTCTTTTCCTTCACCATATCCTTCTTGTATTTCTTCAGCCGATCTACATCCATGGGGATTGCTACCACGTTATCAATATAAGCCTTGATATCAAACTCATCTAGAAGGAAGGAGATTCTTTCCTTCCAGATAACATAGTTGGAAGCTTGATCCAACCTGTCTTGATCTCAAAGCCCAGTTGTGGTCATATCAACAATAAATTTTGAAAATATCCTCTTCCCTTCTGCTCAACTATTTCTCATCTATACACACTCCCTTATGGAGTGAGAAACTCCACTCACAATGACTACTGATATGCAAGGGAAATCGAACTTCTTGAGACTAAAAGTTACCAGAGGAATATTTTCCCTCAATGTGTGCTCTTCTCCCACCCGAAACTAGTTCTTATCTAGCAAACTACTGCAAAACTACTTTGTCCAACTAGAGATCTTCTCTACTATAAAAATATTGGATGCTCCCTCTGCCTCTGGAATTCCTCGATCTAGAGAAAAAAAAATTTTATGTCTCTCTCTCAGAAAAAACTGATTTTCCTCAAGAAATACGGCCTCTTGGCTAAGGTTATTTCCTTTTCCTCTAGGGTTTCGAACTGTTTCTCACACTGAACATTGAAACTCCATATTTCTTCACTACTAAGCTCTTTGGCTGATCATCTGCACTCTAATACCATGTTAAAATTTAGTGACCCAAATCCTATTGTAGCAACTGACAATATTTATTCTAATTGTTAATTCTATTTAACAATTTATATTGTGTTTCCTACGGAAAATATAAAAATAAATACATTGCAACCTACATAAATAAAATGTGAAAGAAAGAAAAGTTGGAAGAAATTCTAGCACACACATATAAAATAACACAGTTATTTTTGGACGAAATTCCCTGGAAAAACCCAACTCGGGAAAACCAGTGCAGCAGTTGAGGGCTCACTACAAGGAAAAGACCCTCTAGTGGATGTTTTTGAGGAAACCCTTATAAAAATAGCCCAGAAATCTGTTTGTACGGGGTTTATTAGAGGAGGTTGGTGGGTGGAGGTTTTTGTGGATGTTTTTGTTCCAGTGCATTTATCATCCTAAACTGCACTGGAGCGTTCAACTAGAGAAAGCAGCGGTGCATACAAAAAATTGGCACAACGAGACACCATGAACTTGGTACAAACCTGCCCGGTGCATCTCATTACTCTAGCACATCGGTGCTCTACAAATATTCTGCACTGGTGTTTCATAAAACCCCATGCCAAAACTAAAATAGCCTGGTGAGATTTTAAGAAACCACACCATTGCGCCTATAAAACCCGTGCACCGGAACAAGGTTAAATAAAAAAAAAATTACGGCCAAAAATCCACATTTTTCACTTTTCAATGCTCCAGATCTCTCAAGCACTAGTGTAAATTTACCTTGTGTGAGGTGCCCCACCATCGGTGCTCCCATTGCACGCATTGATGATGTCCATTGCCCTCCATCTCCATTTTGAATTTTGCAAAACGGTGGGCAAATTTAGTTTTGAAAATTCTACAACCAATATGCCTCCTCGACAGCCAAATGCACAAGTATTTTACTTTTTTTTCCATAATTAAACATTTTAGGGGATTATTTTTCTAAAATAGTGTAAAATTCACCTTATTTAAAAAAAAAACAAAAATTTCTCATGCAGTGGGCTCGAGCCATTCGACTCACACCGGTTCACGGTGTTGCCTATAAATTTATAGGCCACACCATGACCGGTGCTAATGGTATTCACACTAGTTTTGGGGTGGTACCAAAACAGCACACCATGATTTTTTTAAATTAAAAAAAATTGCGGTGCGGTCGGTTACCCGGCGGCACCATTGACCATGTCGAATTGTGGGAATGTGGTGCATTGATGGAAATATCCACCCCGTGGTAGGTAATTTTGTCAGTGCACCACTACCCCCCCCACCCCAAACTTGACATATTCAACGGTGCATTCATGTAAATGACTACACCATTGACTATGTAGTGATGTCAGGAGAGAGGTGCGCTGACCAAACTATACGCCCTTGGGCGTATAATTTAGGAAGCGCACCTCTCTCCTGACATCACTACATAGTCAATGGTGTAGTCGTTTACATGAATGCACCGTTGAATATGTCAAGTTTGGGGTGGGGGGGCAGTGGTGCGCTGACAAAATTACATACCCCGGGGTGGATATTTCCATCAACGCACCGCACCGCCCTCCCACACACAATGCACCGCCCTCCCAACACTAGTACATATTCAACGGTGTGATCTGTTATACCACCACACCATTGACCTTGTAATAATGCTAGGAGGGCAGCGCGCTAAAAAATTTCAGGTGCAGCACCTCCGATGTGCGACAAAAAAAGACGCACCATTACCGGTGCATGCATGCTTTTTGTGGCGCACCGATTGTTTTTTTTTTCAAAAAAAATTTATATGTATATTCCTAAATAAATGTCTCATTTAATAAAAAAAAATTATTTAATATGTCAATTATTCAGTAACATCAAAGGAGAGAAGGGAGGAAAAAACAACAACAATAGGCGAACCAGTATAATATGGTTCGCATGTGGGAGGCACGAGAAAGGGAGAGAGATACGTACTCTCACCCTATTACAACAACCACCCAGGGGCTCCTAAGGGAGATAGGCCTCCTCAAGTTCTATGAGAAGGCTACATCCCTAAATGGCCATGGTGGGTTTTTGCAACAACTTATCTGCAGGTGGAATGCTCACCTACAAGCTTCCCAAGTTGTTCCTAACCAATGGTACATGCCCACTGAGGAGGACATCTATTTCATTACTGGCCTATCGAGGAGAGGGGTGGATTTTCCCTCATTCCTAGAGGTCCCCATTGGCTATGTAGCAGGGAGTTAGTTGGTGTACTCCCAAGGATACATTAGCGCAAATAAATTGTCTCTTGCAGATTTTCAGGTCTCTGGAGGTCAGTTACATATTAATTCATTTTGTGGAGAGGAGGTGAGGTGCCTCTCACTACCAATTTTGACCATTGCAGACCATACCAGTGACGGGAAATGCATTAATTTCCCGCTTCTATTTTATGTTGGTTCTTTATTACAGGCGCCATGACTTGTGAGGTGGTCTGCCTTTTTTTTTTGTGGTAGTTCTATACAACTTTAGATAGATGTCATGCTCAGGCACAAGGGAGGGTGAACTTCCCTTTTGCTTTAGAGCTATTTTGTTTATTTTTTGAGAGGTTTCCAAATAGGAGGCATACTTTTGTTCGGCAGCCTCATAGGTCGATGCTGCATGTAGAGATGCAGATGTGGGAAGAGATGATGCCGAAGAGGGGCGAGTCAGAGTTTTCCACGAGGATATCGCATGATGCACTAGAGTTGCTAGCTAGTGTTGGTGAACATCCCTTCGTTCTAGTCTCCTATCCATATGTTGGTTTGGATTGGTGAGGGTGTGCCAACATCCTCTTCCCAAATGATGAGGCACTGGATGATAGAGGAAATATTACTATTTTATTTAAATTTATTCTAACATGTTCTTTACCTTATTTTTATTAAATTGTTTAATGAAATTGTCTAATTATTTTTGTGTACTTATATATATTTTGTATACATTGGGTCATTTGATGGCGATGAGATACCACCGCCACCAAATGATCCAGGTGTAGATACTAATGACGATCAGGAGAAGGCAGATGTCGAGGATCAGGCTGGTGCAGAAAAACCTAGTCTACATGGTGCGTAGGTACTCCCTTTTGCGAGGCATAGGCCTGACAGTAGATTGAGGATGGACTTGGGCGACCAACTCTGTGCACTGTTTGTGGAGGTGGGAGTCACGCCCACCACTATGAGAGAGATACAGGCTGATGCTAGGCCGGTACAAATGTGGAGAGACATGTCGCATGATATGTTCACCCTGATGTGGCATGTCGTAGGAGCTACCAGCTTAGTTACGCAGTTGAGGAGGGCCCATCGATGTAGGCATGGTCAAGATGCAGTATGTCGACAATCAAGCAGTGACACATCATTTGATGATCACGATCATGTTGAACCCTTATTTAAACTGAGAGGGGGGGTGAATCAGTTGAATACATTCATGGACTTTTAAAACTTTCCTTTAAACGTATTTATACCTTCATTTCAAGATCAACTTGTTATATAATGAAACCGCAATATTAATAAGTGAGCAGAAAGTATTAATCAGATTACATACAGAACATCAACACATAATCATCATACACATGGACAACAGATATAAGTGGAAACCCATAAGGGAGAAAAACACATCTTATTATTGTTTTGATGCAAAGGCAAGCTCCAACTCACTCTCACCACTAATTTCCTGTAGGCTCCAACCTACAAGAGGATACTACCTCAATTCTACAAGCTATAACTTGCAAGGAAGCTCCAACTCCCATCTATTTTCTGTAGGCTACAACCCACAGGAGGCTTCTACCTTAGCCAGCTACAACCCACAGGAGGCTTCTACCTTAGCCAGCTACAATTGGACATCTATCAAGCTACAACTTGATATGGAAGCACCAACTTCCTCCCCCTACAATGAAATCATATGCTGATTTACCTAGATATCAGCTCTGTTTTTCTCCTTTTTCATTGTTGTCCTTCTAGCCTTCAAATTTTCTTTATATCATCTCTGGATATTCACAGCTTCTCTATCCGCTCTTTATTCTTCTTCCACTTTCTAACTACCTGCAACTTTCTTATATTCTTCTGCTCTCTTCCATTCTGCAACTTTATAACAATCTTCAACTCTCTTCAATTCTACTGCACTCTCTCTCTCTCTCTCTCTGTTTTCGTGACCTTTTGCACATGGATATTACCTGTTTTATAAAGATAACTTCATGTTTGTTTGCATTCTATAAGGAATATGAAGTGAACAGGCACGACTCTTGCCTTTCACCCACTTATTTCTTCACTCAACATATTCTGAATGTTACAACAATATATACAATCATTACAATATCATATTGGAGTTTTTCTTTTCCTATAGAGACTTGCCTTTGCATCACAAACAATATAAAATTAATAATACATTTACAGTTACTATCACATATTTACTCAAGCCTTTCATCTTCTTCGCTTTGTTGTGCATTTGTCCTTTTCTGCTTGTTGTCTTGTGTTTTTTCTGTTTCTGCCATTATATTCCACCTTTTTTGTATAACTTCCCTTTTCTTTTATTACTTGTGACTTTTATTTTGCGTACAACCTTATCATCTACCCGTGTTGCCGCACCACTGTTATGCCCATGTTCCTTGTCCTTTGAATTGCATTCAGATTATTCCTTTGTGACCTATGGGATATGGCCCACATACAACTCCCTTTATACCCACGTCAGATTACAAATATGGGTTTTAATCAACATACATACGTTTAAATGATCAACATCGCATATATATTTAAACATACATACAATTAGCAGTCAACAACATAAACTTTACACTATGGCACATATAACATATGTAATATTCCTAAATTAGCATGCAGCTAATAGGAATATTAAATTTTCTTTTGATATCTAGTTAGATGAATAAATGGGAAAGGAGGTTCATAAGTTGCTTAAGTAGGCATAAAGTCCCTCATAATGTGAAAATGGATCATATTAATAACTAGATCAAACATCCTCATGTGTGAATAAGGTTTAAAATATGTGGAAAAAGTCAATTTTGACCAAGTCGACAACATTATTATATGAGGAGTGGATTGTTTGGTCAATTTAGTGTATCCTAAATTGCTGCATTTAATTTGTCAATCCGGGATTCGTAAGCTGATGAAGTGCGGCGCACTATATGTGCAAGATAACCTATTTCTTAACTTTTTGTCGTTTTTGGTTTTCTAAGGTGAAACGGAAATTCTAAAATGAAAACAAGTATGGTTATATTTGTTCAAGGAAATGATATCCCCTATAATGATTTACCAACTTGAAACTTAAAAAGGAATTTGAAATTTTCAATGACAAAACTTGAAAGGAAATGAAAATGTACTGTTGAAATGAAAAGATGCTGTAAGTCTAATAAATCAAAAACAGTGAACTAGTGAGCATGAAACTAAACTATTCTTGCTGCTATCTAAACAAAAAGAAACTATGCTTAAATAAATTCAAAATTGCAACAAAGTAAATCTAAATTAGATTACATCAATTTATCTTCTGATCCTTCATCATTAGTCCAGCTATGATTTTCGGAAGTAACCATAAACAACTTGAGTAACTGATATCTAAATTGCAGAAAGTAAACTAATATCAAACCATACGTTCATAATTCAATCCCTCACCATCAGTCCAGCTGTGGCTTTCGGAGGTAACTGAAGATGTCATGCACAATTTAACATTTCTAACTTGCAGAAAGGAAACTAATACTAAAATACACACTTCATAATACAATCCCTCACCATCAGTCCAACTGTGGCTTTCGGAGGCAACTGAAGACGTTATGAGCAGTTTAATATATTTAAATTTGCAGAAGGAAAACTAATACTAAACTACACATTTCATAATACAATCCCTCACCATCAGTCCAGCTGTGGCTTTCGGAGGCAACTGAAGATGCTATGAGCAGTTTAATATATCTAATTTTGAAGAAAGGAAACTAATACTAAACTACAAATTTCATAATACAATCCCTCACCATCAGTCCAGCTGTGGCTTTCGGAGGCAACTGAAGATGCTATGAGCAGTTTAATATATCTAAATTTAACTACTGAAACAATTAAGCAAAACTGAGTTAAACAAAGCAATACCGAAATGAAACAGAAACTAAGAAAAACACATTAGCAGCAGAACAATGTTAATTCCATGTCATTAGTCAAAAAGCTATGAAAATGCCCGGGCTTCCTATCTATAACCTGAAACAAGAACACTGATCAGTGATTAACAACATAAAGACAAAAGTGAAATGGAAAGCAGGAAAGTTTATAAACAGAAATGAAAAAAAATGAAATGTATAAACATGTGAATGGATTATGGCACAATGAGCTTTAAAGAAATGAAATAAGAACTATACACTAATGCACAAAACCTTAGTTGAGCAGGGGCCCTCTACACCAGCCTTGGCAACGATCTTCAAGTACGAATTAAGTTGGAAAATAGAGTCTTCTTATATTAAAATGCAGTCATAACAGTATGGTAGTATTACGGCTCAAAGGCAGCGTAATTACATTACAGAGCAGACTTAATAAAATTAACAGAGACTAATCGGGACTAACTCTATATGCGTATGCAAACACGTTATATATAACAAAAGAAATATAACTGTCTCCTAAAGTTTATGCTGGTGTAGAACACGTAGACCATTACGTCCACGGATCTAGGATCATGGCCGTGTTGGAAAATAAATCTATGAGAAGTGGATGCTTGAATTCGACTATGGAGCCATGTACAGATTTCGACTTGTCCTCCGCAAGCTCAGAAACGGCCATATGAACCTTTACGTGACACGGAACAGAGTCCTGTCACCGTAAGACTCTATGGTTGACTTCCATGTGGATGCCTTTGACCGCGGCTTCTTTAGATGAGTTTGCTCGAACCAATAGGACACGAACCATGTCCACATCATTCCTGACTTGCCCATGTGGCTCGTTTTCCCTGTAGACACCTGTAACATAGATTTTCACAAAATAGCTGCGGAAAGTTGCAGTAGCTGCGGAAAGTGGCAAGATTTCGCAGCTAAATGAACAAAATCTAAATCAAATAGCAAACAAAATAATATAATTAAAAACCATGTTAGATGCTCTTTTGAAAATGATATTGACAACTTGGGAGGTTCAGGTGAGTGAAAAAGGTATAGAAAAGTGTATGGAAAAGATGCAGAATTGAGACTCAACATACCCCCACTGTGAAGGTGTTGCATGTCCTCATGCAACCAAAATTTTAATATTCCTTCCTTATTTCATGTGCCTTGACACTTCAGCCAGCACATCCAATCCTCTCCTCTTCCTTGGTGCTGCTAACATTCTGGGTTTCTTCATTAAGCACCTAAATTTGATATTAACCAATGCTCTGCTCAACTTCTGGCATTTTCTTTTCAATTTCTTGTTCTTCTTTTGCCATATTCCCAGATGTAGCATAGTATTATCATGGATGATTTTGTCCAGTTTTCCTTGTTCCTTCAATGTCTCATTTTCATTTTTGATATGTTTATTCAAAAGCTCTAACTCAAAAATTTCCTGTTTTAGTGATTGGACTAAATCATCCTGTACTGTATGAGGCTAGATAGACAAAGTACTGGGACCTATAGCTGCCTTTTCCAAAGATTCTATATAGTCATATACTTCCTGCTGCTTGGGGTCTATTTCAGGTGTCATTTTTATTGGGCTGTCCCCAAAATGCCGTGAAGGAGAATAATCTGGCCGAGGAGGGCTCACATCAATATCTTGCTGAGAATGGGATGGAGTATGTTCAATGTCTGATTGGGAATGAAATGAACCAGGTTCACTAACTGACTGAGATGGACTATGGTCAGCTAGGGACTGTTCAGATGTTTCCTCTCCCAAATCAATGAAATGAGGACCCTTCATTTTTGTTTTCCTCAATTTCCCCTTAAGTCTGCTGCTTCTTCTCACACGCTGTGGTGCACTATCCTTTTTTTTTTGTTTTCCTTTCTCTGTCTTCTTGGCCATAGAGGACTGTTTTTGAAGATAAACTAGTCTTTCAGATAACACTTGATTATCTTCTTCTTCAGAAGAAGGATTTTTATGTATAGCCTCAATAGTTTTTCTTTCTTTTGGTGTTATTGGCTTCTTACCCTTGATTTCTTTCTTCTTCCTCTTTGACAGTCTTTCTTCCCTATCAGTTCTTTCAATTGCAGTAGTAGGAGTATTTTGGATTTCATTAATTGTTCTTTTTCTCCTACTTCTTCTTGCTGTGCTACCTTCAGGAATTTCCTGAGGTTCCTCAAAGAAATTTCTAACCAGAAATTGTTCCCATGTGTCTTTCTTTTCCTTTAACTCCTTTTCAATCAAAAATTTTATAAGGCCGTGGTGATATAGATGAGGTTCTACATCTCCTAAATGTTTCTAAACAGTCACAGCCATTTTCTTCAAGCTATTTAACAGAAAATATGGGAGATTGAGAGCTTGATTATCTAGAAAATTCATCAGTAACCTGGTATGGTACATGTACATGGACCCAAAATGGCCTTCACATGTAATGAATTTCTGAACAACTAGCAGCAAAGTAGCCCATTCCTCTTTCAATGCATGCACAGGAATTCCTCTTTTAAAAACAGTTATGTCCATACCTTGGTTTCGTAAGATTGTTCTCCATGCTTCATCACTAATACTTTTATTCTTAAACCAACGCTCACCCTCCTGAAGAAGTTCTGTGGTTGTTGCTATAGATTCTTTATTGACCGCAAACTTAAGGTCTCCAATCTCTGCTTCCAAGCCATTAAACGACCTTGTGAATGCCTTCGTCACTTCTTTATGATACCCTCTGAATTTCTGGATAAACCGCAGCCAATTTGCTTTCTTCAATACATCCCTTACTTGTGGATATCCCTCCATGAACTTCTGTCCTTCCGGTTCTGCTCTTAGCAATTTACCCATTTTTTTCTTTCTTCTCTTCAAAGACTTTCCTGTGTGGAGGATTCAAATGGAAATAGAACGGCTGAATGCACAGAAACAAGCTCAATGACTGTGGGAATATATTATAGAATGGGAATGAGCACAATGAACGGAATGGAGTGAGACTATGGGTAGATATCCGAGAGTGGAAATGAACACAATGAACGGAATGGAGTGAGACAGAATAGAAAAGGGTTTCGTGAGCATAACAGAGATACGACTGTGCAATTGACAGAGTATAACACATTCGGCAACGTTTTGAAATTTGGTGGCTGCGAAATAAATGTGAACACGTTTCAATCAACGGTTATGGATTTATGCGGCTGTAAGAGTCCTTGGTCAAATCAAATACGTCTCATTGTCACCGGTGGAATATTGGATCATGAGTGAAAATCGGGGGTTTAATGATGGAACCATTTGTGAATGAATGCGAGAGGATAATATGGAGATCGTGAAAGGTTACGGAATTGTCAATATAATCATTGCACATAATGGATAGAGCTCATGGTTCAGAACTATATAAAAATGTGTTTTTCAATGCTATTTGAAATAAATTTTATTCATACCTTTGGAATCTTTTCCTTTTCCTTTGGTCTTCAACTAATTGCTCTTCATTGGTGTCTTGAATGCTCCATGTCTTCATTTTTGATCCTCTCACCTACATTTTATTTCATGATTATGGAAATAACATCTGACTGTACATTCTTTTTGAAAACAGAGTAGTAGCTGCGGAATCTGCTTCTGGCTGCGGAAACTGGAGTCAGCTGCGGAAACAGATGTCAACTACGGAAACTGACACATCTATTACTTGGATGAATGGAAATGAATAGATGACAAATGACCAGATGGAAATGGTCATGAAAAATATTTTTATTAATGAAATGGAATGAAATGGATGAAATGAAGTGGAGTGGAGTGAAATGAAGTGAAATGAAATGGAATGAAGTGGAATGGAATGGAGTGAATGATCACAAAACTTGTGAAATGAAAGAGAGATTTTTTTTTGGAAAATATAGAGTGTCAGGTGTTCCTGATTTTCACCCTATATTTTCTGTATAAGACTGCCAATCAGTGATTGGTTTTCAGGCTTATACATTTTTTTTTTTTTAAACTGAAAAGAACAAAAGCTAGGCTGGTGGAGAAGAAGAATTCTTCTGTACCAGCCTGATTGCAAAACTTTCTTGAAACATTTTGACAAAATCCTCTTTTGAGAGTGGCTTATGATAAACTTTCAATCTATGGCCATTCACAATAAGAGGAGTTTGAAACTCATCAATGGTCTTGATTCTTACCGCTCCATTGCCAAAGATCTTGTCAATCTCATATGGCCCAAGCCAATGAGTTTGAAATTTTCCTTGAAAATCTTTAAACTTGGAATCAAATAACAATGCCCAATCTCCTTCTTGAAACTTCTTCTCTTTGATGTACTTGTCATGCCATTTAGTTCTTTGATATTGAACTAGATCAGTTCTTAAAATTGCTTCTTGTTTGATCTCATCTAGCTCATTCAACTGCTCCATTCTATGCTTTTGGGCTTTTGATAAGTCCATCCCCAACTGAACTGCTATCTTGAAGGTCTTGACTTGGAACTCAATGGGGAGCAAGACTTCTTTCCCATAAACAAGTTCATAGGGAGAATGTCCTTTTGTATTTCTCCATGTAGTTCTGTAGGCCCACAAGGCTTCAGGAAGCCTTTCTGCCCAATATCTTCTATGTAGATGAACATTTTTGGTGATGATACTTTCAAGAACTTTATTTGTGGACTCCACTTGACCATTTGCTTGCGGATGGTAAGGAGTAGATCTTCTGTGCTTGATTTTGTATTCTTCCATCAACTTCTCCACCAAATTGGATGTGAATTGGCTCCCCTGATCTGTCACAATTTCTCTTGGAACACCAAAGCGAGTAAAAATATCCTCATAAAGAAAATGAATAATTGAATTTTCAGTAGCAGATACTAATGCTTTGGATTCTACCCATTTATTAACATAATCAGTACAAACCAATATATACTTCTTCTGCTTAGATGGTGGATTAATAGGTCCAATGAAATCTAAAGCCCATTTTTCAAAGGGTTCAATGAGTACCTGTGGTTGTAATGGCATTTCATTTGAAAGGGTAGGTTTCCCTACTCTTTGGCAGCTTTCACACCTTTTGACATATTGTTTTGCATCTTTGAAGAGGGAAGGCCAATAATATCCTAAAGAGAGGATTTTATAGGCCGTCCTTTTGTCTGCAAAGTGTCCATCGCATGGTTCATCATGACATGCCTTAAGAATATCAGGCATTTCATCTTCCCTGACACATCTTCTGATCACAAGATCTGGCCCTGTTTTAAACAATTCGTTAGAAATCCATGAATATTTTGAACTCTCCCGAATAATTTTTCGTTTTTCACTTGGAAATAAATGTGAAGGTAGTTTCCCTGTAACCAAATAGTTAGCAATATCTGCATACCAAGGAGTCTTAATAGTTACTGCAAACAAGTATTCATCAGGAAACTTATCCTCTACAGGAGAATCTTCTTTAGTATTCCGAATCCTAGACAAGAAATCAGCTACTGTATTTTGTTTCCCTGGTCTATCCAACACAGTAATATTGAATTCTTGCAAAAGTAAGAGCCATCTTGTCACTCTGCCATTAGTAACAGGTTTGTTCATCAAATATCTAATTGCAGAATGGTCAGTATGAATAAAAGTTTCATAGCCTGTTATGTAATGTCTAAACTTATTAATTGCATGAACAACAGCTAAAAACTCTTTTTCAGTCACAGTATAGTTCAACTCCGTGGGAGTCAAATTTTTACCGGTGTAATAAATGGCATAAGGAACTAAATCTTTTTGACCCAACACAGCTCCTAGAGCTGTATCTGAAGCATCCGTAGAAATATGAAAAGGGAGTTTCCAATTTGGTCCTCTCAAGATAGGTGCTTCAGATATTCTTGTTTTCAAAGTTTCAAAGGCTGATTGACAATCAGGATCCCATTTGAATTCACAATATTTTGTAAGCAATTTGAAGAGTGGAGATGCTATTTTAGTGAAGTTTTCTATAAATCTTCTATAGTAACCAGTAAATCCCAGAAAACTTCTAACATCTCTTTGACAATTTGGAATAGGCAACTTGGAAATGACTTCAAATTTTGATCTATCAACCTTAATCCCATCTCCTGAAATATGATGTCCTAAAACAATCCCTTCAGTAAACATCATAAAGCATTTTTCATGGCTTAATGAAAGGTTTGTTTCTTTACATCTTATAAGAACTTTTTCCAAATTTTCTAATGCCTCTTCAAATGAATTACCATAAACCGTAAAATCATCCATATAAACCTCTACACAATCATGGATTAGATCAGAAAAAATTCCTAGTACTGCTCTTTGGAATGTTGCAGGTGCATTACATAACCCAAAAGGAAGCACTTGGTAGGCAAAAGTTCCCCATGGACAAGTAAATGTGGTCTTATCTTGATCTTTAGGTGCTACCTGAATTTGATTATAGCCACTAAAACCATCCAAAAATGAAAAGTACTTTTTACCTGCTAATGTATCTAATACCTAATCAATAAAAGGCAAAGGAAAGTGATCCTTTAAAGTTGCTTTGTTCAATTCCCTGTAATCAATGCATACCCTCCATTTACCATTCTTTTTAGGTACTATAACCAAAGGAGAAACCCATCGGCTATCCGAAATTGGATAAATGAAGTTTACATTGAGAAGTTTTTGGAGCTCTTCTTTCACTATCTCCCTAAGATTTGGATTCATCCTTCTTTGAGGTTGTCTGATTGGTCTACTGTTTTCCTCAATATAGATATGATGGATGCAAGTCTTAGGATCAATTCCCTTCATGTCAGTATACTCCCATGCAAATGCAGTAGAATGTTTTTGCAAGATTTTGGTTAGTTCTTCTTGTTGTGATTTTTCCATATGTTTGTTGATATTCAATGTTTTTCCTGGAAAAATCTCAATAGTAGAACTACCAAACTCTTCCATAGAGTAAAGAGACATTTGTCTTGATGATAAATATTCTATGTCAGACTCCAACTGAAATTGTGTGGGGTCATATTCTGAAGATGTCTCAAAATTTTCTAATGTGTTCAGAATTTGACTATCCTCACTGATTTCAGAAATGGTAAAGACAGGTTGTATAGTGTCCTCATCATCAACCCATTCATTGTCTCCTACTTCTGTGATTTCTCTTGCTAGAGAATACAAATTGAATTTCTTTGTTGAATTACCATTAGAAATGTACATGTCCCCAGATCTACAACTAATAAAAGCATCAGCTGTGGCTAGCCAAGGTCTTCCTAAAATAAGTGGGTGCCCTCCTAGATTACTCTTGGGAGTCAAAATCATAAAATCTACTGGATATTCCCAAGAATCTAAGGAGACCGAAATATCTTCTAATACACCATCTGGTTTAATAATTGATCGATCTGCAAGTTGCAGTAAAGTAGGTGTAAAAAGAAGGTTAGGAAGTTTTAGTTGTTCCATAGTCTATCTACTCATAATGTTGATAGCAGCCCCTAAGTCAATCAATGTGTTTGGAATTTCTATCCCATTTATATGTGTCTTGACAATTGGACTTCCTGGATCTACATACTTCTGCATGGTAATTTTTCCCATCATAATATTTGCAATCTTTCCTACCAGGTGGATTCTTCTTGTGTCTTTTAGTTTCCTTCCTAGTCTTTTGAAACTCAACTCCTTTATTGTTTTTGCTAGAATAGGAATCTCTCGAATGGCTTGTAGCAAGGGAATCTTGATACAAACATTCTTCAATTCATCTAGAAAATCATAGTTAGGCAACAAGATTTTTTTTTCCACCCCTTTGTCAATTTGTAGTCTTTTAGGAAAAGGAGGTGTAGATGAAGATGCAGGTTGCTCAACTATAGGAGTTGTGGGTGTTAACTTTTCTTTTTCTTTTTTAATATTTGAATTTTGAAGAGATTCTTCCTCAGAACCCTTATTGACTTGAAGAGAATCCTCCTCAGAGGTATCTTTCTCTTGGATATCTATAGAAGGTTTTTCTAAAACTCTACCAGATCTGAGTTGTACATCGTTGAGAGGAACAATCATATAGGTAGGAAATTGTTGTCCTTCTACCATGTAAGTATTCTGAGGATTCTTATTGTTAGGATTTGGAAATGGCTGAGCTAGAAGTTTATTTGTCTTTTTTTGGTATGGGAGCATGAGTTGAGGATTTGGATTTTGTTGAGAAGGTTGTTGTTGTGGAAATGGCAATGAAAGTTGTGGATTTGGGTTTGGAAGTTGTGGAGCTTGTTGATTTTGAAAAGATAGAGGATATTGATAAAATTGAGCAAATCTCCCATAAGGATTTTGCATCCCTTGTACCCATGGCTGATATGAGTTTTGATGTTGGGGCCAAGGTTGTTGCCAAGGATTCCAATTTGGTGGGGTTTGAAAATTGATAGGGTTGTTAAAACCTTGAGATTGTTGTCCCTGCCAAGGTCTCCTTGCGACAAAACAGAGAGATTCTACTGAATTTGGATCTTCTTGAAAAACAGCTTTGAGTCCAGGAATTGAAGGACAATCCTTGATCTCATGATTTTCCGAGCAAATCATACATGTTTCTACAACTTTTGCATCCAAGGGACATTCCCTTAAAGCATGTTTCTTCCTACATTTCGGACAAAAGATGGCTAAAGCATCCGTTTATGTTTTTTGCTTGTTTTGGATTTTAAGGGTGTCTAGTTGTTCACTAAGGCTCCCTAAGATATCATTTTTGAACTCATCAAGCATATTACCAATCTCTGCCCTACTTACTGATCCAGTTGCAGATTTGTTAGCCCTAATAAGAGAAGGATCCCTAGGCCCTTTTCCTGTTTTAGATTTTCCTCTTGAGAGATGGACACATAGTTCTGTTATGTCACGAAGTGGGAGTTGAGAAATATCTCCTTTCTCCATAATGTTTAAAATATCTATCTATTCATCTCTAATGGCTTTTAATATGAGGGCTTTCAAGGTTTCATCATCTAAGTTGCTCATCTTTGCTCTTTTCAAGTTGTATTGAAATCTTTCAAGTAAGTCTTCCAAATTTTCATCTTCTTTTTGCATCATCTTGAATACCTCATCCTTGTGATTGGTGGGCTTACAATAGTCCAAGTATCTATCCAAAATTTTTTGTTTCATATCATTCCAAGTCCTAATAGATTGAGTGGTTAATCCCATGAACCATTTCAAAGCAGATCCTTTCAAAGTTGAAGGAAACAGTTTGAGTTTTTGAGAATCTTCCATATAGTCATAGGTTCGGCACACAACTTCAAACTCAAACAGAAATGTTTCAGGGTCCTCACTTTGCAATCCATAAAAGTTAGGGAGGACAGATGGTGATATATTTTTCATTGTTGCATGATTTTCCTCATCAACTATAGGGAATCGAAACAAGTTGTCTCCTTCCCTATTTCTACCATTATTTCCTTCACCATTGTTGTCTCCATTGTTTCCTCCTCTTCTACCTCTACCTCTACCTCCATCTATTACTTCCTCCGCCATGATAGTTTCTTTAGAGTCCTTAAATTCCTCTAGTTTTTCTACCAAGGGAGAATGAGAGAAAGTCTCTTTGTTTTCTAAATGGGATTGAGTAGGTGGTATAGGAGAATCCTCTAATTCAGCTGTTCCTTGACTTCCAAAAATATTAAGGCTAGGGGTAGATGGTGGTGAATCTGTTCTATGCCTTGAAGAAGATGGAGTTGTGAAAATCGAACTCTTGGCTTTAGCTATAAACCTTCCCCTAGAATCTCTTGCTCTATGCATGTCATTTTTTTTTTTTTTTTTTTTTAGTTTTTTTTTTTAACAAAAGTTGGGCTAATAATTCTCTTTCTGATCTTCCAGATCACACTAGGTGCAAGAAGAGAGCATACTTAAGAAATTACTAAACCAATAACTCTTTTTTCTGATCCTCCAGATCACACTAGGTGCAAGAGGAGAGCATACTTCAAGAAGTTATCAAGTTTTCCCTTCTTTTATGATTTTGTGTTTTTTTTTAAGAAATTGGCTGCCTAGTTACACTTCCCCGGAAACGGCGCCAAAATTTTTGGTCAATTTAGTGTATCCTAAATTGCTGCATTTAATTTGTCAATCCGGGATTCGTAAGCTGATGAAGTGCGGCGCACTATATGTGCAAGATAACCTATTTCTTAACTTTTTGTCATTTTTGGTTTTCTAAGGTGAAATGGAAATTCTAAAATGAAAACAAGTATGGTTATATTTGTTCAAGGAAATGATATCCCCTATAATGATTTACCAACTTGAAACTTAAAAAGGAATTTGAAATTTTCAATGACAAAACTTGAAATGAAATGAAAATGTACTACTGAAATGAAAAGATGTTGTAAGTCTAATAAATCAAAAACAGTGAACTAGTGAGCATGAAACTAAACTATTCTTACTGCTGTCTAAACAAAAAGAAACTATGCTTAAAGAAATTCAAAATTGCAACAAAGTAAATCTAAATCAGATTACATCAATTTATCTTCTGATCCTTCATCATTAGTCCAGCTATGATTTTCGGAAGTAACCATAAACAACTTGAGTAACTGATATTTAACTTGCAGAAAGTAAACTAATATCAAACCATACATTCATAATTCAATCCCTCACCATCAGTCCAGCTGTGGCTTTCGGAGGTAACTGAAGATGTCATGCACAATTTAACATTTCTAACTTGCAGGAAGGAAACTAATACTAAACTACACACTTCATAATACAATCCCTCACCATCAGTCCAGCTGTGGCTTTCGGAGGCAACTGAAGACGTTATGAGCAGTTTAATATATTTAAATTTGCAGAAGGAAAACTAATACTAAACTACACATTTCATAATACAATCCCTCACCATTAGTCCAGCTGTGGCTTTCGGAGGCAACTGAAGATGCTATGAGCAGTTTAATATATCTAATTTTGTAGAAAGGAAACTAATACTAAAATACACATTTCATAATACAATCCCTCACCATCAGTCCAGCTGTGGCTTTCGGAGGCAACTAAAGATGCTATGAGCAGTTTAATATATATAAATTTAACTACCGAAACAATTAAGCAAAACTGAGTTAAACAAAGCAATACTTAAATGAAACAGAAACTAAGAAAAACACATTAGCAGCAGAACAATGTTAATTCCATGTCATTAGTCAAAAAGCTATGAAAATGCCCGGGCTGCCTATCTATAACCTGAAACAAGAACACTGATCAGTGATTAACAACATAAAACATGAAAGACAGAAGTGAAATGGAAAGCAGGAAAGTTTATAAACATAAATGAAAAAAATGAAATGTATAAACATGTGAATGGATTATGGCACAATGAGCTTTAAAGAAATGAAATAAGAACTATACACTAATGCACAAAACCTTAGCTGAGCAGGGGCCCTCTACACCAGCCTTGGCAACGATCTTCAAGTACGAATTAAGTTTGAAAACAGAGTCTTCTTATATTAAAAATGCAGTCATAACAGTATGGTAGTATTACAGCTCAAAGGCAGCGTAATTACATTACAGAGTAGACTTAATAAAATTAACAGAGACTAATCGGGACTAACTCTATATGCGTATGCAAACGCGTTATATATAACAAAAGAAATATAACTGTCTCCTAAAGTTTATGCTGGTGTAGAACACGTAGACCATTACGTCCACGGATCTAGGATCATGGCCGTGTTGAAAAATAAATCTATGAGAAGTGGATGCTTGAATTCGACTATGGAGCCATGTACAGATGTCGACTTGTCCTCCGCAAGCTCAGAAACGGCCATATGAACCTTTACGTGACACTGAACAGAGTCCTGTCACCGTAAGACTCTATGGTTGACTTCCATGTGGACGCCTTTGACCATGGCTTCTTTAGATGAGTTTGCTCGAACCAATAGGACACGAACCATGTCCACATCATTCCTGACTTGCCCATGTGGCTCGTTTTCCCTGTAGACACCTGTAACATAGAGTTTCACAAAATAGTTGCGGAAAGTTGCAGTAGCTGCGGAAAGTGGCAAGATTCCGCAGCTAAATGAAAAAAATCTAAATCAAATAGCAAACACAAAAATATAATTAAAAACCATGTTAGATGCTCTTTTGCAAATGATATTGACAACTTGGGAGGTTCAGGTGAGTGAAAAAGGTATAGAAAAGTGTATGGAAAAGATGCAGAATTGAGACTCAACATGGATCATAAATAAAGATAGCTCAGTGTGAATGAAGATCAATCTAGCTAGTCAAAATGAAGACACCTTGGGTGTGAAAAGAGACAATGCATGAAGATCAATTCAAGGTTGAATAAATCAAATAATGCTATAAAAAGGTGAGTGGGACTAATGGAGACAGCGTAATTTTGGTGGAGGAGCCTTTGCATGGAAGCAACCTCATAATTGGGTGGGACCCTTGGTGAGGAAGCTCATTAAATATATAATGGAGGGAATGGCAGTCATATGGGGATGATTAAAGATTATATTTTTTATGTGTTATGTTTAGACTTCTCTGCATCCTTTGGCTTTTTAGCTAATTTTGTTGTACTATTTAGTGAAAGGGTTTTCTCATGCGGGAATTCCCCACTCTTGCTTGGAGATCTTGTTTAAGAAATATGAGGAGAGAATTTTGTGCTATATTTTTCACTACCTGGTGTTAGGCCAAGTAGTCACCTTCAGTAACAGTAGATTCCCTTGTAGAAACTACATTATTTCTTAAGGTATTGCAGTGGAGGGGTTTAATCCCTTGTATTTTGAGCTAGTTTCCCTGAAGGAGGTTTAATCCATTTCTTTGCATGATTAGCCATTATTATTGTAGAGCTTCAGCCATACAGCATGATTCATCCATATACTTGCAGCATCTTCTTCTTTTATTTCATGTTTATCAAGAAACCCTTGCCGGGTCCTCTTGGATTTCTGTAAAAGAGGCTATATCTCTGTTTTTGGGCCTCATTGATTAATATAAAGCAGATATATTTTGTCTCTCATATTTCTAAGTACAAACCCTTAATAAAATGCACTATGAATTTATGCAATAATTCTTGTTGCAATAGTCTTGGGGTTTCAGTGTTTTTGGGCTGTTTTGAGCATGGGAGGCCTGTTTAACTAGGCTATAATGATTTATTTCTGATTTCCTTTCAGATTTGGTTGTTATAATGTCAAATATAATGGATCCATGGGCTGAATTTTTCTGTTAATGCTTATATTTCTGAAAAATGTGTTTTCTGTGCATGCATTACTGAGTTTTCCCATTTGGGAATATTACAGTGGTATCAGAGCTATAATATTGGCTCAGCCTGTGTAATACAACCATGATGGAGTATTATCATGAGAAGGAGAGGATTTGTAAAAGGGATCAAGGAAAACCCTTATTTTCTAGAGGGAAGAAGTTCTCAAATATTCTTCTACACACTTTGCATGGCATTAGAAAAGACATCAAATAAATGAGGAGGGGAAAACATGGATATCCCTCATTAATATTTGGAAATGAGGAAAGCTCCAATTCCTCATATTATGGGTGTGAGTATTTAGCCACACCATCATATTTAAAACGCTCTACCAGCCATATGTTTATGACAAATGAGATGGAGAAAGGAGATGTGCCAAAGAAGGAGACTCTTGGTGATTATTTGAAAGAGTATGAAGCTCAATATCAGGGGTTGAAAGGTCACTTGAACTTCCAAGGGTTTTGCAAGATCAAGGAGGAAAGAAGCACAAGGAGCAAGAAACATGGTGTGGGTAGATTCTTTCTATCTACTTTTGATGGATCACCTAAATGTCCAGCTAGGGTTTGGGTGAAGGAGCTAAACACCTATGTGCAACAACATCAAGTTTCTGAAGATGAAGCCATCAAATTAGAAGTGTTGAATTTTGAAGGTAAGGCTTATGCTTGGTGTTTGTTTGAGTATTTTTCCTTAAAGAATGAAAATACACCTACTTATGCAAAGTTTATTAGAAGAATATTGGAAAGATTTGATGAGAAATTTCAGGAAACATCTTTAATGGAGCAAATCAAACCAAAACAAACAAAACCTTTGCATGGGTTGGAGGCATCCATCAACCCAATTCCATTTCAAAAGATCATTGAAGGGGATGAAAACTTGTATGATACATTTCCTAGGGAAAAATCCCCAATACATGATGAGCTTTCTTCTCAAAAGAAAGACATGGAGATTCCTCTTCCAAGAGAAGACCAAGATCTAAGGTCTCTCATTGTTGATGAGGCATTCTCAACTGTTGATGAGGAGGATGAGAATGTCGGAGGTAACAACGTTGTCATATCAAGAGCACATATAGTACCTCATGAAGAGTAATATGGAGCACTTGCTCCCAGGAGAGAGACTCTTGCACTATTGGAAGGAGTTCCAAAGAATCTCACATATGGAGATCATGGTACACTCCATGTGCAGCATGTGCCATCATTTGCAAATGGTGAGATATTGAAGAAAGAAGGAGATAAAGAGGAGGACAAGAATCATATGATGAGGAGCACACACCCTTATTTATTTCAGAATATTGATACACCAAGGAGGTAGGAGGGTTTGTGTAGTGAAGGCAAGGACAAATCAGTCCACACACATATACATCCTAATCTATACCTTGATGTCTCTTTGCATGGAGTCATTCCACCGGGGAGACCCCTTGATTGGAAGAAGAATAAAGTGTTCTCTCAACTATGGGCAGCATTTACATATTTGGCTAAGGAATGAGCCTTGGAAGAAGCTAGCACAGCGCAGAGAATATTTCATGGGTTCAAAGGAGAGGTAAGCAATTTTTTGAAATGGACATTTCTATCTCCCACTCAGCAATTTGCACTGGAAAAGGAAAATTCAAAAATCTATGATGGCATGAGCATGATATAAAAGGGCCACTCCCTATATTTTGAGCAGCCAATGATGTTTCCATACACAAGAAATATTTATGAGCATGACAAGAGGATATCAACACTCTTGCATGCATGGGCCAAATTAAGGAAGTTTTAGAAGACAAGAGCTTTCCAAGGGGAGGTTGACTTCCAACTGCTTCAATATGGTCTTGAGCAAGATCAACTACAAGAGAGGCAACAAAATAAATTTTATAGTACTCCAACATGTGACTTTTGCACCAATCATGTCAAAGAGGAGAGCCATGTTATGACAGGGGCTGCATTTCAGATTTCTATAGTGTTGTCATTGTTGGGGAGCCTAGATCCTTATTGGGAGTCCCAAATCTTGATGGAATATTCCAAGGACCTCTTCTCATGTAAGGTTCTTGATGGGAAAGTGATGGATGGGAGGTATAAAGTATTTGATGGGGTCATTTATTATCATGATAAAATCTATTTTACTAGAGACTCCAAGCTTAAGGATAAACTACTTAAAGCAGCCTATGAGATCTTGCTTTCTAAAAACATTGGTTTCATTAGAACATACCATACTATCTTATATGGATTCATGTGGGTAAACTTCAAAGAAGAGATGCACTCTCACATGAGAAAGTGCATAGATCATTTGTTGGTTGAGGAGGAATATATCTCTTGGGAAGAGTTATCATTACCACCTTCTTATTCATTGGGTGTGAGAGGGAGATCATCCATGAGCTACCTCACTTATTTCAACCAAGTGTATAGTAAGACTTGTATTTCTGAACATTATGATGTATTTACTATATGCTTGCATTTTGTTAACACTCATGTGCAGGTCATTGCTCCAAGAGGGGGCACTTTTTCTTATAAGCTTCATGGGATACTTGGGGCCATGAGCAATGGAGATGTTGACCATTCCCTAAGAGACTTTGGGGAGTTGTATTCTTCATGGTGTGCTTCATTAGCACCAACTATCACACACCTTCTCCAAGCATACAAGAAGGATGGGGCAGCAAGCAAGTGTAGGGAAAAACAATTGTTATATCATATTCTATGGCAATTAGGAGTAAAACTACGCTGGTTGCACATGAGGGACCATTGTCTTTCTCCTTTACTACATATGGCAGCTAGCGTGACTTTAATTATGATTTGATATGCTGAATATGTTATTATATTTTTTGGGAACATGATTGGAGGAGAGACACATTGGTTGGATGTGTTCTTGGGGGAATAAATTTCCCACACTTTTTTCACTACATGGTTCAAGGGGAGCATGGAAGATGATATGGCCACTATAATAGATCGCTTGTTTCTTTATGAGGTGGACCATATGATTGTTTGGAGCATTTGGGATATGCCTCTCATGAGAATTTGGGAGGAGATTTTCTATGAATTACCAAGTTGGGAGGTGATTCATTTCATTTGGATGATAGCATGGAGATGGGAGCCTTTCATTGTTAATAAAGTTCCCCATGATTGTCATCACTTCTCTCCTGAGGAGGCCATTGAACAAAAAGAAGGTTTCCATATAGAACTTCCATTCTTTCATGATGAGAGCCATTTGGTTTATCCACCAAAGGCCAACTTACACATTTGGGAGGAACCATTGGAAGACAAAATCGCTGCAAAATATTCAAAGCAATGGTGGAGACTATTGGATGTGGAGGCCCCAAGAGTAGGAGGGGCGATTTTGCAGCACCCTTGCAGTTTCTTAAAGAAAAACAACCTTTGGGAGGGGAAGAATGTAATATTCCTAAATTAGCATGCAGCTAATAGGAATATTAATTTTTCTTTTGATATCTAGTTAGATGAATAAATGGGCAAGGAGGCTCATAATTTGCTTAAGTAGGCATAAAATCCCTCATAATGTGAAAAGGGATCATATTAATAACTAGATAAAAAATCCTCATGTGTGAATAGGGTTTAAAATGTGTGGACAAATCCAAGTTTGACCAAGTCAACAACATTATTATATCAGGAGTAGATCATAAATAAAGACAGCTCAGTGTGAATGAAGATCAATCTAGCTAGTCAAAATAAAGACACCTTGGGTGTGAAAAGAGAAAATGCATGAAGATCAAGTCAAGGTTGACTAAATCAAATAGCATTGTAAAAATATGAGTGTGACTAATGGATATAGCATAATTTTGGTGGAGGAGCCTTTGCGTGGAAGTAACCTCATAATTGGGTGGGACCCTTCATGAGGAAACTCATCAACTATATAATGGAGGGAATGGCATCCATATGGGGATTATTGAAGATTATATTTTTTATGTGGTATATTTAGACTTCTCTGCATCCTTTGGCTATTTAGCTAAGTTTTTTTAACTATTTATTGCAAGGGTTTTCTCATGTGGGAATTCCCCACTCTTGCTTGGAGATCTTGTTTAAGAAATCTGAGGAGAGAAATTTTTGTTATATTTTCCACTACCTAGTGTTAGGCCAAGTAGTCACCTTCAACAACAACATATTCCCTTGCAGAAACTACGTTATTTCTTAAGGTATTGCAGTGGAGGGGTTTAATCCCTTGTATTTTGAGCTAGTTTCCCTGAAGGAGGTTCATTCTTCTTCTTAGAGAGCTAGTAGGAGGAGCTGCAACCATTTATTTGCATGATCAACCATCATTATGTAGAGCTTTAGCCACATAGCATGATTCAACCATAGATATGCAACATCTCCTTCTTGTATTTCATGTTTATCAAGAAACCCTTGCCAAGTCCTCTTGAATTTATGTAAAAGAGGCTAGATCTATGTTTTTGGGCCTCATTGATTAATATAAAGCAGATCTATTTTGTCTCTCATATTTCTAAGTACAAACCCTTAATAAAATGCACTGTCACTTTATGCAGTAATTCTGTGTTGCATTAATCTTGGGGTTTATGTGTTTTTGGATTGTTTTGAGCATGGGAGGCTTGTTTAACTAGGCTATAATGATTTGTTTCTGATTTCCTTTCATATTTGGTTGTTATAATGTCATATATAATGGATCCATGGGCTGTATTTTTCTGTTAACGCTTATATTTCTAAAAAATGAATTTTTTGTGCATGTATTGCTGAGTTTTTCCATTCGGGAATATTACAACATACATGGAACAAAGGCTATTAGGTCCCACGGTGCTTGACCAATCATATATCATCCAAAATCCTTGCCTGTAGGTTTCCCACTCTACTGTTAGCGATAAAACTTAAACCTTGTGATCTACGATTTGCGCTCATGCGCGGCGCTACCATGTGGATTCCCTTCATCGCATCGCATCGCATAAACCTTACTGCATCGCAACCAACATAAAATTCCTTGCGATATCTTTGAAGTTACCTCCTATTTCTTGCAGTATGTGATGTTGCGCAGGATCGACACGTGTCCCTCCATTTCGCATTGTGATATTTAACTTAACTTGCGGTCACCTTATTGCTATCCTTTAAGCACTGCGATGTGCATTATGTGGTTCACCGTCCACTGTTTATCTTCCCCCAGATCTAACGGTCCTCATCTAATCGCACTTCACACTTTATAAGATTTACTTTGTGGCTATACTCTATTTCTTGCGATGTGCGATATTGCGTTGTGTCGCTGCGTGTGCCTTCTTCACTTCGCATCGCAACTAATTTATCTTACTTTACGACGCCTTAACACTTTCCCACTATACTTTGCGATTTGCACTTTTGATCTCCGCCGATGCGATCATCACCGTTGATCTACCCAGAACTATGGTCCTCATTACTGCTTGCAATTCAGTTGTATTTCTGCCTCGCTTATATTACGATGAATCATATCCGTCCATTTCTTGCCTTTGTTTGTGATCTAATCCCAACCATCCACTCACCTTCGCGTGACTCTTCTTTGCCTCTTCTGCCTACTTTGATCTCAGTTTTCAATCTATGCCTTTGTTTTTGTAGGATGGATAAGTCATTCTTGTGGACAAGATAGACCTCCCAAGTGTCCTATGGATAGCTAGCAACAAACGGAAAAATAAAAACTATTTTCTCTAGATATTGTTTGACATGGAATTAATTATAACAGGGTTTTAGAAACCTACTTGTTGTCCAATGCTAATCTTCTTTCCTGTGTCTTGAAGAAATTCGTCGTCAAGGATCTGCAATCACAAACACAAGAAAATATCAAAATCACCTGTATAATAAATCAATTCATAAATCAAACATCTACCAAGATGATCAAGGAATTCAAGAAATGAGATAATCAATTAAATATCCCATTGAGAAAACAATATTCATTCGTATTAACTTAAATAAGAAGAGCCTTACAACCGTGTCCGCCTTGATGTCATACAGGCCTTCCTAGGGTCCGGAATAAGCATTTCCATTACTCTGACCAGCCTTGCACTCTTCTAACTGAGATACATATAGGTATGTAATCTTTCCCACATGAAATATCAGCTAAAAGGGTCTAAGTTTCAACAACACTTCACCTCCAATAATACTAAAGCTTGAACTCCCTTTGAGGCTGCCCCATGCCTCTTTTTATAGTGAAAGAGAGGAGGTTATAGCTCCAAACAATAAGGGATAAAATCCTCCTTCAAAGGGATTAGCTCTTTACATCAAGGGGTTAGCTCCTTAATGGATGGGATGCATGAACCTGAAAAGAGTGATCTTTCCACTGTAGGAATGTTTCTAGAAGCTTCCAATAATGACTCAAACTAAGATTCTAGATTTTACTTGCACCTTTTTAACCTTTTATAGGGGTCCGCACTTTTAATAAATATAAAGTGCGTTTAGCTCTGCATGATTTAGAGAAAGAAAGTGCGGCACCGCAAGCAATACTAAGAGAAACTGTGGTACAAGTGTTTTTAAGACTTTTATATGCTTTTCTCTTAATTTCAAGCTTGACTTTAGGAACTTTGATATTGTAGACCTCTAAGGGAGTACTAAAATTTCATGGTGACAAATTTCAGTGTAACAAATTGCCCCCTAAAGTGCGGATTCTGAGAGCATTAAAAGAGTGATGTGCTTTATCATTTCAAGGATTAACCTGTGGACACCCTAGTCGGAACCCTGTAAAAACATTCAATGCAAAACATATATATCATTGCTGAGGTAGGCATTCCCATACTCAGATCAAAACTAACTAAACTTGTTCTGATACAGAAATTATTTTAATATTACATCAATAGTGTAGACATAGTATGGGCATAGCCATCTGTAATGAATCATCTACTGCATAATGAATAATAAAACTCCTCGCAGCCTGGATGGTGGAAACTAGATCCATGGACTTGATTTCTGCTTCTTGAATTAGTACGATTCTATCCATGCGATTAAATGTGTTGAAGTCGAACATGGTAGAAACCACTTGATTACTAATCAATGATGTGAAATGTTAACAAGTGTGAGAGAAACCACCAATAATGACAATGGCTTTCAAAGTACTCAGTACAATCCATGAAATGTGAATAAGTGATATGAAGTCGAACATTTCACGGAATCGTTCGATTGAAGGTCAATGATGCAACCTGTCATCGAAGGCGAGAAACCTGCCATTAAGGCATGCAGATTTCAAGGTATTAACGGATTCTAGTTCAACTTCCTAGATGATGAGATGTCATCGATAGAAAATGATCTATTGTAAGTAAGCTCACGACATGAAACCATAGATCAATTTTTGAAGAAATGTTTTGCAAGGACTGACTCAGGGATGGTCAACGCGAATGGAGACAAATTTTTGTAGATGAATGGTTTGTTTGACTATCCTCTTGAACACATAACGACACTACAGATGGTTTGGTGACAGTTTCGCTAAGGTAATACCCAGAAAACGACTGAAGACCTTCAATATGGTTTGATTAACTGAGAGGAAAAGGATTTCCCAACCCAGGTAGAAGTGTGACAAAAGTGTCGTGTTCAAGAGTGGTGTAATGCTTTTACAAATCAAAGTGTAACAAATGAATCTGTTTTTTCTCTTTTCCCCCACCATTTCTAGCAAGTACCTCTTTATTTTTTGACAAGCTTGAGGAGGATAACATTTGCTTGTTTATAAGCTCATCCTTTGGATGAGTCCAACTTAGTTTAAAATTGAACCCTAAGAAGGAGTGGTTTGTTCCTGTTTGAAATTGACAGGTCCTTTACTGTTAAATTTTAACAAGTCCAGTATAGGAGAAACTCGGTGTTTTTCATTTTTAGGGAGTCAGAAGAAAAAACTTAAGAAAACTACATGGGTGTACTTTTTCGTAAATTTAGTCTCTCAGGCCCGAAAAAGGATAAAATAATGCAAGAGAGAACTCTATTGACCATGATTAGTCAATGTATACCTTTTTCGTAAATAGTCCATTTCAGTCTGTAAAAGGGGTAAACTTATACTGAAGGGACGATCGTTCATTTCCTTTAATGAGTTCGAATAGTCAAGTACTCAGCAATATTTTCATTTTTAGAGAGTCTGAAAGGGGCTTAAAAGAGGACTCCATGTTTTCACTTTTTCATAAATTTTAAAGATCCAAAAAAAGTGATAAAAGTATACTCTTCGTCAAAAATGATCATTTTGCCTGAAAAATCCGGTATTCTCCAAAAAACTCAAAAAATTAAACATACCTATTTCAATAACAAAAATATTTTGAAAAACCATATTTTTAAAGTGAAAAATAAACAAACTTAGATTTCATTTATTCGAAAAAACTTATAAAAAGGAGTTTTTCAAGTTCATTTTTACCATTTGAGTTTGGAGTGAAAATTTTAGAGCTTTTGGCAAAAAATGCTTCAGAGAAGATTCTAGACAAACCGATCGTTGGAATCAAAAACTGTCTGCTCCAGGTAATCCACAACCTCTTTCTCTTGCTTTTCATCTGTTCATTTTCTTAAATTAGTGTCTAAATTTCATTTTTGGGAGGAAAATTGGTTAAAAAATTCACCCTTGGGGGTCTGCATGTAAGACACTAGGTACCTGCGGATCCCGACATTTTCTCACAGAGGAAAATGTCGGGGCCCCGCACTTTTAACACAGAGCCCGTGCGGAGCTACACACTGTCTCTGAGCGTAAAGTGAAGGGGCGCCGTAATGAATTTAAAAACACAATTTCTTCCCAAATTACCCAAAAAAAAAATTTTAAAATGATTCTAATCCTTCATTTTACTCATTTTAGGATATTTACAATGCTCATTTGGCGAGAATGGGAACATGAGGAGGTGGATGAAGCAGCAATGATCCATCAACCTACTTTGCAAGTTTTAAGAGCATGCGAGCTATTCAAATTCTGGGCTATCAGTGGCATGAGAGCTCAAGTAGATCTTCTCACTTGGTTGGTAAGAAAGTGGGACGTTCAGGACCAGTGTTTCATGATTGGAGGCCACCGGCTCGAAATTGAGCTAGAGGACATATATTTTTTGACTGGTTTGTCTAAGAGAGGCGAACCACTTTCTCTATTTGGGGCTAGGCCAAGTGGCTAGTCTGTTGCCAGCCTACAATTAGAGTTTTGTAATGATGAAGCCAATCCTAGAGACAAACATATTAACATTAAAACTATCATCCGTCCCGAGTTAAAAGTGATTGCATTTAACGTTGTCAAGTTGTGCGGAAGTGCAGCTTTTCATGTAGCTACTAGATCTCAGATGTGGATTGCAGTAGATTGTTTCCGAGGCACCATATTCAACTGGAGTGAGGCAGTGTTGGTTAATGTGAAAGGACAACTAACGAGAGAAAATAATGGGAAGTTAAACAACTTCGGATATGGGTCAATTGTAGTTACCTTTTCTCTAGAGAGGATTCCTATGTTAGCCCCGCAACATATTCATGTTGATGCTAGTAGACCTCGAGAGCCTCAGATGGTTTGATGGGTTTCTTTGATGGCCAGTCACAGTGAGGGTGGGGATATTGTTTGATTTCCCTCGAATCATTTTCGTTGGTTAGAACACCAAATTTTTGTGATAGAGGATTTTCCTTATGCGGGCATGGATTTCTGCGGCGACCGGGATATGCCACTTCCTCTAGGAGCTCAGTGGTATGAGTCAGGTAAAAAATATCTTTGACATGTTCTAATTTATATTTTTTTAAATTTTGTTTTTAAATCGTCCAAAACTGATAACAAAATTTCAAATGCAAATGTGGGTCCAAGTTGACCAGCCATTCTCCGCCCCTTTGACTAGAGGCAAAGGGATGCAGCACCACCACCACCACCATAGGATCAGACAGCAGAGATCCTGACTAATTTAGAACACCATTTGGAGCAGTTAACTATGGATATTCCTGAGACTACCATAGATGACATTATTCTCTGTTTACAGAGATACGTCATTGATGTTCCTAGACCATTCAGGAGATTTTTTACTAGGGTGGCACAAGCAGTAGTGTATTATCGTGATGATCACCACGGATAGTGGATGATTGACTGTATAGACTCATTTTGTATCACTTTTTTCCAATCATAAGGCATTTTGAACCTATGATTGAAGACGATGTACTATTTTTTGAACACTACATCTATACTATGATATACTATTATTTTCAGTTACCTATTCAATCATGTTATCAAATGTTGATTTACTATTTTATTATTGCAAATGTCTGTTTATAACATTATAAGCTATTGCATCTGCTAACATGTTTAAATTTCTTGGAATGTGTTGATACTCAATATAATCGAACTCTCGTTCCAAGAGACAAACCCTTAAAAATAATCTGAATAATACTGGGTTTCTAATGGCATATACTCGGTTTAACTGTAATACAATGAGTTTAGAATCTAACCTAATGATCAAACTCCGAATTCCAAATGAAATGGATTCTGATAATAATTCAATAACTGCACTATATTCATCAATATTATTCGTTGTTTGACTGAGGCTTACCCCATGCATAGATACTAACTCGTCAATGGGTGAATAAATAACCCAAGCTGCGGAAGAGATGTTCCATGTACTACGACAAGCGCCATCAGCAAAACCAATATATGTTTGAAAGGACGTCGACCTCTGCGATATCAATAATAAGCCAGATAAGCAGAAATAGTAGTAAAAGCACACTTAAGCTAGGCACACGTTTCTAATCTAAAGCACACCAGCTAGAAAGTAACTAATATATAGAGAAGATCTCCACACAAAAATCAAGCGTAATATCTCTTCAGATAAAGTCCATTTCTGGGTTTACCTAAAGAGACCCTGTCAAAATCAATAACTTCATAGGCCCATTTTGCAAGCTATCGCTTGAAAATATAAGGACCATGCCACATGGGTTAAAATTTCCCAGCCCCTAGTTTATCGTTGGCTTGATCATAAATCAAAACTAGGTCTCCTTCTAAAAAATTATGAGGGGTAACACTTCTATCATACTGAGCTTTCATTCTTTTCGCATGAGTTTCGGTAGCTAATGCAACGGTGCGCTGATTCTCATCTAATTGAGCCAAGTATAAAAAATGTTTCTCCTCTTCAGAAGTGGTTGGTAGTAACTCTATGGCTAGTTAGAGTGATAGTATCTTGCATTCAATGGGTAATACCGCTTCTAAATCGTAAACTAGTTGAAAAGGGGTAAAACTTGTCGATGTTTCTGCTGAGGTTCGATATGCCCAAAGTGTTGAAAAGAGCATGGTATGCCAATTCAACTTATGAATTCCAATGATTTGTTTGATCATGGTGACTAAAAATTTATTAATTACTTTAACTAAACCATTAGCGTGCAGATAATATGGTGTAGAACTATCATGGCGCAGACCAAGTTGGTCTATTAACTCGGTAATCATGATCTTCCAAAAATGGCTCTCGTGATCAGTAATTATCTCTTGGGGTACACCGAAACGAGCAATCACATGATTGAACATGAAAGTAGCTGCATTTTTTCCATCTGCTGCAAATGTAGGCATCGCCTCGGCCCATTTGGTAAAATAATCTACTACTAGAATAATATACCCATGCCCCCGGCCGAGTGAGGGTTACATGTAATGAAGTCAATGCCCCATTTTGCAAAAGGACCAATAGTAATTATAGGGTGAAGAGGAGCAGGTGGTGCACGCATTTTTCGATCAAATATTTGACAATTATGACATTTTCGGACCGCGTAAATACAATGTTTAAATAAGGACAGCCATAAATAACCTGCACACAATATCTTTTGGGCTGTGGGGTACCCAGGCATATTACTGCCACATGCTCCAGAGTGACAGTCATTTAAAACCTTTTCGGCTTCTTCATGGGCTAGACAATGTCGAAAAACTGAATCCGCACCACGACGGTATAGTATGTCGCCAAAAATATGATATTGTTGAGACTGGAAACATATTTTTCGTCGTTGCGACTATGAAATCTCAAGCCGAAAAGATTGGGTCTAAAGATAAACAATAATATCTCCATACCAAGGATCAATGGTACTAATAAGAAACAAGGATTCATTCACGATTGGTTCTTCTGCCACAATTTCTATATCAGTACGTGGGAAATCACACATAAGTTCAGCAAATATCAATGATTTCTTTGATTTGGACTTTTCAAACTCCAAATCAAACTCTTTTAGGATAACAATCCATTTGGAGTATTTGCCCCCTAGCAATTGTTTGGTCAAAATGAATATCATAGGGTTACAATCAGAGATCACTATTGTTTTGCGTAAAATTATGTAATGACGAAAACGTTGGACAACTTGAACAGCTACCAAGGCCAATTTCTCCACATGTGAATATTTGATCTCAGTCGGATGCAAATTTCGACTAAGATAGTAAATCACAGGTTCACCATGGAATTCATCTTCCTGAACTAGAACCATCCCTATCATGGAATCAGAAGCGGAGAGGTACAAAAAGTAATCTTGGTTGTAGTTGGGAGGATGCAGTAATGGTGCATGGGTCAATGTGTTTTTCAGAGCATCAAAATATCTATCAGCGACCTTGTCCCAAAAGAAAGGAATATTTTGTTTCAACAACCTAGTGAAACCTTTCATTAACTCGAAGTAGTTAGGAATGAATCGTCGTAAAAATTTTTCTTTCCCTTGCAAACTTTGGAGTTGGCGAAGAGTAGAAGGAGGAGGTAAATTGATGATTGCCTCAACCTTCAACGGATCAACACGAATGCCTGCCTTTGAGACAATAAATCCCAATAATCGTCCGGATTGTATGCAGAAAACACATTTGTGAGGATTCAGACGAATCTTATAATGCTTAAATTGTATAAAAATGGCTCGTAAATGAGTAATATGACCTGCTCTGTGTGAATAATGAGCAGGAAAATCATCGAGGTAGGGATGCAAAATGTGCTTAATATCGTGAAATGTATAAGACATGGCCCTTTGAAAAGTGAGGCCAACATTCTTAAGGCCAAAAGGTAGTTTGTGATAAGCAAAAGTTCACCATGGACAAATGAAAGTTGTTTTATGTTGATTTGCAGGGAGTATGTTGATTTTATTATAGCTGGAAAATCCATCCATGAATGAGAACATCTCACTTCCAGCACAATCGTCAATAATTTGATCAATGTAAGGGGTTGGTTAATTGTCTTTTGGACAAGCTCGATTTATATCCCTATAATCGATACATACTCGTATTGTTCCTTGTTTTTTTATTGACTGGAACAATATTAGATACCCAATCCGTTAATGGGATCAGATAAATAAAACCTACACGAATTAATTTTTCAACTTCGGCTTTAATAGCGGCAGCTTTTCTCGGATGTATCTGACGTAATCTCTGTCTAACGGGTTTAGCATCCGGGTATGTCATAATTTCATGAACAACAATTGACGGATCAATTCCTAGCATTTCTTCATATGACAAGGTGAAAATTTCACGGAATTCCTGAAATAGGGCTTTATATGCTTGAATTTCATCAGGTGTACAAGAAGCACCTATATGAATGTTTTCAACAATTCCAGGTTTTACTGAAATGTCAAGAGGAACTGTTGTAGAAATAATTTCTAAATTCAATTCAGAATAGATATGTGAGAGAGGATTCTGAGGTTATTTGACGTAATCAGTGGTAAAAATGGAGGAAAAATCATCCTCAAAATGATCGAGATCAGGTAAAAACGAAGACCTATGATGAATATCTTCCCATGGTAACTCATCTACTGACAAGAATTCACGAATATGTTCATCAATATTGAGTACTTGTTGAGAAGGATCCGGAATTGGTGTCGAAGCTAAGCTCGATATTGAAAATGTCTTCTCATTGATCGCATCACTGGATCAGATTCAGTTGAAGCAGTATCGGAAAATGATTGTACATTTTGATATGCTAACTCAAACGGACTCAAGGGCATTGGGCCATAGAAAGAATCCAAATCTGATTCTGAAGGTACTATCCAAGGATCATCAAAGGAAATAGTACTTGATGTAACCATATTGATATTAGCAATAGGAAGTTGTATGTTGGGAGCAGGCAGGGAAAAAGTTCCCAGTAAAGCCGAATCTTTAAGCAAACCTACTCTGACATCCTTATAAGGGATAGTCGATTTTCCGATATGTTGGATGCTATCAGCAGAGGCTGGGTCGGATGAATAATATGAGAGCTAATCTATTTTAACGATCTTTCCTTTATGAGGAAACATGATGAGACGAAAGATCGATGATACAACAACAATCATGGCGTAAGACCAACTGCGACCCAGGAGAAGGTTGTAATCCAGAGGGGCATCAACCACCTCCACATCTAGATTAACCATTTTTCCCTCGACCTCTATTGGTAGATCTTGTAAGATACCATACGGCTAAAAACCTCTTCTGTCAAAATCTTTGAGAATAGTTGGTGATTGGTTAATGGTTGGAGAACCAAGTTATTTCCAACATTTTAATGACATAATACACGTAGAAGCCCCATCATCAACAACAATACGAAAGATACGTTTGTTTTTTACTATTACCGGAATCTGAAAATCCATTTGATGGGGTAGGCGGGGTGTAAAATTCTCTAAATCGAAGATCATGAGGTTCGAATCCTAGAGATCTATGGCTCCTAAGGCTGACAAAAGTAATTCTCTTTGGGCTGGGCATGATTGCAATACTTCCAAAGCCGACATTGCTGAAGGGGAAATTTCCAAATCTTCAACAATATTGTAATTCTGAGCAGCTCTCGCATGTGGATTGAAAGTTGATTTACAAAGTACAACTTTTGCAGGCGGTTTGATTACTAAGTCAGGATTTTGTTTCTCGATCTGTAATGGATCAGAAACTGAGGGAGATGTAGTCGATGCAAAATTGGATGTTTCTACTTCTTTAACAATATTTTTACTACCATAATCTTGCGATCGTGTCGCAACCATCAAGATATTCTCAAGTGTATTGGAGGAAGATCCAACCATGTTACTATCTTGAGCGGGAAAGGGATCCTTCAAGATAGCAGGTATAGGCGAACCCTTAACAAATTTTGATACCTAGGCTCTATGCGGGCACTCTTTTGTAAAATGATCCTCATCACAGATGAGACAAGGATATCAAGGTTTACGTTTTTCGTTAGTTGGTTCAGTTGTATCGTTTTTATATTTTGAAGATTTTTTCTTTTTATTCTTACCTTTCTTCTTACCGCTAGTTTTAGATTTTGTTGTAGATGACTCTACAACATGAATATTGGTGGAAGCTTCTAGGGAAGAATATCCTTTGGGTGAATCAGGTAAAGTGATAATAAGAGAAGTGGTCTTGGAAGACTTCTTCTTATTTTTACTGGTGCTAATAGAACCAATTACACCATCAGCGGCATGAGAGCCGGAAGGAGTTGTAGTTAATTGAACAGGTCTTGGTAAATTGGGGATTTTATCATACAGAGTACCTGACTAATTATATACAAGATCAAGGTACTGAGCCTAAGAAATGACTTGCTCTTCTGTAACAACGCCTCATTTGGCCACATCTTCAGTAATTTTGGGCAATAATGATTTAATAAACCATTCAGCCAAAATTTGATCTGGAATAAAAAATTTCACTAAACGCCTTCTACGTCTCCATTCATGAATGTGATCAAACTATGTACGTAGACGTAGACTGTTTTAATGAAGTCAGCAATTCTGTGCCATTGTCGTATCTGACAGGCAATTGAAAATGTGTTAAGAAAGCAGTAGCTATTGCATTAAAATTATTAAAAGAACCACGTGGTAACTCAATGTACCATTTGGCAGCTAGACCAATGAGAGTTCTCTGAAAAAGACGCAATCGAATCAAATCATTTATTAGTGAATTGGATGGGCACCAGAGGTGATAAGTCATAACGTGATTAGATGGTTCCTCTCCTGACTTACCTTCAAATTTCAGAATATCACTGGGCAACTTGTTAGGCATCGACGACCAATATGGAAGATAAAAAATGGGATCGTTCGTAAGGTGCAATAGATCCAATAAATCTAAAGTTGCTATGAATGGTAACCGATGGCTAGGGTCTTGATAACCTTGTGTGATCAAACCAGTGTGAGGAGGAGGATATCTAGGATACCCTGGAATTGGATGTGCATTTGGAATCGTGAAACCTCTTGGGTAACCAGGATTAACCGGACCATACTGGGGTGGTTGAGGTCCTTGATAAGTATACCCAGGGTATAGCTGATACTAATAAACTAGATTTTATGTAGCCTGTCCAAATTGATACTGTCCCTGGTATAGTTGATAAGTAAACTATGGTTGACTAGAGACAATTGTACTAGTACCAACTTGTCCTGTAGGCATCTGGACCGTAGTTTGAATTGTAGGTCCTGACTGTGGTACAGATACTTGAGAAATTTGTACTAATTCAGGGATAGAAGAAACTGGAGCAATAGATACTCCAGAAACAGGTGTTGTAGGTTGAACAGAAGTTGCAGTAGCTACAGCAGTCTGAGGCGAAGTATGAGGCATACTAGGCCCAGGCTGCTAAACAGAACCAGGTGCAAGGACTTGAACAATAGGCTAGACAGGTTGCTGGGTTGAATCAGAAACTAAAGGTTGTCCAGGTTGATTAGGTAATTTCACATTAGGTTGCATAGTCTATTTAATTTGAGATGGATTCCACACCATGTTCATTCCGGGGTATTGACCCGTAGAGGGTTGTGCATATGAAGGACCATAACCTGGTTGAACGTAGGATTGATAATTAACAGGTAAATTTCTAGCTCCTTGTAATAATGTTTTACCAGAAGGAAGTTGGAAACCTTGAGTTGGGTACTGACCTTGAGGTGTGTACTGAATTTGGGGTTGATACAGACCCTGAGGAATATACTGAGTCTGGGGTTGACCTTGGGGTATGTACTGTCCTTAAGGTTGATAACCTTGAGGTATGTACTTTCCTTGAGGTTGTTCTCCAGGTAAATAATATTGTCCTACAATTTGTCCAAGTAAAAAATTACCTTGATATTTCCCTCCAGGCGGTAACTGACTGCCTTGAGGTTTCCCCCCAGGCGGTAACTGACTGCCTTGAGGTTTCCCCCCAGGCGGTAACTGACTGCCTTGAGGTTTCCCCCCAGGCGGTAACTGACTACCTTGAGGTTGCCCCCCAGGTGATAACTGAATACCTTGAGGTTGAGGATTTGGAATATTACCAGACATCATAAAAATTTGTTTTGTGTTCAATTTTTCAGTTTTAGTTCCATTTGTACTAGATGATAAAACTTGTTCAACTGGTCGAGGAGTTGCTCCTGAGAAAGTGCCAGAGAGTGACTAGTACCCCGAAGGAATAGAAGGACCACCATATAAAAATGTTTCCGGAGATTGGGGAAACATATATGACTCACTTGACATAGTAGATGAAGGATAATAACCTCTTGGTGTAGGATGAAAAGGAATTCGGGGTGGTGAAAAACTAAGACCCGTATTTTCTAAAAAATTTGTCAATGATAAATACCAAGCATTAGTTCTAAAAGGACTATAGAATATTGATTCACGCTCCCTAAGATTCAAAGTTCTTTGGGTTTTGGGAAGAGTTACATCTTCGTCTGGACCTTCAAGTTCTTCAATAGATATGAGGTCAAAAGGAATATTTTCAGTAATGCGATGTCTTACCCTAGGTGAACCAGGATCACTAAAAGTTGGAGTAAGAAATCCTGAAGATGGTTCCAATACAGTAGGTTCAGTGTTAGTCTTAGAAATTTCAGTTCTTCAGCTAATTCACTGGAAGGAGAAATACTACCAGTAACTTCGGAAACTGAAATTGGCTCTTGAATATGCTTTGTCATTTGTGATTGATAATCAGGATGAATAACTATAGATTACTCTCTTGTTTATTTTGATCTAATTCTACTATCACTAAGCGATACTAGAGCTCGCAGCCCTTCAAGTTGGCTTGGTGTATACTCAGGGGGCTTCCCCTGAAGTCTACGCGATTGTCTTGGTAATTCAGCCACGATTAAAAATTATTAATCACACGCAATCAAAGAAAATTTCAATGAAAACTCCTAGAGTCGCTAAAGAAACAAACAAATGAATCACACGCCTAAAAATCTAGGAGATCAAACCACACACAAATAGAAACTTCCGACACTAAAAACACTAGTTGGTGATGAAATCCAACATCGTAGTATTTTAATGTAGAAAGGGCAGTTGGAACAGTTACCCCGAAAACCTTCTTAATGAAACAAACTGGTGCAAGTTTCTCCACTTAAACCATCTTGAGTGAAGATAACCCTCTGGAGAGTCCAAGTGAGTCTAGTTAAGGTTTTCTCCAGGTACGTTGGGATCTTTCCTCCACCGTCACCTTAGGAAAAAACCGTAAATATTATGGTCACTATGGTTACCAATAGGAACTAATATACCTGGGGGAACAGTCTACAATCTGACATACTCACAAGGGCAGAGTAACAAAGCTCAATTCCCTTGAAGGCTCTTTGAAATAATCCAACGTATACCGACAAGTGACCCTAGGCTCCTCGAAAATGTTCTATCCGAGGTTTATCGTTGTTAATATGCACATATCTTCTATCGTTGCCAATGAGATAGAATTGATTATCCCACTGGTTCAGATATGACCTCATGCTTGACTCCTTTAAGAGCTTTCCAGATCATACAAGTGACTATTGGATTTTTTCCTACAGCAAGATAAACTACTTGTTTGTTTTAATTGTCTTGGAGAGTTAATTACTCCCTACTCCAAGACACTAGCCTAAGCCATATTGGTGAGAAGAGCCCTAGAAATATAAAAATTACTATATTGATTTTAATTTAAGCGTTGATTTTAAGAGTCTGTTTCTTAGGACAATAGGTGCGAAAGTGAAACTGATGATATGTAGTGACCCGACTCAAAACACACTAAAAAATCATCTATTATGAGAAACAATTTTTGTTCTTTCAATGAATTCTATTTAAAGGAAGAGTTGAGAAATGCAACCTTTTAAAAATAAATATTCCCTTCAAATAAGAATAAATGAAAAGAAATCTAATTTCAAAGAGAACTCAAAATGATCTATTGCTCAATAAGAAATCCCTTTTATTCAAGATCGCAACTACAAACCAAGTTTTTCTTCAAAAGAACACTACAATTTCTAGAAATAACACTCAAAGCTAAAAACACTAATTTTGAGATCTAAAGATTATAAAGAATAAATCTGAATTAAAACTTTAAATATTTTGAGGATGTCTTGCTTAGCTTGTAATATAACTAAGATACTATTTGCTTGGATCAGCAAGAACTAAAAAAACATCCAATTTTGGTTTTTAAGTGAAATTCCAAAATTATCAACAATTTTTTTATAAATATTTGCAAATGAGAAAAATGGGATCTAAATCTCATAAAAAAATTTCTGCTATGATGTCAGACTCAGCAAGAAAGCGAGGAAATACCATTGATCTAAAGTTATACCAAGGTTTCTAATCTTTGAGCGGGATAAAGACAAATAAAAAATCATTATAACATGCAGATCTTTCAGAAAATCATTCAAAACTAAAAATGCTGAAATAAACTCTTAATCAAAGCTTCCTGACAGAAGATACAAGTCTGGGTATTCACTGAGAATCTAAAAAACTAATCCAGAAAAGAGGATTTTAATATTTTTCAAAAAATTTCACAAGGTCCGCAGTATTCAGTGCAAACTAGTGCGGTCCCGCACCGTGGGTACAAGAAAAGTGCAGATCTGCCCACACTGTATATAAAAGAAAAGAGCTGATGCAAGAAAACTAAAGAAAAAATAAAAAACTCTAAATCATTTCTCATGGATTCTATAGGGATAAACTACCCAAGCCAGTATAAATCAATCAAAATATAAATAAATAAATTCACAAGTCAAGAATAAAAGAAATCAAAGTTCAAGATCCATTCCCCAGTGGAGTCGCCATTTTGTTGGATGGATAAGTCATTCTTATGGACAAGACAGACCTCCCAAGTGTCCTACAGACAGCTAGCAACAAACAGACAAATAAAAACTATTTTCTCTAGATATTGTTTGACATGGAATTAATTATAAGAGGGTTTTAGAAACCTACTTGTAGTCTAGTGTTGACCTTCTTTCCAGTGGCTTGAAGAAATTCATCGTCAAGGACCTACAATCACAAACACAAGAAAATATCAAAAGAACCTGTATAATAAATCAATTCATAAATCAAACATCTACCAAGATGATCAAGGAATTCAAGAAATGAGATAATCAATTAAATAGCCCATTGAGAAAACAATATTCATTCGTATTAACTTAAATAAGAAGAGCCTTACAACCGTGTCAGCCTTGATGTCATACAGGCCTTCCTGGGGTCTGGAACAGGCGTTTCCTTTACTCTGACTAGCCTTTCACTCTTCCAATCGAGATACATACAGGTATGTAATCTTTCCCACAAGAAATCTCAGCTAAAAGGTTCTAAGTTTCAACAACACTTCACCTCCAATAATACTAAAGCTTGAACTCCCTTTGAGGCTGCCCCATGCCTCTTTTTATAGTGAAAGAGAGGAGGTTACAACTCCAAACAAGAAGGGATAAAATCCTCCTTCAAAGGGATTAGCTCCTTACATCAAGGGGTTGCTCCTTAATGGATGGGATGCATGAACCTTAAAAGAGTGATCTTTCCACCGCAAGAATGTTTCTAGAAGCTTCCAATAATGACTCAAACTGAGCTTCTAGATTTTACTTGCGCCTTTTTAACCTTTTACAGGGGTCCGCACATTTAATAAATATAAAGTTTGTTTAGCTCCGCATGATTTAGAGCACGAAAGTGCGGCACCGCAACCAATACTAAGAGAAAGTGCGATACAAGTGTTTTTAAGACTTTTATGAGATTTTCTCTTAATTTCAAGGCTTGACTTTAGGAACTTTGATATTGTAGACCTCCAAGGGAGTACTAAAATTTCATGGTGACAAATTTTAGTGTAACAACCGTTGCAATCTAACGTGACCATCCATTCACCTCACATGGAATTCTTCAAAGACTTCTCTGCCTTAGTCTATTTTCTGTTTGTTTACGTTGTCCCGCTCTATGACACTGGTTCCTCCACGCTACTTCTCCTAAGCTTGTTATGTATTCTTCAATGTGATTCTCTCTTGAGATTTATACTATCGCCGCTCTACAACACTGGTTCCTCCATGTTGCTCCTCCCTAAGCTTTATTCAGTTTCTAATTGCATTGATCTCTCTTGAGCTTGTTATTCTATTCGCTATTCACTTCGACTTTGGATTCTTTTGCTCACTACAAGCCTTAAATGCGTCAATCTCTCCGAAGCTTGTTTTGTTGCCTTTGCTCCTTTTCTGCCTTAACTTCTTCTTTGTTGCCTATGCTTCTTTCTACTTCCTTTGTTGCCTCTGGTACCTTCTTAGTTGCATTTGTTTCCTTTGGTATATTCGTTGCCTCTCTACATTCGTTACCTCTATGCTTTTGTTGCTTCCCTACCTTTGCTACTTAGTTGCATTTTCTTCCTCTCTGCATTTGCTGCTCCTCTGCCTTTGTTGCTTAGTTGCATTCACCGCCTCTCTACTTTTGCTGCTTCTTTGTTGCCTTTGCTACCTCAGCTACCTATTCTCCTTGTCTGCCTTACTTCTTAGCTGCATTCTCTTCTTTGCTTCCTCTGTTGATATTCTAATGCTTCTCCTTCCCTTTCTATTGCTCCTCTGCCTCCCTTTCATGCTTTCTTACTGCATTATTTCCTGATCTTCTCCTTTTCCTTATTGATAGTTTAGGTGTCACTCCTTTGTGCTCCTTTTTCATTAATGACAATATTTCCAGTAGTCTCCCCCTTTGGCATTGATGGCAATACTCCAATACTTCCTCCAGGACTTCCTCCCCCTTCTCATTCTGAGAAGTGTCTTGTCTTCCTCTACTTGTTTTTCAGAAGAGCCTTTCTTCTTCTCCTTGCTTTTCCTCCCCCTTTGACATCAATGGAAAAGGGTTGAACATTTCCCAATGTAGTTTCTGTTTTTTCATTTCCTCTCTCTGAGTTGTGTTTAGGCCTTGTTCTTCTGACTTTGTACCTTGCTGCTCCAAACTGGTGTACAATAGTTGTTGGGAGAATAATTTGAGAATCATTGAGTTTGTATGTAAGCTGATACCATCCCAAAGCTCAGACTCCTTGTCCTTGTATAAAGCTAAAAGTGATGATAAGGACAACAAACTTATATAATCAGAGATGCATCATTGGAAAAATACTAAAATACTGAGAATGCTCCATACGACATATAAAGTCTGCTCCAAATATACTTCAGTACATATTATGATCTTCATCTGAGATACATATCTGTTGAGGAAGATTGTAGATGGAATATGTCTTCTTCTGCAATACACATCTCCAGTACACATCTGTTCAAATATGATGATGCCAAAAAATCTTTTGCAGCCATGGTTCACCTTTACTACCAGATTACACAGTGATTTTGTTGTAGATTCAAGGATGTATTTTCACAGAACTTGGTTCATAGGCCAGTCGTTCATACTTTCTTATAAGGAATTCTCAAATTCACCCACATACCACTGTTACATAATTTTTAGGTGCAACACATGCTTAAGGAAGATTATTGGTTAGAGCTTGATATATCTAATCTCTACGGTATACACTTATGCTGAAAGTGTATATGCATCCAAGGCCACGAGATAATATGATACCCATTGATAATCCTGTAGGTTTTAGCACTGAAAAGAAATTATCTGCACACGAATATTATAACAGAAAATAAACAATAGCGAGAGTATAAAACATAAAACAGATAGACATAGAGATTTTCCCCTCGATCCCAAATCAGGACGACCAGCTTGATTTTTCATTATATTCCTTGTAGTGTTACAACACATATATATACATGCCAAAGCATACATAAACCCCAATCCATTAACCCTGGATTAGAACATAACCGTAGTTTCCTTGACCAGATCTACAAAATACCAGGGGCCGAAAACCATCGTACCCCAAAAACATGTGCAAAATCATGCACAAAACATGGGTGGATCTGCCTATGAGTGGGTCCGCACACCAAAAAAAAAATCGCCAGGGCGCTGCCCCAGACCCCAACAGTGGGGGCTACCTCCCCCCTGCTACGCCCAGTGCAACGTACAGTGCGTGGGGCTAGTCGTGGAAATAATATAACACATACCCAAAATTCTCCCACTTGTTGTTTTCTTTCCACAGGGGGCCATAGGAGAACTTAGTCATTGGGCCAATTCTTCAACACCCATTGTTTCTCTACACCAAGAGAACTTCTGAGTTCTCATAGACTTCGTTAATGCATCTGCAACATTCTTCAAAGTGTCAGCCTTTACCAGCAACACCCTTTTAGCCTCAACCATATCTCTAACAAAGTGATATTGAACATCAATGTGCTTTGTCTTTGAATGGTAAGTAGGGTTCTTAGCCAAGAAAATTTCACTTTGGCTATCACATTCTATCCTTATAGCTTTTTGTACCAACCCAATACTTAAACACAATCTCTACAACCAAATTGCTTCCTTGCTTGCATGAGTGGCTGCTATGTATTCTGCCTCTGTAGTTGAAAGAGCCATTACAAACTATCTTTTACTCATCCAACTAACTGTGCCTCCAAATAGGCTAAACACATACCCACTTGTAGATCTTATTTGGTCCAGATCTCCAGCCCAGTCTGCATAAAAAAAACCATGAATGTCCAACATTCTTTCCAATCCTAGTCTTCCCTAGTAGCACAAGCCATAATCACTAGTGCCGCGTAAATATCTGAAAATCCGCTTCACTGCTGTCCAATGCTCCTTCCTTGGGTTTGACATAAACCTTCTCAATACTCCCACTGCATGTGCAATGTCTGGTCTAGTACAGACCATTGCATACATCAGGCTACCCACTACACTTGCATATGGAACACAGGACATATCCTCCTCTTCTTCTTATGTCTTGGGACACTGTTCAGTAGATAGCTTTACACCTACAGGAATAGGAACATTCACCTGACATACTTCCTCTGGTTTAACCAGAGCTTCCTCTTTGCCCGATCTCTCTTAATTTCCATGCCCAAAATATAGTTTGCAGCACCAAGATCCTTCATGTCGAATTTGGAGAACAGATGGGTCTTCAAATCTTGGATAATTTATTTGTCATTTCCAATCAACAACATATCATCCACATACAAGACCAAATAAATAACATGGTCACCAATTAATTTAAAATAAACACAGTGATCCTCCTTGCTTCTGGTGAAGCCAAGTCCCCGTATATAGGTATCAAATTTCAGATACCACATCCTTGGTGACTGTTTTAACCCATACAGAGACTTCTTCAACCTCGTACACTACTTATTACTCCTTTCCACCATAAATCCATCAAAGGATTCATGCAGATCATTCCTTATATACCCTGATAAATTCTTGTCTTCACATCCATCTCGTTTTATCTGCAACTCAATGTAGCAAATAAACCTACAAATTTAATCTAATAGAAGTAACCTTGGAAATAGGAGAAAAAATATCACCAAAATCAATTCCTGGCACTTGGGAATAACCTTTTTCTACCAACCGAGCTTTATATTTCTCCACCTTGCCTTCTACATTCATCTTCTTCTTAAAATCCCATTTTCTCCTGACGGGCTTCCTTCCAGCAGGCAACTCCACCAGATCCCATGCCTCATTTTTGTACAAGGATGCCATTTCATCAACCATGGCCTCCTTCCATATTTTTCCATCCTCTGAATCTACTGCCTCCCTGACAGTTCTGGGATCATCATCAATTATATTTAAGGCAAAACCTAAACAGAAAGCAGATGGACTATACCTTTTTGGTTTCCTTCTTTCTCAAACTGATCTTCTCAAAGCTAGAGTTCGTGACTCTTCCTCTTCTGAGTCTTCTTCCTACTTCAGAGTCCATTGATACCCTTTTAGCTCAAACTCATCTTCTAGGTTCATTTGGTATGATTTCATGTTTAACAACATCTTTCACCTCTCTTAAACACCACATCTCGCCGTACACAACCTTCCTGCTTCGGTTCCAAAGCTGTAACCTTAAACCATCCCTTATACTCCAATAAAGAGGACCTTTCTGTATTTATTATCCAACTTGGTCCTTTTCTCCTTTGGAACATGTACATATGCATCACATCCAAATACCCTTAGATGTGAAAGAGAGGGTTTCTTACCAGTCCATACCTCTTGTGGAGTTTTATCCTCCAACAATGATGAAGGGGATCTGTTAACTAAGTAACATACAGTCTCCACCGCCCGCTGCACTTTGGTCTCTTAACCTGATACCACACCAGATGTTTCTTTCCTTTTTTCCATCAGTGTTCTATTCATTCTTTCTGAAACTCCATTTTTTTGAGGTGTGTATGGAGTAGTCTTCTGCTGTGCTATACCACACTTCTTACAGAACTCTCCAAATTCCTTCTTGCATAACTCCCCACCATTATCCGTCCTCAACGCCTTTATCTTCTTCTCTGCCTGGTTTTCCACCAGAGCCTTAAATTCTTTAAATTTGTCAAAGAATTCAGATTCCTTCCTCAAGAAATATATCCATGTATTCCTTGAGAAGTCATCTATGAATGAAACATAGTACACATACTTTCCCAGTGATGGAACTGACACAGGCCCAAACACATCACTGTGCACAAGTTCTAATATCTGTCTCACTCTTTAGCACTAGAAGGAAACTCACCCGATTCTCGCTTTCCATATACACACCACAAATCAAAATCCAAGTAGCAATTAGACATACCTCTACCATACCATTTCTATGCAGATTCGAACGCCTCTCTCTCTCCAATATGTTCCAAGCTTCCCTTGATGCCATAACATGGTCTTTCTCTAAAGACAATGCCTAGGCTTTCCGATCCACTTTCAGGAACCAAAGAACTGCTCCACCCATCAATAAAAGTGATACCGTGAAGCTTGTACAGAGTTCCAATATGAACTCCCCGCATTAATACCAGTTCTACCTGAACCATCTTGTAGGTATCATTCTTGAACACTATTTTTACACTTGCATCATCCATATGGCTTACAAAAATTAGATTTCTGGCCACGTGTGAATATGCAGAATACCTCGGTGGAAGTGTCTTAATCCTTCCACCTTGTGTACTTTCCGCCTTGACCTTTCCACGTCCGACGTTTTTGGCCTTCCTGTATCATCTCCAGGGACATCACCATCATATTTCTCATACTGCAGAACCACCTATGGGGAGTGAAGTGAAAGGATGCACCCGAGTCAATCAACCATGATCATATGATCACATGTGTATTTGAAGAAAAATCCAAATACATCCCCATTTTCATCCGAGGTATTAGCCTCCGCAAAAGGAGCATCATCGATCCCTTCCTTTCTCAGGAGCTTTAGATCTGCAGTCCTTTTTGTAGTGCCCTTCCTTTCCGCATTTCCAGCATACCTTTACAAACTTTCCAGGAGATTTAGATCTCCCTCTAGATTTGGATCTCCCACTCGAAACCTTATTCTTGTTTTTTGTTTTGTGACCTTCCTTGTACAGATAAGGCATCTCCATTTTGGCCCTCCATATTTCTCCATCTCATTTCCTCCGACAGCAAGGCTGAGACAATGTCATCAAAATTCAAGGTAGTTTTATTGCTACCTATTTCAATAACTAGACTATCCCATGAGTTTGGTAGAGAACACAACAAACTGATGCACTTATCTTCATCTGAAATTTTAATATCAACAGATGACAACTGACTTACCATAGTATTGAAGGCATTCAGATGCTCTGTCACCGAGTCTCCATCCTTCATCCTCAGTTTATAAATTTTTTTCCCGCAGGAACAAATTATTCACTAGAGACTTATATTGGTACAAAGTCCCAAGTTTTTCCCACAAATTCTTCGCCATAGCTTCCCTAGATACATTCAACAATACTGAATCTGAGACACACAACCATATTTTGCTCTTAGCCTTCCGATCCAGTTTCTTCCAGTATTCATCTGACATTGTCGTTGGTTTAGTACCTGGATCTACCGTGATCCACTGATCTTTATCCACCCGCAGATCCTCCATATTGAGCTTCCACAACTCAAAACTCTGACCATTAAATTTCTCGATCTCTATCTTTCCACCACTTTCCATCTTCTTTCACCACAAGAATCAATCCTGTAGATCTCCCACTGAACAAGATCTACCTCAGGCCCGAGAAAAAAACCCTCAGCAGCAAAGGCGTCCCCTTGAAGCTAAAAAATCTTTGATACCAAATGTAGGTTTTAACCCTAAACGGAAATTATCTACACACAAATCTTATAAAAGAAAATAAACAATAGCGAGAGCATAAAACATAAAACAGATAGACACAGAGATTTTCCCCTGGATCCCAAATCGGGACAACCAACTTGATTTTTCATTATATTCCTTTTAGTGTTACAACACATATATATACATGCCGAAGCATACATAAACCCCAATCCACTAACCCTGGATTAGAACATAACTGTAGTTTCCTTGACTGGATCTACAAAATTCCAGGGGTCGAAAACCATCGTACCCCAAAACCATGTGCAAACTCATGCACAAAACATGGGTGGGTTCGCCTATGAGTGGGTCTGCACACCAAAAAAAATTTGTCAGGGCGCCGCCCCGAACCCCAACAGTGGGGGCTGCCTCCCCCCTACTGTGCCCGGCGCAACGTACATCGCGTGGGGCTAGTTGTGGAAATAATATAACACATACCCAACAAATCCATTCGGTAATTTTCACTTCGGCACACACAAACAGCCATAGTCACATTACCCTTCATACTATCGGTTATTTTCATTGAGCTCTCCACTATTCTCAACAATATACAGAATCTTATTCTGGCATCATTAACCTTTTGTACTAGTGGAGATGCAGGATCAATCAATTTTTTATCATAATCTGTTTCAGGAAGAAATTTTCAATTTGTTTAATCAGAGTCTCAAAGACAAACTATTCACAGTTTTATCATTCATTTATCTACTTACCTCCAAAACAAAAACATGCCCAATTTCAACGCAAGCTCAGCACATCAGTAATGCTTTCTCCAATACCAACATGACTCCAATAATAATGCTTGGGTGCTTCCTAGAGCAGCTCCCCTTTGAGTTCAGTATAAGAATCCTTCATTCAGTTCTTTTGTTATTAAATGAATATACACAACAAACTTATGCTATCACAACTCATGAGAATGTTGGAAGGCATATCACCATAAAATGTTATGTTCTTTTGTCCCTTGTTGCTTGATGATAGTGATATGGGCTAGACTTATGATGAAGATGTAATCACTACAAGTCAAAATCCCTTTATGTTGATGTGAACAATGACTTCAAACGGAGCTTACACTTTCTTGTAAGATTAGACAATATCTTTCAATCTAAAATGCCCAATGACTTTAATACTAAATAGTTACATGTTTGAACATAAAACCCTCGAGGCTTGATACATTCCATGCATTGGACACTCTCACTATCAACTATACATTTTCATTTATGAAACAAGGGGGTATGTAGTTCAATGATCAACTCTCCATCATACTTTAGACACTTCAACTATTCTATCAACATGTTTTTCAGGAAAACATCTTTAATTTGTCTACTTGAAATTTCATCAGAAAGACTCCAACAAGCTTATGGATGACTTAAAAATAAGCCTTGAAAATATATCAATAATGACTTGAAAAGGCGGACATTCATATCCAAGACTACATGATTCTTCAACTCTCAATTTAACACATCAATGAACATAAGATAATGACAATTTGATAATTTACTGACCTTTCCATGCCTTGATAATCAAGCTCGACATTCTCCAACATTTGAAACCAGAAGATACTTTGCACTAATCAGAGCAACCAAAACTTAATCCACACATATTATAATGCTCATAAAGCTGGGACTGCTTCCTTTATGTATTTCTATTGTACCACCACCATGATGCATACCATGATATTCTAATCCTAAGGATCTGTATCATACAATTTCTCCAATAATAACACTTGTGATGGATATTTGTAATGATATAATGATAATAAAAATTTTATTATTCATCCTTAAAAGAATTTTGTTTCATTATCAACACTTGTAGTGAGACACACAGTTTAATTGTCCTCTTACTTTCCAAGTTCATGACTAATGTTCCCTTTACCACCATGGCTGCTTGCTGCTTTCTCTTCTTCCATCAACCTGTTGGTTGTTGAATGATCTAGGTGTCCTTCTTCCTCTATAGTTTTCTACCAGAGGAGTTTTCCTTTTCCTTCCTGAAATTTTAGCTGTTCTTATTCCAAGCAGCTCTTCTTTGACAACTCTTATGGGGACCTTTTATGAACTTCTCTCCCCTTAAGATGTTGCTTCTTGTCTAGCATTGACTGTATATCTATGTTTCTTCCTAGAGCACCTCCCCCTGAGACTATGATGGATTCATTATGTTATTGAGGTAACAGGCTCCTCCTTTATCTTTTCTTTCCATACTTTATTGGGGTTCTTCATAATGTCTGCACTTCTTTTTGATTCACAGTTTTGTCTGATTTTATTGGATTCCATTATCTTTCTAGAGTTCCTTAATGTATATGGAAGCTTACAGTAGTTTTCTTTGTGACCAAGCTCATGGCATGAATAAAAACTTATTTTACCTAAGTAAGGTTGAGTTGATGTATGGCATTTTGTTCCCCTTTTTAAACACAATTTACATTCAACAGATTTATGTCCAAATTCATTGCATGAAAAATAGTAGCCATGGAATTGATTAGTGTACCTAGTGAAAGATTGTATTTTCCATTTGCTTTCTTGAGGAGGTCTTCTCATTTGCTGCATCTTTTGCTGGTTAAACCTGTTTTTCTTTATCTTACATTGGGTTGCTACATGTCTAGTTTTATGGCAAGAAAAACATGTAATACTTTTCACAGGAGGAAAGAATCTCCTTTGTGATCTTCCAAACTTGATCAATTCCTCTTCAAGAACAATTGAGCTTTTTGCAATTTCTTGCTTCTTCTCCTCATTATTTGTCTCTTGATGTTGCTACTGGTTCTTGTTTGTTTCTTCTTCTGTGGGTCCCTTTTGAGCAGCTTCATCTTCCCTTTCAATGTCTTCCTTCTCTAAGTTCTTCATGGAGGTAATCTCATATCTGAGCTTCTTACACAACCTTCTCCTTTCTTTTATCAGTCTTCTAGCTACAATAATCTCATATTCTAGTCTTCCATATTGTATTTATTTCTCTTTTAATTGGTTATTCATCATCCCTTATATTCTCCTTACTTCTTCAATATGAGCCTTCAAGTCAATAATTTGTTCTTTATGTTCATGTTCTCTCTCATCACATATTTGCACCAATTTCTTCAGTTCTTGGTTTTCATTCTTCAATCTTCCTATATCAGTAAAGGTAATTCAAGTTTCATTTTTTCTTTCTGTTGAGATTCAACAATATGATGAGCTTAGTGAAAAGAGTCGCATTCACTAAGTGGGCCTGCAGGCTATTTTTGGCGCAAAGTCTATTTTTAGACTATGTCTATTTTTAAACATGTCAATCATATTCTATGAGTTGCAGGATGTTATTTGTGGATGGTTGGTCAAGTTGGAAAAATAGACGGAATTCTATTTTTAGACATATTAGGCAAAGTCTATTTTTAGATTTCCAGTCTTAAAATAGATATGTCGAATATTATTAGCTCTTAATAATATTTGGACTCTAAACATTATCTTATTCTCTTGCAGCACTTCAGTTAAGTGCATAGATGTGGCACATCAGCTAAAAGAAGGAATTACGCTATTCCTAAGGGTTTAATGGAGCTAATGCATGGATGACTTCAGTTAGAACTCGTGTGAAAAATTTTGGTGGAGTTGTAGAAGTAGTTGGTAGAGTTGTATTTAGTTTAACTCAGTTAGACTAAGTTGAGCTAGTTGTATCTAGTCTAACTGATTGATACACTAGTGAGAGTGGAGTGAATTAATTAGTAAATTAATTCACTAAATAATAACTCATTAATAAACTGAATAATACATCATTTAACTACAGTGCATGGCGGTTTCAATGGAGACCAGTGGAGAGGTAGGTGAAAGAGAAAATGTGACTATTATTTGTGACTATAGTGATGCATTGATTGCATCCAACACTCAGTGGAGATGCCAATTAGTATTGTGAAATCAATCCTGGAGCAATTCGAGTTCATTCAGAGCCATTCTTTAGCAGGGATTGTGCAGTAGAGGCAGGCTAGCAGGTGGCAAAGATTGGTGCATGGATTTGCAAGATCGGGCCTGATTAGTGTGTAACGATTGTATTGTATTGAGAGCTTGATATGATCAGCTTTGTATGAGGATTGTTACATGATATCTATGACATATATTATATACAGATAATTTTGGTTTTTAGCTTCAGGCTTTCCTGTTAAACAACTATGTTAATGTGTGTGAATTTTTATTGTTTCATGTGTGCATTGCAATCTTGATTTAATTTCCACAAATGATCAATGGCGGAATCGATTCTGTATTTTGCATGAAGTTAAAATATTGTGAGATCAGGAGAATATTGGAAATATAAAACATAAGTTATATAATTTATACATGGTATCGGAGCAGTTGATCATTGGATCAGATGGCAATTATTGAAGCGGTTGAGTTTTGTGTTGGTGGAATTCAAATTTGCTGCAGTGTTTTCTTGGTGTCGAAGCTGAGCATTCATTGAAATGTCTTTCAATGGATTGCGATTGGAGTATGCCCTTGATGGCAGCTCGAATTACATAGCATGGAAGTACAGGATAGAGGTGGTTATGGAGGATAATGGGCTAAATGAGTTCATCGATAGCGATGTTCCTAAGCTGGGATCTAGCGATGCTACCACGCTTGATGCATGGCAAAAGAAGGTAGCAAAGTGTCGAAGGATTTTGTTGGAAGGTGTGAAGGACCACATTGTGTCCAGCCTTCACAGTAAAGCCACTCCATTCTTAATGTGGAAGGCTTTGACAGACTTGTTCCAAAGCAGAAGTGACCAGAGGAAGTTGGCGCTTAAAGACAAGCTCAGAAAAATAAAAATGGAGAAAGGCGACAGTATACCAAAACACCTCACAAAGTTTGTCCACTACAAGGATGAGTTGGGAAGTGTGGGGGTTACTTTTGATGAAGAAAAATTGGTGAGCTTGGCTCACCTTGGGCTTCCGAAGAGTTGGCATAGCTACGAGGACTCTATCAATGGACGGGAGAAACTGCCAGGATGGGAGCGACTTTGGTCGGATCTTGTGCAGGAGGAGATAAGGCAGGGTACCATGGATGGATCTTCATCGAAGAATGAAGATGAAGAAAATTTCACTTTGGCTGCCAAAGCAAGGAAAGGGAAGGGGAATAAAAATCCTTCTTAATCCGGTGCTAAAGGCAAGACGCAGGACTTGTCCAAGGTGAAGTGTTTTCATTGTCACCATCACGGGAATTTTGCCACTAACTGTCCACAAAAGAAGAAGAATAAGCAGGTTGCTGGATCTATAGCTGGAGAGGCCTTAGCCTCGTAGTTTGAGCTGGATTTTTCTTTGATCACATGCTTGGTTTCAAGTGTGATGGGATCGGTGTGGTTTCTTGAGAGTGGTGCGTCTTTCCATATGACCGGAGACAAATATTTGTTTAGTGATCTGGATGAAAAGGATCTTGGAGTGCACATCGATATGGGCGATGATGGTAGATACAGTGCGACTGGTATTGGGACCATTTTTTTTGAGAGGGAGTCTGGAAAACATTTCATATTGAATTATTTCATGCATGTTCCAGGGTTGAAGAGGAATCTGATATTTATGGCGATGTTGGAAGACAAGGGTTATGATGTTGTTTTTAGGGAGGGAAAATCCTTCATGCGCAGTAAAATAACTGGTCAAACCAGGAGGATAGGGATTCGAGTTAAGAATATTTATCAATTGCAAGTAGATGGCTGCACAAAAATGGCAGGAAAAGCAGAAGGAATGGTGATCCGGGATGAGGGCGAATTGTGGCACAGGATTTTGGGCCATCTTCACCATGGCACTTTGAAAATTTTGCAGCAGATTTCTATCAAGCTTCCCAAGGGTACACTTGCACAGTTAGATCAGTGCAAGGGATTTACTATGGGAAAATTTGTGGAGACCACTTTTCATGAGAAGGATAGTCGTGCCATGACGATCCTTGAGAGAATTCACATAGACGTGTGTGAAACTTTCTCGGTTGCTTCAACAGAAAAGCACAGGTATTGTGTGATATTTGTTGATGAATTTTCTCGTAAGTGCTGGATCTTCTTCATGCAGAAGAAGAGCGAGACATACTCAAAGTTCTGTGAGTTCAAGGCGCTGGTTGAGAAAGATTTAGGGAAGAAGGTGAAAGCTCTAAGTATCGATAATGGTGGTGAAGACATCTCTAGAGAATTCAAATACTTCTGTAGCAAAGAAGGAATTCGAAGAGAACTCATAGCGCCTCATAACCCACAGCAGAATGGGGTCGTGGAGAGAAAGAACAGAATGATCGTGGGTGCTGCACGGGTGATGTTGCATGATCAGGGCCTTCCCATACACTTGTGGGATGAGGCATGAAACACTCCTCATAGAGTACTTGGAATGAGTACACCCGAAGAGGCATTTTCTGGTAAGAAGCCTGATATTTCTCATTTGAAGATTTTTGGCTCACTTGTTTACATTCATGTGACGAAGGATGCCAGGAAGAAGCTGGAGCCGACCGCAGAGGTTGGGATATTTGTGGGATACATAGAAAAACCCCAAAATTATCGTGTGTATTTTCCAGACAGTCGAATTACTGTTGTGTGACGGGATATCAAATTTCATGAGGAGAAATCCATGAAGTTGTCGCTTGAGAGGGAGCTACACTTGCATGCATATGAGGAGCTACTTGTTCCTAAAGATGAGCCTTAGGATGTGGATCACCCACAAGAGGAGGTTCATGGAGTGGAAGAAACCACTCATGCAGCACCAAACATCAGAGGGCGGAAGTGCACTACAGAAGCTGAGCAACTGAATCTTGATGCAGTGCAGAATGTAGGAGCCCCTACATCACAGCGCAGACAGAGACAATCACCTGATCGATTTACTGGATACATGGCTTTGATGAGCAAGTGTATCGTGACGGAACCATCCTCTTTCGAGGAAGCTATGGAGGATCCCGCATAGGTAGATGCCATGGTGGAAGAGTATGATTTGATTGTCAGAAACAATGCATGGGAGATTGTCCCAAGGCCGAAAGGGAAATCAGTGGTAGGTTCAAGATGGATCTACAAAGTGAAGCAAGCTTTTGACAGGAGCGTCAAGAAGTATAAGGAAATATTTTTTGCCCAGGGCTTCTCACAGATCGAGGGGATTGACTATGAAGAAACCTTTGCACCTGTCACAAGGTATTCTTCCATACGGACCATCCTTGCTCTCTCAGTGCAGATGGGTTGGCACATTCATCAGATGGATGTGAAGACTACGTTCCTCAATGGATTCATTGAGGAGGTGGTGTACACTGAGAAACCTAACGGATTTAAAATCTTCAGCAGTGAGTCGCATGTGTGTAGACTCAAAAGAGCGTTGTATGGGCTGAAACAAGTACCTCGTGCTTTGTACACACAGATAGACAGTTATTTCACCGGACTTGGTTTCGCCAAGAGTGAGGCGGATCCTAACCTATACCAGATTGTGGTGGAGGGTAAGCTTTTGATCATTGTAATTTATGTAGATGATTTAATACTAACAGGTGATGAACTGTTGATACACTCATGCAAGGCAGATCTTGCAAAGGAGTTTGAGATGAAGGACTTGGGCCTCCTTCATTATTTCCTAGGCTTGGAAATTTGGCAGCGGAAGGGTGGACTATTTGTGTCTCCAGGAAAGTATGCCCGGGAGATAATAGAGAAGTTTCACATGCAAGGCTACAACCCTATCGACACTCCTCTTCCTGGTGGTTGGAGGAAAGAGGATGCTACATCGGCAGAGGTAGTGGATGCCACTGTTTATCGACATTTGGTTGGTTCACTCATGTATTTAGTCAATACATGACCGAACATATGCTATGTTGTGAACCAGCTTTCACAAGCTATGGTTAAGCCTACCAAGCTCTTTTGGAAGGCAGGCAGCATGTCCTGAGATATGTCAGGGGCACATCTGGGTATGGATTGTGGTACAGACAGTCGGATGAGGTGAAGTTGCATGGCTTCACGGATGCATATTGGGCAGGAAGCCCAACAGACAGAAAGAGCACGTCTAGAGGGATTTTCAGTATCGAATCTACAACATTTTCTTGGTACAGTAGGAAACAAAGATCCGTGGCACTCAGTTCAATGGAGGCCGAGTACATGGCAGCAATTTTGGTTGCATGTGAGGCTATATGGATGAGGAAGATCCTGGTCGGTTTGTTCAGTTCTCACTTAGATCCTACTTTGATATATTGTGATAATCGGAGTTGGATTAAAATCTCGGTTAATCCAGTATCTCATGATAGATCTAAACATATTGACATCTGGTACCATCATATCAGCGATTGTGTGCAACAGAAGATCATGTTGCCTTCTTACATTCCTACGGAGGATCAGGATGCAGATATTCTGACGAAGGCACTCACCAGAAGAAAATTCGAATACCATAGAGACAGGATCGGGATGGCAGATAATCCCTATCTTGTTGAGAGGGAGTGTTGAGATTCAACAAGATGATGAGCTTAGTGAAAAGATTCACCTTCACTAAGTGGGCCCACAAGCTATTTTTGGTGCAAAGTCTATTTTTAGACTATGTCTATTTTTAGACATGTCGATCATATTCTATGAGTTGTAGGATGTTTTTTGTGGATGGTTGGTCAAGTTGGAAAAATAGATGGACTTATATTTTTAGACATATTGGGAAGAGTCTATTTTTAGATTTTTAGTATAAAAATAGATATGTCGAATATTATTAGCTCTTAATAATATTTGGACTCTAAACATTATCTTATTCTCTTGCAGCACTTCAGTTAAGTGCACAGATGTGGCACATTAGCTGAAAGAAGGAATTACGATATTCCTAAGGGTTTACTGGAGCTAATTCATGGAGGACTTCAGTTAGAACTCATGTGATAGAGTTTGGTGGAGTTGTAGAAGTAGTTGGTGGAGTTGTATTTAGTTTAGCTCTGTTAGACTCAGTTGATCTAGTTGTATCTAGTCTAACTGATTGATACACTAGTGAGAGTGGAGTGAATTAATTAGTAAATTAATTCACTAAATAATAACTCATTAATCAACTGAAGAATACATAAGTTAACTATAGTGCATGGCAGTTTCAGTGGAGACCAGTGGAGGGGTAGGTGAAAGAGCAAGTGTGACTATCAGTTGTGACTATAGTGATGCATTGATTGCATCCAACACTCAGTGGAGATGCCAATGAGGATTGCGTAGTCAATCTTGGAGAAATTTGATTTCATTCAGAGCCATTCTTCAGTAGGAATTGCGTAGTAGAGGCAAGCTAGCAGGTGGCAAAGATTGGTGCATGGATTTGCAAGATCGGTCCTGATTAGTGTGTAGCGATTGTATTGTACTAAGAGCTTGATATGATCAGCTTTGTATGAGGATTGTTACATGATCTCTATGACATATATTGTATACAGATAGTTGGGGTTTTTAGCTTCAGGCTTTCCCATTAGACAACTATGTTAATGTGTGTGAATTTTTATTGTTTCATGTGTGCATTGCAATCTTGATTTAATTTTTGCAAATGATCAATGGTGCAATAGATTATTTATTTTGCATGAAGTTAAAATAGTGTGAGATCAGGAGAATCTTGGACATATAACACATAAATTAAATTAATTTCTAACTTTCACTATAATTTCTTCATGGAAATTACTTCCATTCACACTAGCAGGTACCTCATTTGATTGAACATTTTCCTTTTGACAGGAATTTTTCTTCTTCTTGTTTCTCTTCTCCTTCTTGACAATGCAACCCCTAGTGTCTAATTCATGCATGAAATGTAATCTATCCAAGATTTCTTTTGTATAGGTTAGATCCATTATTAAATAAAGATCCTTGTTATGGATATTTTTATATATCACACATTTTGTCTTGGAATTCCATTGTTGTTCTTGCAAAGAGGGAGAGTCTGTGCAGTAACCATCACATACAAGATTCCACACCTCAGGTGTATAAGCCATTAAATTTGTTTTAACCTTATCTCTCCATTTAGGAAAGTTTGTTTTACTCAACATGGGTACACTTCGATAATCCATGACTCAACCATATCTCCTTCAAGCTATTAGGATTACACCAAAGGAACTTCGCTCTGATACCAATTGTTGAACCCTTAGTTAAACTGAGAGGGGGGGGGGGTTAATCAGTTTAATACATTCATGGACTTTTAAAACATTCCTTTAAACTTATTTACACCTTCATTTCATGATCAACTTATTATATAATGAAACCGCAATCTTAATAAGTTAGCAGCAAGTATTAAACAGATTAAATATAGAACATCAACACATAATCATCATACACATGTAAAACATATATAAAAGGAAACCCATAAGCAAGAAAAACACATATTATTATTGTTGTGATGCAAAGGCAAGCTCCAACTCCCTCTCACCACTGATTTTATATAGGCTCCAACCTACAAGAGGCTACTACCTCAATTCTATAAGCTACAACTTGCAAGGAAGCTCCAACTCTCATCTATTTTCTGCAGCCTACAAACCACATGAGGCTCCTACCTTAGCCAGCTACAAATTGACATCTATCAAGCTAAAACTTGATATGGAAGCACCAAATTACTCCCACTACAATGAAATCATATGCTTATTTACCTGGATATCAGCTATGTTTTTCTCCTTCTTCACTGTTGTCCTTCCAGCCTTCAAATTTTCTTTTTATCATCTTTGGATCTTCACAAATTCTCTATCTTCTCTTTCTTCTTCTTCCACTCTCTAACCGTCTGCAGCTTTCTTATATTCTTATGCTCTATTCCATTCTACAGCTTTCTAAAAATCTTCTACTCTATTCAATTCTACTACTCTCTCTCTCTCTCTCTCTCTATTTTCATGACCTTTTGCACATGGATATTACCTGTTTTATACAGATAACTTCATGGTTGTTTGAATTCTACAGGGAATATGAAGTGAACAAGTACAACTCTTGCCTTTCAACCATCTGAATGTTACAACAATATATACAATCATTACAGGATCAAATTGGAGTTTTTATTTTCCTACGGAGACTTGCCTTTGCATCACAAATAATATAAAATTAATAATAAATTTACAGTTACTATCACATATTTACTCAGCCCTTTCAGCTTCTTCGCTTTTTTGTGCATTTTTCCTTTTCTTCTTGTTGTCTTGTGTCTTTTCCATTTCTATCGTTGTATTCCACCTTTGTTGTATAACTTCCCTTTTCTTTTATTCCTTGTGACTTTTCTTCTGCGTTCAGCGTTTTCATCTGCCCGTGCTGGCGCATCACTATTTTTCCCGTGTTCCTGATCCTTTTAATTGCATTCATATTATTCCTTTATGACCTATGGGATATGGCCCACATATAACTCCCTTTATACCCGCGGTGGATTACAAATCCGGTATTTAATCAAAATACCTACGTTTAAACAATCAACAATGCATATATATTTAAAAATACATACAATTAGCAGTCAATAGCATAAAATTTACACTATGGCACATATAACATACACAGAACAAAGGCTATTGGGTCCCACAGTGCTTGACCAATCATATCTCATCGCAAATCCTTGCCTGCAGGTTTCCCACTCTACCGTTAGCAATAAACCTTAAACCTTGCAATCTGTGATTTGCACTTGTGCACAATTCTTCCATGTGGATTCCCTTCATTGCATTGCATTGCATAAAGCTCACTGCATCGCAACCAACATAACGTTCCTTGCGATATCTTTGAAGTTACCTCCTATTTCTTGCAGTATTCAATATTGCACAGGGTCGACACGTGCCCCTCCATTTTGTATCGCAGAATATCTAACTTAACTTTTGGTCGCCTTATTGCTATCCTTTAAGCGTTGTGATGTGCGGTATGTGGTTTGCCATCCACCATTGATCTGCCCCTAGATCTAACGGTCCTCATCTGATCGCACTTCGCACTTTATAAGATTTACTTTGTGGCTGTAGTACTCTATTTCTTGTGATGTGCGATATTGCATTGTGCTGCTTCGCATCACAATTGATTTAACTTACCTTGTGACGCCTTAACACTTACCTACTATACTTTACGATTTTTGCTTTTGATCTCCGCCAATGAATTCATCACCATTGATCTGCCTAGATCTATGGTCCTCGTTGTTTCTTTCAATTTGATTTTATTTCTTGCCCACTTATCTTACGATGAATCATATCTATCAATTTATTTCCTTTGTTTGTGATCTAATCCCGACTGTTCTCTCACCTTCGCGTGGCTCTTCTTCACCTCTTCTATCTTCTTTGATCTCATTCGTCCATCTCTTGTCTTTGCTATTGCGATATAATCGTGACCATCCTTCCACCTCACTTGGAATTCTTCAAAGACTTCTCTACCTTAGTCTATTTTCCGTTTGTTTACGTTGTCCCGCTCTGTGACACCAGTTCCTCCACGCTACTCCTCCTGATCTTGTTCTGTATTCTTCAACGCGATTCTCTCCTAAGCTTTATACTATCGTCACTCTGCAACACCGGTTCCTCCACACTGCTCCTCCCTAAGCTTTATTCAGTTTCTAAGTGCGCTAATCTCTCCTGAGCTTGTTCTTTTATTCGTTATTCACTCTGACTTGGGATTATTTCGCTTGTTGCACGCCTTAAACGCGTCGATCTCTCCTGAGCTTGCCTTTGCTCCTTTTTTGCCTTAACTTCTTCTCTGCTGCCTCTTCTTCTTTTTGTTGCCTTTGTTTCCTCTAGTGCCTTCTTAGCTACATTCATTTCCTCTGTTATATTCGTTGCCTCTCTACATTCGCTACCTCTCTGCTTTCATTGCTTCTTTTCCTTTGCTGCTTAGCTACATTTGCAGCCTCTATGCTTTTGCTGCTCCTCTACCTTTTCTGCTTAGCTGCATTCACTACCTCTCTGCTTTTGCTGCTTCTCTGTTTCCTTTGTTGCCTCAGCTACCTCTACTCCTTGTCTTCCTTGCTTCTTAGCTGCATTCGCTTCTTTATTTCCTCTTTTGATAGTCTAATGTTGCTCCTTGTGTTTCTGCTACTCCTCTGCCTCTCTTTTATGCTTTCTTACTGCATTATTTCCTGTTCTACTCCTTTGCCTTATTGATGGTTCTTCTCTGCTCCTTTGCTTTAGTGATATTTTAGGTGTTTCTCCTTTGTGATCCTTTGCCATCATTGACAATATTTCCAACAGATGAGGGGAGTGATCATCGTTCACTTCGTGTCATAGATGAGCAGCCTGCAGCATTCACGAGCAAGCTAGACCATCCACATCGAGTTAGACTTCTCAGCCTGCAGGATCCAGAATTCATGATCATGAGCAAGCTGGATGATCCACGTTGAGTCATCATGATCAGCAACCTGTAGCATCTAGTAGTAATCATGATCATGAGTAGGTTGGACCATCCATGTCGAGTCATCATGAGCAGCTGACATTTGATCCTGATCAGCATGAGGCACCACCAGATCAGCAGGCACGTGATGATCACATCTATCTAAGCTTGTCGAGGCTGCAATATTAACTGAGCAGGCCTCGACTAGTACTACTATTGATGATGTACCACCAGTTGATATTTGACATTTATATTACAGTTGTATATTTTTGACATAATATATATATATATATATATATATATATATATATATATATATATATATATATATATATATATATAATGTCAAAATATACAACCGTAATATATATATATATATATATATATATATATATATATATATATATATATATATATATATATATATATATATATGGTCCATATATTTTATGTTCATGTTGCAGTTGTACTTAATTTACATGTTGGTGATCATCATGAGATGTATATTTGATGTTTGTGTTGTGATGATATCATATAATGCTAATTGTGTTTTGTTAGATGATCATGACCACGATGATTAGATGATGTTAGTGAATTTGAATGTGTTTTTTAGTTGAATATGATGTTTGTACGATGGTTATCATGATCGTGATGTTTATTTAGTTTAATATTAAAGCATGATATTTATTAAATATTATGTCATGATTGTAATTGAAATTTTAATTTTAATTGTATCTAAAATTGTAAAATTGTAATTGTAATTTTAATTTTAATTGTAATTGTAATTGTATATATGTAAAATAGTAGTTGTTATTGTAATTTTAATTTTAATTGTAATTGTATGTTAAACTCTAAAATTGTAAGTGTAATTGTAATTGTATGTAAAATATTTGTAAAAATTTAATTGTATTAATGTGAAATGATTGTAATTGTAAAATTGTAATTGTAATTGTAGTTGCATGTAAAATTCTAAAATTATAATTGTAAATATTGTAATTGTATGTGATATTGTAAAATTGTAATTGTAATTCTAATTCTAATTGTATGTAAAATATTTGTAAAATTTTAATTGTATTAATGTGAAATGATTTTAATTGTAAAATTGTAATTGTAATTGTATATATATAAAATTGTAAAATTCTAATTCTAATCTAATTCTATTGTATGTAATATATTTGTAAAATTTTAATTGTATTACTGTGAAATGATTGTAACTGTAAAATTGTAATTGTATGTAAAATTCTAAAATTGTAATTGTATGTGAAATTGTAAAATTGTAATTGTAATTCTAATTCTAATTCTAATTTTAATTGTACTTGTATGTAAAATATTTGTAAAATTTTAATTGTATTAATGGGAAATGATTTTATTAAAATTTTTAAATTTGTAAATTTGTAAATAATTGTAAAATAATAAATCTAGAATAATATGAATTTTTGTAACATAATAACGTTTAGAAAATAATTGCAATAATTTCATGTAATTTAGAATTATCATTATTTTATTATGATCTTACAGACCAAAAAAAAGAACTTTATACAGTATGCCATTTTTTTTTAGATCAACACAATTGCAAATTATCAAGTGAAATACTGATTTTAACATTAACACAATGCAAATTACCAATTAATTCAAAATGAATATTACAGTGTTTTGAAAAAATAGTCTTATAAGTTATAAGTTAATTAAGTCCTCTTCTTTATAAGAACCCATCTTAAAAAGTATAAATATTGATTAAATAACACATATACCATATCACTCTCGGTTCTCATGATCACCCTCATTATCTTCCAGCTCACTTGGCATGATAACACTATTGTTCTCAAAAATATGTTTTGATCTAGGGTCATGTCTCAATACGAACCACCAATCCCTATCCAACACATCTGGGTAAAAAACACCTGGTTGCAGTGTTTGGGGAAAACATAGGGCTCCTTAGCTTCATCCCACATCTTTATAGAGTGGATACATATCAGCCTACTATCGTGATCTTCCTTTACATTATTCTGATCAAAGGTGTCCCACCACTTGCACCTATAAATAACACATTGGAAAGAAGAGAAATCCACTTCAATGATCTCTTGTATCTTTCTGACTTAACCTAACGTCCCTCGTACTAGGTTTTTATCACGATGGCTAGATCAACTATATTGATCAAACTCGACTTTCACTCCACAGTCTTGTGTCATGTGTCCATCATTAGCATTTTATGTGCAAAAATGGTGTCCATATGCCCACATAGATGGGAACAAATGCACCTATAAAAAAGTTAAAAAATGATAGTGTCATGTGTCTTATAATAATGCAAAAGTTAAAAAATGAAATATAGATGTAATTACATTTGAAAGGTGCATTATTAAGTTTCAAATGTACATATAAATTAAATATATTATTACCGATTTGGTGCACCCAATCACTACATTTAGCGCATCCTCTTCAGTACGCAGGTAATGACCGGTTGCACCGTATTTCTCTCTAACTTGGACAGCAACCCAACTGTTGAGGCATATTTTTGGCATATTTACTTTTAAATGATCAAGATAAGGCACACTTCTACCATTCAACCGTATGAATTCTTTCCTGGCACTATCCCATTTCATCCTCTCTTTTTTCGTACAATTCAACCCATGCTTGTGTCGCTTCAGAATTGTAAAGGATGAATTTATTGATTGCTTCAATTTATGCATTCACTGATGAAATCAAACTGACATTATATAGTACATAGAGATCAAAATATACGTTATATAAAAGTTCAACATGAATATTTACTCTGTGTAAATTTGAAAAATTATAAGTCACTTACCCTTTATCAAGCACTTTTTTCCATTCGTTTGGAGCAAATCCCCTTCTCTTTTGTCTTCATCCCTTTCATCATCCCAAATCACCGCACCTAGTCTATTGTCGATCTACTTAATGTACTCACTGACATAATAGAAATAATCATACGATATGTACCCCTCTGCCATAGACCCCTCGGGTTTTTCCCTTTGTCGAACAAAACCTTTAAATTTCTTCCTTTACCTCTCTAAGAAGAACATCCAATGATAAGAAACCACCCCAATTAATTAAACCTCATCTACTAGGTGGATTAGAAGATGAACCTGCAAGTCCATGAAACTCATCGACAATTCCTTCTCAAACATACAAACAATCTCAACTATCTCTTGACACCACCATGGAATGCCAGCCACATGAATATCCTTTGACGTGATCCAACATACAAATGCATATAATTTATATATGGCACGTCCTAGGTCTTGAGGTAATTCATGTTTCACACATCCACGCATGAACAAAGGATAATGACACTATAAAGTTATAAAAACATGCAATAATATACAAAATTAGTTATGTTTTATGATCCCTGCATGGGATAAAATTTATTAATATAACAAAAAATAAAATCATGCTTTTGACATTATACGTACTATTAGAATTTCAAATGGTCATGTGATTTCAACCCTGGAAAATGGTCATCCACGGTGAAGCAACATCGTAGTGAAGACCCATATGAAGATGGCACCCTCACACCCATTATAACTTCCTTTTCCAAAGAAAGATCATTTTTTTTTAAATCCATGGGATAACACCTTATTTTAAATACCATGAATTAGAGGGACCAACACCTACCTCTGATCCTGTACTTTTTAATCGTCTTGGCCAATGTTTCTTTTTAGTTTTTGAAGTAATAAGATCTTTCCTAACAGCCAATGTGTCACCTTGTTTCGATGATATGTGCCTCCATAAAGAAGATGAAACATTTTTAAATATATGCATGGGATATAACAAGTGGGTAATCTTAAGATTATCCCAATATGGGAGGTTATAAAAGATATATTTCTTTTTCATCCCAATGGGAAATTTCTCAACATAGGTGTCGAAGAATTCTAGATCATCAAACATAGGCTCCCCATTTGAATCAAACATTTCTATGAACTCCTTCTCCTTCTCTCTCTTATGCTCTAAGCCATTCAACTGGTGTCATTATTGGAGGCCTTTGGGTTCTCTCTCGTTTACCATTGAAAGCAGATGTTGCTCTTCTCTAAGGGTGTTCCTTTGGGAGGAATAACCTGGAGCAGTCATACACTGGCTTCGTAGGTCATTGGACCATCTAGCTTTCAGAGAAGGTCCACAACATTTACATCCAAAATACCCTTTTGTTACAAGATTTTCTAGATTATTTTATAAAATTTATATGCATGGCACGTTAAAGAATATCATGAAGATCAGAACAATTACAACGAATTAAATAACTAATATGCAAAAGAATATTGTTACGTATATAAAAAAATCAATAAACATTTTATTTACCAGAGAAAACTCCTAAGCCTGGATAATCATATGTCATGTAAGCACATCTTCCATATAACATAAAAATTCTCTCTGCTGTGATGGATCTTGATACATCATATAGATTTATCCCATCCCATAATTCCTTCAATTCATCTACCCGTGGTTGTAAGTAGACATCCATATTATTCACTTGTCTTCTACCAGGGACTATGAGAGCCAACATAATATTTTCATTCTGTTGAATTCTTAGTTAAACTGAGAGGGGGGGAGGGGTGAATCAGTTTAACACATACATGAGCTTTTTAAAATTTTCATTAGCTAATTTACAGCTTACTTTTATAATCAACCTTAGTACATGAACAGTCTTAATATGTTGCAGCAAGTATTAAATTAATGTGACTTCAAACTTATTATGAGAGCAGAAAACATTAAGCAAATTTGGTAAATCATCTCAGCACACAGACAACACAGATAGAGACAACAGATTTAAGTGGAAACCCATAAAGGGAGAAAACCACATCTTATTATTGTTGTGATGCAAAGGCAAGCTCCAACTCCCTCTCACCATTGTTTTTCTATAGGCACCGACCTACAGGAGGCACCGACCTCAATTCTGAAAGCTACAACTTGCGAGGAAGCTCCCACTCCCTTCAATTTTCTGCAGGCACCAACCTATAGGAGGCTCCAACCTCAATCAGCTACAACTGATAACTATCAAGCTTCAACTTGATAGGGAAGCTCCAAATTCCTCAATTTATCAAATGGAATGTTTGTTGATTTACCTCAGATATCAGCTCTATTCTATAGCATCTTTTTATGCTCTTCTCTTCCTTATCTTCTCTGCCTCAATCTTCTATATTCTGCATTCTCTATCTTTACTCTCTCTAACCTCACTATGCATATCAAGATGATATTACTTATAGAGAATTCCTGATGACTGTTTGTATTCCTCTGTTGTGTAACCAGCTTCAAAAATAGAAGAAAAGAGATATAAACGCCTTAGAAATAAGCCACTTCGAGGGGGCAACCTCCAATACATTACATAAATGCACAATTCTTGGATGATTCAATTTACAAAACCTCCTTTCTATATATAGGAGTTCATGGGGCCATAATGTAATCCTAGTGTGCCACAATGTAATCCTAGCCGACCTAAAAATAATAATTTAAGGGCACAATAATAACAAAATGGGGGTTACAAGGGTACAATAATAACAATAAGGGGGTTACACTAACAATAATAATGGACTATACTAGTAATATAGGGACCTAACATGCCCCTCTCCTTCAAAAAAAGTGTTGTCCTCAACGCTTGAGTAGCTCTGGGTGCTTTTGTATAAAATTCTCATCCTCCCATGTAGAATCTTCAGTGGGTAAGTTCTTCCACTTGATGAGATACTCCGAAATTGATCGATTCCGTAGTTGTCGAGTTCTTGTTTCCATGACCGCTTCAGGTTCCAATATGATTTTTCCTTCCTCATCAAGTTCTGGCAATATTGTTTGAACTGGAAGATTTTCACCTATAACCTTCTTTAAGCATGAAACATGGAAAACTGGATGTACTCGCAAAGAAGAAGGAAGCTCCAATTTGTATGCCATAGTACCAATCTTTTGCAACACCTTATAAGGACCATAGTACTTTGGCGATAATTTATTATCCTTCTTAGCTTGCTTGAGGGACATTTGTTTGTATGGTTGTAGCCGTAAAAATACCCAATCTCCTACATCAAAAATTCTCTCGCTACGATGTTGATCTGCTTGTTGTTTCATTCGATTTTGTGCCAAATTCGGGTTATCCTTTAAGAGTTGGAGAACTTCTTGCTGATGCTCGATGTGATCTTCCACTGCTTGAACCTTCAAATTTTCCCTTAAAGATGATGTGATGAATGGTGGATGATATCCATAAAGTGCCATAAATGGGGTCATTTTTGCTGCAGTATGGAAGGAAGTGTTATACCACCATTCAGCGAGAGGTAACCACTTAACCCATTGTGTTTTTTTATCAGATACAAAACAACGAAGATATCCTTCCAAACATTTATTTACTATCTCAGTTTGACCATCAGATTGAGGATGATAAGATGAGCTATGAGCTAATTGAGTGCCCAAACAAGAAAATAACTCCGTCCAAAAATTTCCAGTAAAAATGGGATCTCTGTCGCTCACAATAACCCTTGGGCTTCCATGTAGCTTTTAAATTCTATCCATAAATGTAGTAGCAACTGTACTTGCTTTAAATGGATGAGATAATGCACAAAAGTGTGCATACTTGGTAAGTCTATCAACTACCACCATGATGACACTCTTTCCTTCAGACTTAGGTAAACCTGTGATAAAATCCATTGAAATCTCCTCCCAACGTTGACTTGGAGTGGATAAAGGTTGTAGAAGTCCCGGGGTCTTAATTGTTTCCACTTTATTCTGCTGGCAAACCAAACATTCCGCCACAAACTTTTGAATATCAGATTTAAGGCCATCCCAAAAAAATTCTTTCTTCACCCTGTGGTAAGTTTTTAAAAATCCTCAGTGTCCTCCTAAAGGAGAAGTGTGCAATTCCAGAAGAATCTTTTGTTTTAGTTGGGAATTCTTACAAAGATATAAGTGATATTTGTACCATAAGGAATCATTTTTCCAACTAAATGTATCAGATGTACTAGGATCTTGCTGCAACTTTTGAATGAGTGTCCATACACCTTTGTCCTTCTTCCATTCATCTCTTGCTTCGGTTATCCAATCTGGTTGGATAATAGAAATGGCACAAAGCAATGCTTCCACCTCTTCATTCTTTCTTGAGAGTGCATCTACGACAACATTAAGCTTTCCTTTTTTGTAGATTATTTCAAAGTCATAACCCAACATCTTTGTGACCCATTTTTGCTGCTCTTCTGAAGATAGTCTTTGTTCCAAAGAGTGTTTAAGACTATCATGATCAGTTTTTACCTTGAAGTGTCTTCCCATTAGGTAAGTTCGCCATTTCTTTAGTGCATGCAGTATTGCTAACATTTCCTTCTCATAAATAGGTTTCTGTAAATACTTTCCTTTGATTGGACGACTTTGAAAAGAAATGGGTCTTCCTTCCTGCATTAAAACTGCACCAATTCCATTTCCTGAGGCATCACATTCCACAATAAAGGTTTTTGTGAAGTCTGGCGTAGCTAAGACCGGTGCTAGGCACATTGCCTCTTTAAGATGTTCAAAGGCCTTAGTTGCTTCAGGAGTCCATGAAATGCATCTTTCCTTCAATAATGTTGTTAGAGGTGCTGCTATTCTCCCATAATTCTTAACAAACTTGCGATAATACCCTGTTAACCCGAGAAATCCTCGCGACTTCTTTATGGTTGTGGGGACTTTCCATTCCTTAATGGCTTTAATTTTGTTAGGGTCTACCTTAACACCCTCATGAGATACAATATGACCCAGATATTCCACCTCTTGTACTCCAAAGAAACATTTGGATTTTTTTGCATATAATTGTTTCTCCTATAATAGTTTGAGCACCCTGTCAACATGTTCAACATGATCCTTCCAAGACCTGCTGTAGATTAGTATATCATCAAAAAATACTAGCACAAATTTTCTAAGGAAGGGTTTGAAAATGGAATTCATCAACCCTTGAAATGTAGAAGGTGCATTGGTAAGGCCAAAAGGCATGACCAAAAATTCATAATGACCCTCATGAGCTCGAAATGTTGTTTTTGGAATATCTTCAATCTTCATTCTAATTTGATGATATCCTGAACGAAGATCCAACTTGGTAAAATAAATTGCTCCATGTAATTCATCCAATAATTCATCAATCACGGGAATGGGAAATTTGTCTTTAATGGTGAGCTTATTGAGCTCCCTATAATCCGGACACATTCACCATGATCCATCCTTCTTGTGTACCAATACTATAGGAGCAGAGAAAGAACTTTGACTAGGTTGAATTATACTCGCCTCTAACATTTATGCAATCATACGTTCAATTTCGCTCTTTTGGAAGTAAGGATATCTATAAGGCCTGATGTTTGGAGGAACACTTCCTGGAATAAAATGAATAGCATGATAATGATCATGAATAGGTGGGAGTCCTTTGGGAGTTTCAAACACCTTGGAATGATTGTCCAAGACTTGTTGGAGATCTGCAGAAATAGATGATTTTGATGTCGGAACTTCTAGAGAGCATAATTGTGAAATTACGCCTCGTTGTTCTTTCTTTAGAAGCTTTGTCATGACATTAGAGCTTATTATCCTTTCTGGCTTCCCTTCAATACCCCGTAATTCGACTTCCTTTCCTTCTGAAAAAAATTTCAAGAAAAGTTCTTGAAAATTAAAAGCTACCGTCCCCAAAGATTGTAACCATTGTACTCCTAGTACAACATCAGCACCTCCCATAGGAATGGAAAGCCTTGGACTAGTCAATACATATTCCCCCATGGTTAGCTTGATATTATGGCATTTCCCAGAGCAATTTATAGTTCCTCCATTTGCAACCATCACTTGGCATTCTAGTGCTAGGTATAGGAAACAATTTAATTCCTTGGCTACCTTACAATGAATAAAATTATGGGTGCTACCTGAATCAATCAACACTATTACCTTTTTCTTCTTGATCTATCCTACTATCTTGGGAGTTTGAGCAGTGGTAATTCCTACCAGTGCATTACATGCTATGGTCGGATTTATTTCTTCCTCTTCTATGGCTGGTTCCTGGTGTGTATCCTCTTCTTGTTCATTTTCTTCTTCTTCTTCACAATCTATGTAAAATAATTTGTTTTCAGCACACTTATGACCTTTGGTGTATTTGCTATCACAACTGTAGCAAAGCCCTTTTGCTCTTTTTTCTTCCAATTTTTGTGGTGTCAACCTTGTAGGTTGTGGAAATCTAGGTGTAGCAACACTTCCTTATTTATAGAATTGAGTGGTAGGTTTCCTTGTCGCCATAATTTTACATTCAACTTTTCTTGCCAACCTGAATGCCTTCTCCAATGAATCAGGTTCCAAAACGCGAACTTCATGTTGGATGTTATCCTTTAAAGTAACTATGAAGAGATCAATCATGTGTTCCTCTGGAATATCAGTTACCCTTATATTCAATTTTTGGAAGTCCTCAATGTGCTCCCCCACTGAACACTTTTGTTTGAGATTTATCAATTGGCTAAAGAAAGTGTTTCTCTTTGTATCCTCATAATGTGCTATCATTTCCTCCGTAAAAATTGACCAAGTGACAATTTTTTTACGGAAGCAAAGCCATCGATACCATACAAATGTATTTTGCTCTAAATGTAAAGTTGCAATGCGTACCTTTTGTGTGTTTTGCACATTATGGAGATCAAAATATTGCTCCATCTGTAGTATCCATGTTACAGGATCCTTTCCATCAAACTTCCTCATATCCATATTTGGAATATGGTGGTTCTTCTTGCCAACATTAGAGTTTATGAAATCACAATTAACATTTATTTTGTTCTCATCATGAGGTTCTTCTACTATCTTTTCACCATTAGGAAACCTTTCTTGTATAAACTTTGTCAAACCTTCCATGTCTGCTTTTAGAAAATTCTTCATGTTTTCCATTTTCTCATCGATCTTAGCTTCCATGTCATCCATCTTAGATTCCATGCCAGCCTCCATGCCATCCATCTTAGCTTGCACGCCATCCATCTTAGCTTGCACACCATCCATCTTAGCTTCCACGCCTTTCTTCAAACCTTCCATCTTCACTTCCACGCCATCCATCTTAGCTTCCATGCCTTTCTTCAAACCGTCCATCTTCACTTCCACGCCTTTCTTCAAAACTTCCATTTCATTTTTTGTTGCTCTTTGCGAGAGTGAAATTTGTTGCACTTGCTCTTGTAATTTTGATAGATCATGTTGCAATTCTTCATCTTCATGAGTCATAGTAGAGCCTTCTGAAGGCTTAATGGGTGTTGAATTATTTTTGGGGGCCATTTTAGAATCCAATATTGATATCTATTCTACAAGATGCCCTTGGAATCAATTCAACTTGATTCTTCAAACAAGACTTATGCAATTCGGAAAAAAAATACACACCTTTTACTAGCTTTGAGGAGCTAGATATTGAAATTGAATTATCTCTGTAATTGAAAATCTTCGATATCTGAAATTCATCCCTGTAGTAGCCCTCTGAAGCTTCTTTCAAATGCCACAGGTCTGACCTGATTTTGATTCTCCAAGACAAAGTTGTGTCCAATCTCCCACAATGACCTAATTCTGGACTGGTTCAGTAGAGCGAATTTGTACGACTTGCCACGTGTCACTGTTTTTTCCTTTGTCTCTGAAATTGATAGCGAAGAAACTACAGGCTGTGTGCTTGTGATCACTTTTGACGGCACTCCAATCCAATCTTCAGAGAGAGAGTTATTGAACTTTTCCCACGATCACCTCTTTGAGATGAAATTCAGGAGCCTGAAAAAGCACTACCTTCCACGGATCATATCTCCAAAAATATTGCGAACCAAGTTCTGACATTTTTTGACGAATTTCCTCAGGATTTCAGCTTCGCACCATATGAATTTCAGACTCTGACCCTGCGTACAAAAACTTTTATAGCGAAAATGCCACGATGACCTGTTTATGAGCCTGAAAAAATACCTAACTTCCACAGATGATATCTCCTCAAATATTGCGAACCAAGATCTGAAATTTTTAGAAAACCTTCCTCAAGATTTCAGCTTCGCACTCTAAAAATTTCAGCTTCTGAAGCTTCGTAGAAAAAAATTTATAGCGAAAATGCCACGATGACCTGTTTGGAGCAGCGAAACCCTAGAATCCCAAAGCTCCGATACCAAATGTTGTGTAACCAGCTCCAAAGAGAGAAGAAAAGAGATATTCACGCCTTATAAATGAGCCACTTCGAGGGGGCAACCTCCAATACATTACATGAATGAACAATTCTTGGATGATACAAATGAACAAAACCTCCTTCTATATATAGGAGTCCATGGGGCCATAATGTAATCTAGTGGGCCTGATGTAATCCTAGCCGACCTAACAATAATAATTTAAGGGCACAATAATAACAAAATGGGGGTTACAAGGGTACAATAATAACAATAAGGGGGTTACACTAACAATAATAAGGGACTATACTAGTGATATAGGGACACAACATCCTCGAATTCGAAATGGATAGCCATACCTCTTAGTCTTCTGCCTTCTCATTTCTTTTCGGCTCACTCAGAAAAATATAACTGTAGGTACCAATTTAACACTACATTGGGAATTTGTTCTCTTCCGGAGACTTGCCAATGCATCACAACAATATAAATTAAAATCATTTACATTCAACTACAATGAAAACTCCAGCTCACTCATTCAGCCTCTTGGCTCACTGCGCATTTGTCTTTTCTTTGACTGTGTTTTTGTCCCTTTCGGCTCTATTTGTTTCCTTGTTCACTGTTGCAGGGTAACGGCCATATGCCATACATATGTGACTGTGATTGTGTGTCTGCTGTATATATATAACTGCTGATCTGGAAATCTAATTAAATACCCTGAATAAAATCAGATTCTGGTGCATATAAAAATGTCTCTCCATTTTCTTTCCCTGCGCTGGCAATTTGAATAAGTGTATGCGGTAGCTTATCTTTTGACATCTTTGATTTACAATCAATCCCCAGTTCACACTCTTCATATACGAAAACTTTACTTGTTTCAAATCTATGGTTAAACCATAGTCCAACCCACTTCATAAGCCATCAAATGAATATTTCAACTTTGGATTACAACTCAGTATATCATAAGCCCAAAGCTTATCCTTTGCATATAACAATAATATGCTCAGCAAATAGTTTCATTTATATAAGGTTCGTCTTGCATTTAGAACTTGAAGAATAACTCATTTTTCCGCATATGTTAACCTATGTCGAGACTTTATATTGCGCCAAATATCATATCTGACCCACGACACTTTGATTTTATTTATCAATTTCGACTTTGATTTAACCAATGCTTTATCAATCCCGACTTTGGTTAAAACGCAGACTTCAATATATATATAAGGAGTTGGGCCCCACTCGCTGAACTCTTTCTTTTCCCTGATGCGATGAGCCTCCTCCAATGAATTCCGATGGCTATTACATCCTTTGTAATTTTCCCGATGCGATTGATCGCAATCGCATCCTTCTATAGGATGTCCCGATGTTCCGCCATTTTTCCAATGCGATGGCATACCTTTAAGCCGGACTTCAAACACACATGAGTCACTGTGTATAATGAGTCGGGTCCGAAACTCAATCGCAATCGGAACTTTTGTTAACAAGTTTCGATGCTCTTATCCTTCTCCGATGCGATGCAACACTGTTTACCGGAACTCAACCATATATCAATCATGGTTTATAAACCCATCAAGTCCAGACTTCAATCGCAATCGCAACCTTTTGTTTACATGTTCCGCTGTCAACTTTTCTCCGATGCGATTGACCACTGTTCATTTAAATGTGCCGATGCGATTGGACCGAAACTTAAATCTATAAGATCATAATTTATAGACCCATCAGGTCTGGGCTTCAATCACAATCGTAACTTCCATTGAGATGTTCCGATGCTCCACTTTAACTCCGATGCGATTGATGAGGGTCCCACCGTATATGACTTTGATTGTATTAAAGCCGAACAATAGGGCGCCTTTCATATATGTATATAGTATGATTTGTTCCTTTGAATATGAAGCGCAAAATATAACGTATATGTATACATATATATGCTTTGGACCCTTGTGTATGTAATGCACTGCACGTATATATAGGTTTTCCGCTTCCGCCTTTATTGTATCCTCCGGCTGTGGTAATGATTCTCGAAATTTACTGTTTATGTATCCTCCAACCTGGGTAACGATTCTCGGAATTTTCTGTAGAGGGGTCCCACCTTATGGTACTTTGTATATAGTGCTTTGCGCATATATATATACTTTAGTGTATCTATCAGCTGGGGTAGTGATTCTCGGAATAACGACTCTGCCTCTGCCTTTGCCTTTCTGCGATAATGGCTCTGCCTTTGCCTCTGCCTTTGCCTTTCTGCTTCTGCCTTCACTGCTTCTGCCTTTGCCTTCGTTGTACCTCTGCTACACTCTGTAAATATTACCTATTGTCTTCTGCCTCTGCCTCTGCTGCTCGACCTCTGCCTCTGCTACTTGTCTTATGCTCTCTCTGCTACCTCTTCTTCTTGTCTGTTTCTTTGCTGCCTCTACTACTTCTTTGCTTTGTTGTTGTTTTAGGTGTTCCTCCTTTGCCATCTCCTTTGCCATCAATGACAATATTTCCAACACTCTCCCCCTTTGGCATTGATGGAAATACACTTTCTCTGTTTTCCTTTTAGGATCCTTTCTCCTGTTGCTTGCTCTTCCTCCCCCTTTGACATCAATGGAAAGGAGTTGCACATCTCTTAGTGTAGATTATGTCCTTTAATCCTTTGATCCTGAAGACCTGTTTCATGCTTCCTTTGCTGGCTGATCTCCCCCTCGAATGATATTTTCGTTTCTGTTCTCCCCCTGAAACTGTGCTTTCTCTTCATATCAGAGAGTAGCATCTACAGATAATACCCCTAGTCTATTTCTCAAATATTCAAATGGTTTTCTAGCAAGCGGTTTGGTAAATATATCTATTGTTTGTTCTTTTGTTGGTACATACTCCAGTTTTACTATCTTCTGAGCCACTTTTTCTCGGAGAAAATGATACTTGATTGGGATATGTTTAGTTTTTTAGTGAAGCAAGGGATTTTTAGATATACTTATAGCACTTGTATTATCACATTTGATTGAGATAGGTTCATCAATGTTTACCTTCATGTCTTAGAGGGTTTGCTTCATCCATATTGTGTCTGACATGATCTTCTTCTTATCAATACCTTGGGTGTAGATAGAGAAATAGATGTTTGTTTCTTTCTAAGCCATGCCACCAAACTTTCTCCTAGATAGAATGCACCTCCACTTGTGCTTTTCCTGTTATCCACACAACTAGCCCAATCTGCATCTGTGTATGCTATCAAAGTGAAGATTTTTCCTTTTGGATACCAAAGTCCATATTGTGCAGTTCCTTGTAGATATCTGAATATTCTTTTGACTGCAAGAAGGTGATTTTGTTTAGGTGTTGCTTGATATCTAGCCACTAGTCCTACTGCTAGCATGATGTCTGGTCTTGATGTTGTCAGGTACAATAGACTTCCTATCATGTATCTGTAGAGTCTTTGATCTATATCAGCAGATCCATCATCAGCACATAGCTTGAATCCTGTGATCATGGGAGTTGACACAGGTTTGCAGTCCTCCATCTTGAACTTTTTCAACATTTCTTTTAAGTATTTTTCTTGTGAAATGAATGTACCTGTATTCTTTTGCTAAATTTGAAGTCCTAAGCAGAAACCGAGTTCTCCAATCATGGACATCTCAAACTGTGATTTCATCTCCTCAGCAAACCCTTTTTCTAGTTCATCTCTGTTGCTTCCAAACATAATTTCATCAGCATATACTACAACAATCAGGAGTTCATTTTCATGGGCTTTTATGTATAGATTGTTGTCTACTCCACCTCTCTTAAAGCCCTGTTTTTGCGAATACTTATCCAGTCTTGAATGGAAGCACTTTGAGGCTGATTGGGTCCATCGAGCCTTCTTGATCTGCACATAGTCTTCTTTGTATGTTAAAGAAACCTTCCACTTGTTCGATGTAGACTTCTTCTTCTAAGTCTCCATTCAAAAATGCATATTTTACATCCATTTGATATACCTTGAAGTTTTGGTAGCATGAAAATGCCAAGAACATTCTGATAGCTTCCATTCTGGCTATAGGGGAAAATGTTTCATCGTAATCGAGTCCTTCAATTTGTGAATATCCATTGCAAACTAGTCTGGATTTACTCCTGATTACCTGTCCTTGCTCATTCATTTTATTCTTGAATACCCATTTTGAGCCTATGCCATTTTTCCCAGTGGGTCTAGGAACTAGTTCCCAGGTATTGTTTTTCTCAATTTGGTCTAACTCTTCATTCATAGCATTCACCCAATACTTTTCCTTGTTGGCTTCTTCAAATCTCTTTGGCTCTATTTGTGATAACATGGCTATGTATACCTCTTAAATACATTCGATTCATTGCCCTTCTTGTTTGGACCCTTTGCCCTCTTTCCTCTGATGATCGATCTTCGGATGATTCTTACGAGTGTATCTAGAGGGCTTTCGAGCTCGGCTCTACATCTTCTATTGTCTTGCTTTTTTCATCATCATTTTGGTTTTCTTCTTCATGGTTGTCTGATGGACTGCAGCAGTCTGTATCTCTTGTATTGTTTGGAAGTTCTTCGTCAAATCTCACATTAATACTTTCAACTATTTTTCGAAGAGTCTTATTGTAACACCTGTACCCTTTACTTTTGGAAGCATATCTTAGAAAAATCCCTTCATCTGCTCTTGCATCAAATTTTCCAATATTTTCATCATTATTCTTTATATAACACTTGCTTCCAAAAATTCTAAAATGTTTGATTGAAGTTGGCTTTCCATGCCATAGTTCATAGGGAGTCTTGTCACTATTTGGCCTTAAGTGAGCTTTATTAAGGATATGCACCGCTGTGTGTACTGCTTCTGCCCAGAAGGTTTGAGGAATATTACTCTCTTGCATCATGGCTCTAGTGATTTGTTGAACAGATCTGTTTTGTCTCTCTGCTACTCTATTCTGCTGAGGTGTCCCTCCAATAGTAAATTGTTGTTTTATGCCATATTCATTGCATAGATCTGCAAAGTCATAATCTGTGAATTCACCTCTTTTGTCGGATCTGATGCATTTTAGTTTGCATCCTGTCTGATTTTCTGCTAATGCTTTGAATATTTTGAATTTTTCCAGATCTTCCAATTTATTCTTGAGAAATGCAACCCATGTCATTCTGGAGAAATCATCTATTATCAGCATGAAGTAGGATTCTCCACTTGTTGTTTTAGTTCTTGCAGGTCCACACAGATCCATGTGCACAAGCTAGAGTGGTATTCTTTTTGATAACTCATCTTTGGCCTTAAAATATGTGCGGGTCTGTTTACCCAATTGACAAGATTTGCATATGGTATTAGGAGGTCTTTTTATTTCTGGCATGTCTCTGACTGCTTTCTTCTTGCTCAGTCTGATGATATGATCAAAGCTGAGATGTCCCAATCTCCTATGCCATAACCATGACTCCTCAAGTTTGCTAAGATGACATGCTTCATCTTCCTCTTTCACGATGTAAACATTGCTCTCTGTTCGAACACATTTGAGCAGAGTCTTACCTGTGGTGCTTGATCTGACTTCACAGTATTGTGCTCTGAAAAGAACTTCACAGCCTTTATCACACACTTGACTGACACTCAGTTATTTTTCTTTCAGCCCATCTACAAATAGTACATCTTGGGCCTTACCTCTGCCATTATCTAAGCTGACTGGGCCCTTTCCCTTGATTTTTCCTGATTTATCATTTCCAAAAGTAACATTACCAATTTTCTTTTCATCAAAAGTTATAAATTTTCTCCTGTCTCCAGTCATATGCTTTGAGAAACCACTGTCCAGATACCATTGGCTTTTCAGATCTTGAGCAGTTAGAGCCATGTCACACTTATTCACCTTCTTTTTCCACTAGAAGCATCCTTTTTTTTGGTATCTTTTGTGAGATGGTGAACTACTTCTTCTGAGAGGACATTTTGGAAGGCATATGTCCAACTTGATTGCATACAAAACAAACAAAACATTTCGTTCATTTTTGCAATTTGGTATGAAAAAAATTTCTTTGATTCATAAACCTCCTTGAGGTGTTGAACATTAATCTTTTTCCATACTTTCTACACTCGATGAATTTATGGCCAAATTCCTTACAATAAAAACGGTAACCATGATATTTGCGTACTTTGATGTAAGGTTTGTCTTTTTCCATTTGTTTGCTTGAAGCCCCGATCTCTTCAATGTTTGAATCTTTTCTTGGTTTGAATTACTCCTCCTTGTATGAAAATATGCGACAATGTGTCCCGGCTTGTAGCAGACATAACGAGTTTGCATTCTTCATAGGAGGGAAGACTCTCCTTTGATGGTTTCCAAATCTAACATAGTAACATACTCGGGGGTCTTAGTATTTATTACATTCTTTGCTACTAGTGGTTTCTTAATTTCTCTGTCTTCCTTATTACATGTTTTTTCTTTGTAGGAATTGTTTGAGCTGCTTCATCATTCTTCTTTTCTTTTACAAAAATAATCTCTCTGTTTTCCTTTTCTTTGCTTTTACTTGAATCTACTTCATAGCCTATTCCTGTTTTTATCATAGGAGATCTTTGAACATCCAGAATTTCGTTCAACTTACTAGAGCTTGTTGTTTGAGAGGAATTTGTAGACACGTTCCTATGAGAATTTTTTAATTTCTTCCTCAGACATACAACTTCTTCTTCCATCTTCTCTTGTTCTTGAGTTTTATCCTTGATTTGCTGAAGTAACATGTCTTCTATCTTCTTGGCTTCTTCAAGCTCTACCTTTAGCTACATGAGGGCTTTTGAATTCTTCTCTTCTCTTACATACTTGAGGAGAATGTCCTTTTGAGCACGCGGTTTGAAGTCTGTCGATCTCCTCGGTACTTCTTAGCTCCCCTCGAGGTTGAAATCGCCTTCTTATTCTTCATCTTCTAGCAGGAGACCTTCAAGTTCTTCTATAGCCATCAATAAAAATTCAGAGGTTCCATCTTCACTTGAGAGTTCATTTGGATCTTCAGATGTACTTCTGTCTTGTTGAGCATAGAAGGATTTTCTGCTGAACTTCTTTCCTTTCTACCAGTTCTTTGATTTATTTTTCTCTGACTCTAGAGCCTGATTCCTTACTTTCTTGTGAGGACACTTAGCAACATAGTGTCCAACTCTTCCACAGTTAAAGCATTTGAAAGGAAGTTTACCTTTGTATTTACCTGAGCCTCTATCCAATTTCTTGACAAATTTTGCCTCTTCTTCATCCGAGCAAGAGCATATGTCTCCCTCTTCTTCCTTCTTCTTTTCTCTTTTAAAGGCTGCCTCCCTCGTACTTGGCTTCCTATGTGGGAGCCTCATCTCATATGCTGTTAGATTTCCAAGTAGTTGGTTCATGGTCAAGGTCTCCCAATCAGCTGTTTCTTCTATTGCAGACATCTTAGGATTAAACCTGGATGGAAGAGATATTAGAATCTTTTGCACAATTATACTTTTTGGCATCGTTTCTCCAAGAGCTTTCATATTGTTAACAATTTCTGCAATTTTTAGGAAGAAACTGCCAATGTCTTCATCATCATTCATTTTTAAGTTCTCAAACTGGGCTCATGAACTTAATCCACTCTACTTTACTGTATACTCCCTCTAAAAGTTCTCCAGTATCCCACATTTCTTTTAAACGTGTCTGTACCATTGCTGATAAACTACGCTACAATCCATTCAGGTGCATTCATAGCTTTAGATTTAGCTACAAAATCTTATTTGGTTCTTTCTCGATTAGTTGCCTTTGAGAACTCTCATTCCGGCGACCAATTATGATAACGATACACATTATGTATGTCTCCATTCGATTTTCCGGAGAAGAATAATTTTCTGATGAAAAAAGGCTTTATTGGTTGAGCATCCTTCTTTACTAAGCCATCACGAGAACCTAGGATCTCCTTCGAGAATTTTATTAAGGCCAATTTTTAAAAGAGCAGCTGGATACAATTTATTTAGATTCTTAAAATTCAAAATGGGAAGCGGGGGGGTGAATGGAGTTTAACTTTTTTGTCCCTGACTTTAAATTTTTCATCAGCTAATTTACAACTTACTTTTATAATCAACCTTAGTACATGAACAGTCTTAATATGTTGCAGCAAGTATTAAATTAATGTGACTTCAAACTTATTATGAGAGCAACAAACATTAAACAAATTTGGTAAATCATCTCAGCACACAGACAACATAGATAGAGACAGCAGATTTAAGTGGAAACCCATAAATGGAGAAAACCACATCTTATTATTGTTTTTATGCAAAGGCAAGCTCCAACTCCCTCTCACCATTGTTTTTCTGCAGGCACTGACCTACAGGAGGCACCAACCTCAATTCTGCAAGCTACAACTTGCAAGGAAGCTCCAACTCCCTTCAATTTTCTGCAGGCACCAACCTACAGGAGGCTCTAACCTTAGTCAGCTACAACTGATAGCTATCAAGCTTCAACTTGATAGGGAAGCTCCAAATTCCTCAATTTATCAAACGGAATGTTTGTTGATTTACCTCAGATATCAGCTCTGTTATGTAGCATATCTTTATGCTCTTCTCTTCCTTATCTTCTCTGCCTCAATCATCTATATTCTACATTCTCTATCTTTACTCTCTCTAACCTCACTATGCATATCAAGATGATATTACTTATAGAGAATTCCTGATGACTGTTTGTATTCCTCAAGGAATTCGAAATGGATAGCCATACCTCTTAGTCTTCTACCTTCTCATTTATTTTCGGCTCACTCAGAAAAATATAATTGTAGGTACCAATTTAACACTACAATGGGAATTTGTTCTCTTCCGGAGACTTGCCAATGCATAACAACAATATAAATTAAAATCATATACATTCAATTACAATGAAAACTCTAGCTCACTCATTCAGCCTCTTGGCTCGCTGCGCATTTGTCTTTTCTTTGACTGTGTCTTTGTCCCTTTCGGCTCTGTTTGTTTCCTTGTTCACTGTCACAGGGTAATGGCCATATGCCATACATATGTGACTGTGATTGTGTGTCTATTGTATATATATAACTTCTGATCTGACAATCTAATTAAATACCCTGAATAAAATCAGTGTCTGGCGCATATAAAAATGTCTCTCCATTTGCTTTCCCTTCGCTGGAAATTTGAATAAGTGTATGCAGTAGCTTATCTTTTGACATCTTTGATTTACAATCAATCCCCAGCTCACACTCTTCATATACGGAAACTTTACTTGTTTCAAATCGATGGTTAAACCATAGTCCAACCCACTTCATAAGCCATCAAATGAATATTTCAACTTTGGATTACAACTCAATATATCATAAGCCCAAAGCTTATCCTTTGCATATAACAATAATATGCTCAGCAAACAGTTTCATTTATACAAGGTTCGGCTTGCATTTAGAACTTGAAGAATAACTCGTTTTTCCGCATATTTTAACCTATGTCGAGACTTTATATTGCACTAAATATTATATCTGACCCACGACACTTTGATTTTATTTATCAATTTCGACTTTGATTTAACCAACGCTTTATCAATCCCAACTTTGGTTAAAACGCAGACTTCAATATATATATAAGGAGTTGGGCCCCACTCGCCGAACTCTTTCTTTTCCTGATGCGATGAGCCTCCTCCAATGAATTCCGATTGCTATTACATCCTTTGTAATTTTCCCAATGTGATTGATCGCAATCGCATCCTTCTATAGGATGTTCCGATGTTCCGCCATTTTTCCGATGTGATGGCATACCTTTAAGCCGGCCTTCAAACACACATAAGTCACCGTGTATAATGAGTCGGGTCTGGAACTCAATCACAATCGGAACTTTTGTTAACAAGTTCCGATGCTCTGCTCCTTCTCCGATGCGATGCAACATTGTTTACCGGAACTCAACCATATATCAATCATGGTTTATAAACCCATCGGGTCCGGACTTCAATCGCAATCGCAAACTTTTGTTTACATGTTCCGTTGTCAAATTTTTTCCGATGCGATTGACCACTGTTCATTTAAATGTGCCGATGCGATTGGATCGGAACTTAAATCTATAAGATCATAATTTATAGACCCATCGGGTCCGGGATTCAATCGCAATCACAACTTCCATTGAGATGTTCTGATGCTCCGATTTAACTTCGATGCGATTGATGAGGGTCCCACCATATACGACTTTGATTGTATTAAGGCCGAACAATAGGGCGCTTTTCATATATGTATATAGTATCATTCGTTCCTTTGAATATGAATTGCAACATATAACGTATATGTATACATATATATGCTTTGGACCCTTGTGTATGTAATGCTTGCGTGTATATATAGGTTTTCTGCTTCCGACTTTATTGTATCCTCCAACTGTGGTAATGATTCTCGGAATTTACTGTTTATGTATCCTCCAGCCTGGGTAACGATTCTCAGAATTTTCTGTAGAGGAGTCCCACCTTATGGTACTTCATATATATTGCTTTGCGCATATATATATATATATATATATATATATATATATATACTTTAGTGTATCTATCAGCTGGGGTAGTGATTCTCAGAATAACGGCTCTGCCTCTGCCTCTGCCTCTGCCTTCGCTATACCTCTGCTGCACTCTGTAAATATTACCTGTTGTCTTCTGCCTCTGCCTCTGTTGCTCAACCTCTGCCTCTGCTACTTGTCTTATTCTCTCTCTGCTACCTCTGCTTCTTGTCTGTTTCTTTGCTGCCTCTGCTACTTCTATGCTTTGTTGTTGTTTCAGGTGTTCCTCCTTTTCCATCTCCTTTGCCATCAATGACAACATTTCCAACACATTCTTCATGGAAAACCATGGGGGGGGGTATTGTTATTGATCACTACTATAGACCAAATAGAATAGTTGGTGTTCTAGAGGGAATATAGGTTGACGCCATCCATGGCTATGTTGAGTCATAGACTTTTTACTTCATCCTTGAAATTTTTGGGCCATGTATCCTTTATATGCTTCATGACTATTGAATCAATTGGGATTAACATAACTACCAACTCACTTATGTGTGAGGAATGCCATCCCTGAAACAACTAATTATTTGCAACAAAAGAGCCTTTGAATCCTTGGGATTATAGGCATGTTCCTCAATATCTTAAAAGGAGGACCATGTGATTTACCCTTCTTTTTTTATTTATCATACCTGTCATGCCCACATTTCAGACATATCTCTTTTTTTACATATTCTCCTATATATAGAATAAAATCATTTGGACATGCATGATATGATATGTACTCAACACCCAACATTTTCAACAATTTATTTTCCTCTTCGAAGCTACCGGGAAGGACATTATCACTCAAAAGAACCTTATCTTTGAATAACCTGTATTTGGAGATCATGGAATATATTAAATGTACATTAACGTCGATATAATTATTAACATTCATAAAATTGACCATTTGTAATGCTCATCGTGTGATTATATTTCTAAAATTTATATAAGGGAGGACTGTATGATAACTTACCTCAAAATTTCCGAGAAACATGCATTCGACAAGCCAAAATTTTCTTTAACATTGTACAGTGACATCGTTGTCCCCAACTGGGTAGAATTTGACTAAACACCAAGTCCAAAGAGAGGGGTGGTGGAAGAAACTTTAAGGATTTCGAAAAGGTGTCAGCGATATGAGCATCATCCCCTAGCTGATCATCGTTTGTGAATGCATCTAACAACATTGTATCCATGGCAATTTTATCCCTTAAGTAATCATCCATACCAACCTTTATTTGATTGCCTCCATTGCCAGCTTGTGAAGAGCTACTATTGTTGTAGTCTTTCCTAATTGGTGAATCTGGACGTAGTGGGAATTGAATCAGTGGTTGATTCAACCATTCTTGCTATCATTCCTCTCTGATTTTTTCTCTTAATTCAGCCTTCTCTCGATTTGACATTGTCGTGGGGTGCAACGGAAGATGGTAGGTAGGTCTCTCATCATCACTAGAATCCTAATAATTTCAAAAAATATATGTGAACATGATTCGTACAAAATCTATGATATTTATTAGTAAGAACATTGAAAATGCATGATTAATTTGTTTGAAGTTGAAATAATTAGATTAATATACCAAACAATTATTATTACCATCATTGTCCTGGGATTGTGGCTAGAATATGCAATATTGTTACAATTGGCAGGGTGAAGCAACTATCCATTTTCATCTACCAAATGCACCTTGAGGTATGTTCTCCTGATAAGAGCTTCCGACGTTTTGGAGCTGTTTGAATATTTTGTGCATCTAAACTCGATTCTGGATCTACATGAACCTGCAAATTTGTATACATTATAAATTTTATTAAGCTGATTGACATGGATAAAAAACATAAATTCAATTAGATAATGAAAATATAAATAAAATATGAAGTAAATATTACGTCTTGAGATGGATAGGGATAAATCCGCGATGGAATTTGAAAAATATTATGGAATGAGATGGATTTTGGAGAATTTTCTATTCGATATAATTATGATATTTTATCCCTGCATTTGATAAAAATCAACAATAAATTTTAGTGCACACACCTAAAAGTAATTTCGGTGCCTTTAAAATGGACTTATTTTTATCGATGCTTATGTACAGATAATCGCACCAGTGTGTTTTAGTTACAAGGAACCGATGCCGTGTTATTAACTGACGTGCTAGTGTGGTGTTATTAATTAACGCACCGGTGACGGAAAGCCACAAATAAAAAAGTGCAACTTTATTTTTTTAAATTGAAAAAAAATGGTAAATTGAAAAATGGGCAGCAAAATATTTTCGAAAATATAATTTCATAAAATGATTCTTTAAATACAAAAGGCTTTTCATTATTTCACTATTTTTCAAAAAAAATAAGCTAGATATTTTCTCGAGACAAACCTGGAGCAAGAGAGCACGAGAGCACTATCGAGAAGAAAAATACTTTCGAACAGAACTATTCATACAATCAGAATTCCAAACCTCTGGTGATTCAAACCCTGTAGCATAGAATTTCAGACAATATAATGATTAAATTTTATTTTATTTTTTTAATTTTATGCAGTATTTTTTACACAGTAAGTAAAAAATTTAAATTTGTTTTTTATTTTCATAAAAAAGAAAACAAAAAAACAAAAAGACAAAAAAAACAAAAAACATTAAAATATAAAAACATTAAAAAAAAAACAAAAACAAAACCAAAACAAAACAAAACAAAACAAAAACAAACAAACAAAACAAAAAAACACAAAAACAAAACAAAAAAAAATCCATTTTACGCTAAACCCTTCATTCTTTTTGTTTCTACCCTTGCTTCTTCCTATTTTTGTGATTTCAGAATTAGGGCTTTTCATTTTAGATTTATAGGTTTTGCATTGCTATATATATAGGCCTATGACATCTAACCCACGAGACGACTTGCATAGTCGGATCCCAATCCATGTCGGCCCTTGCGTGAATTTTTAAAAAACTGAATTTTTTTAATCGGTGTGCCCTGCGTAACCTAGCACACCAGTGCACTGGCTTATCATAGTGCACCGCGCACGTACTGTTTGATAAAATAAAATAAAAAATATATTTTTTTTAATCTGTGCACCATATATAAAATAGGGCACCAGTGCGCTATTTTATTATAGCGCACCGCACGTACTATTTGGCAAAAACAATTTTTTATTTTGTGTTAATCGGTGCACCATGTAACATATAACGCACCGAATCTCCTTGTTGACAGAGAGCACCGTACGGTGGTCCCCTATTTGCATGGGGCGTTTATAAGAATAGGTCGCACCGTCCCCTCCACGACACCATATGCTACAAAGACTAACTGCCGTGATTACCACAATATTGCGATGCTATTTTAATGCGTCTAGATGGTGCTTATAATGGTTAATTGCTCCTTTTGTATAGAGAGCGTGAATTATTTTATCACTGTTTGCTGCTGATGCGTTATAAAACACGATGCCTGTATCCCGGTGCATCACAAATTTAAAAACACGATTTCTTGATATTTTTACCTAAAAGTTGATGATTTTTATATAATATATTAATGAATGATACAGTATAAGTTTCATTATTGATAGAGAGAATGAGTTTGACAGAATCAAGTAACAAAAACAGTGATAACACATCAAGAAAAGAAAAAAAGGTAAGTTCTTTGTAAATTCTTTACAAAAAATATTATTTTTGAACTATATGTAAGTTTAACTAATATGTATTCTTTATCGTATTTCATGCAGAGCCACAAAATGACGAAGCTCGATAAGATCATTTCTGATCTAGGACTAGAAGAGCATAAAAGCTTGATGGAAAAATTGCAAAAGGATTAATCAAGTGAATGAAAAAATACTATCGATCCAATATGAGTTTATTTTTTAAATTTTCATTAACAATATACTTAAAATTATTAGATAACATGTTTCAAACAATCTATTAATTCACATATTTAATGTTCACTCTGAGGACCAACTTAACATCTGAAAAATAGATATTTGCTCTGAAGGAGAAACATACAGGTAAATGGATACTCATACTCCCAAGTGGTGTTGGAGGTTAATGAAAGGGGGAAATTTTTTTACAAAACTTTGAGGGATCTAGTGGAAAAAATGTATAGACATTCTTTCCACTTAAAGTACAAAAATCAATCCAATGATTCCAAGAACCAAATTTTATCTAAACTACAGAATGAGTTTCTAGAGAATTGGTCAATGAGACATGTCAGAATTTTAATAGCAAAAATGTACAACAAAAAAAAATAAGAATGAAAAAGTAATATTCCTTTAAATGTTTTTCTAGAATTATATGTATATATTACTAGAAAGAAATCATTTATAAATATCACTTTTGTGATATTTACTTTTGATATATCAATATAAAAATTAAATAGTTGATTGTCTGCGTGTTACATTTCGGGAATATTGTAATCTCAAAAATATGAATGAGCTTATATCGAAATATGCCGGTAAATGCGAAAAAAGGTGTACAAGAGATGGTTCAAAGAAATGGACAAAATTGCATCCACAAGAAGAGATATCTCAGCAAAAACGTGCTACTTCAATGTGGTAATCATTAGATTTTTTGATCATTAAAATTTCAATAAATAAAGGGTTGATATTTAAGTTTGTGAGTAATTGTTACTTTCTTATAACAACTTAACTAGATTTCATTTTTATCTATTTTAAGTTGTTTTACAACAATCATCATTGAATGTCTTCAAATAGGGGCTAACATACAAAGAAGAACCATCAGACGAATTGATTGAAATTGGCTTAAATATGGGTTGTGAGTATATTTTAGCATTTCAGAAATTAGTTGTGGAATTTGTAAGCATCTATTGATCTTGTTTTACTTATCTTCGTCTATAATTAATAAAACAAAAAAATCTTTTATATTAAATATATGATTTGTTATGGAGTATAAAACTTGCAGGAAACAAAGTATGGAACTACATCAACAAATGAAATCTTGAAAGATGGCATGAAATTAGGTTTTGAAATAATGTGTATAGTTCATGAGTCAATTGTTGCTATGGTACATCATTTATTTTTTATTTACATTGATGTATATTATTTAATATTGTAATTTTCATTATTCTCACCAATGTATATACACTCATTATAGTTTATTTTTATGTTTGTAGATGGAAGGTGAAGAAGAAGAAAACAATCAACACCGTGAACAAAACATTCCTCAAAATAACCGAAGTCATGGAAGTAGCTCGAACAGTGACAACAATTCAAGTGAAGAATGATAATCATTATGTTTGGATATCAAAGCAAGGCATTGTATTTTTTAAAAATTTTGTCTGTGAAATCACACGTTTTGTTTAATGTAATGGACATAGTGTCCCAATTGAAATACAAAGGGATACCAATAACTGTCCCATTTTGTATGACAAAGATTGTCTTATTCATATATATATATAATAAAATATGTTTTGATTTATTCTATTGTGTTCTCCACTGTTGCTGTGAAATGTAATACCATTGATTAAATTTATGGATGATTAAATATTATAATGAAGAGATGTGAAATCTGATGATATGATATAACAAATTAATCCAAACATCACATTCAAATGCACTAATAAAAATTTAATTGATATGAATACTGTTATAAGATATGTGTCATTTTTGGATGAATAATGAATTTTAAAAAATCAAAATAATTATGAGATATAACAAATTAATCCAAACATCACATTCAAATGCATTAATAAAAATTTAATTAATATGAATATTGTTATAAGATATGTGTCGACTTTTGAAGAATAATGAATTTTTAAAAATCACAATAATTACACTGTCACAGGTCGATGTTTCTAAAAAATATAAAATGAACATCGGTGCGTGTTGGTTACTATACACTGGTGCATTCTACGACCTATGGGCACTACACAAATTCCAATAACAATTATAACTCTAGGTACGTTTGTGTGAGACTACTCACCGGTGTGTTTGTACGACCTATGGGCACCGCACAAATACCAATACGAATTAGAAAAATCGATGTGTTTGTGTGATACTACGCATATGGGGAAAATTCCCTAGAAGTACGCATGCCCATATTTTGGTAGATTCTAGAGCCTCCCAGACACACCCTTTCCCATATCAAGGTAGTGTCTAGGGGTTTAATGGTATAAAATCTCAGTTCAACCCAGGGGCTGGATACCTAAGTGGTTGGGTTGGCTCTTGGGAGTTTTGTTGCTAATGTGGAAGGTTTTTTTGATGTGTTTCTATCTATTCCACTTCCTTAAGGTCACTTGGGAGGTTAAATCAGATCATAGTAACACTTCATTACATGTTTACTGCAATTGTTTGATTACTTGGGTAAATGTGGGAGGAGGGTGTTATAGAGATATCAGAGCCTGGTTTACCCCTTGGACTGGATGGGCGGTGTGTGTTGGTCATGCATTCATGTCGTTTTCATGTGTGTTGATCATCCTTTTTTTCTATGTGATTGTTGCATATGCATGGTTTCGGTCATAGTTGTAGTGATGTCGCCATGTGAAAGAGGATATTGTTGTTATGAAGTGTGTCGTCATGAGTGTATGATTGGTTATGCATTGTGATATTTTTGTCGTGCATACATGTCAAGGTCATATGTGTTATATATGTTGGTGGAATATGCGCTTGTTTTGTATGCATGGTGGTGGTAATTGTTGCAGTTTTGTCACTGTGTGGAAGTTGATGGTATTTGTTGTTGGATGTGATCATCGTGAGTGCATGTCGGTTATGCATTTGTTATGAATGTTAGTGTATATGGTCATTGTTGTAGTTGTGTCACTGTGTGGAAGTTGATGGTATTTTTTTTTGGATGTGATCATCGTGAGTGCATGTCGGTAATGCATTTGTTATGCATGTTAGTGTATATATGTTGTTATGCATGCATTGTCATGGTTATGGTTGTTTTCCATGAGGTCATTATATGCAATTAGGTCATTATGATGTTCTTGGTATGTTATGAGGCTAATGTGTTGGTTGAGATAGATTTGGAGATGCATATCATCAAAGTGAATTTATGGCACTAGACTTTGGGGTAAGAGAAGATCATCATACAGGTATTATATGTTTGGCATGCAAGTATGTTGGTTAATAGTTGTTATAATAATTAGGGTTATATACATGTTTCTTATCTTATTTTTGTTGTGGGTACATGCATGACAAATGCTAGTTGATCAGTTTAGTTATTCAAATTATGGTTATGTGTATGCCTTTCATTCTATTGATGTTATGGTCACATATATGATAGATGTTAGTAAAATAGTGTGATCATATGTGTTAGCCACCAATAAAATTTGTCCTAACAAATGGTGGCTAAATAATTTTTGGAGCCTTCAAGAAACAAGTTTTATTACTAAAAATTGTTATCTCTTGAAGACTCATGAAGAAATCGTGCCCTTTTTTTAATCTTCATTGCTATTTCCCTTTTGAAATTAGACATTTTGTTATTTTCATAGAGAAAATACTGTTGCAAAAATCTCATTTTTTCCCCTCCTCCACTCAAAACTAACCTTTATTTTATTCCCCTTTTTCCCACATGAAATTCCTCTATTTTCCATTTATTCCCCTTTCCCTTTCATGAAAATCCTTTTACAAATGTTAAAACTCACTTTTGAACTTTGCTGAAACCCCCAAATCCATCAGAAAACCCTGAAAAAATCATAAAAATACACATTTTTGTATTAAAGGCTTAAGCCCCTTTGGGCTAAGTCCTAACCACTTCCCCACCATATTCCTCGGTGCTAGAACCAAGTGATAAGCCCTTTCGGCGCTTATCGCATCGGAGAAATCGGCCCGCACAAATCTATTTCTTTCGTAAGAGCCTCCGATGTGATTAGCCCTTTGATTATAAACCCCCAATATTATTGTTGTTCCATATAACCACAGAGCCCGCATCCGATGCTTAAACCTTGTGAATAAACTCATCTCCAATGTAAATTTCCTTTGAAAAACATAAAAACCCACTTTCCCTAAGTTTTGGTCTAAACCCACCAGAGCAATGTTTTTTAATGAAATGGGTAGATTGAAAAGCCCGACCTTTCTTTCCGATGTGATTGGCCCTTATACATATAAGCCCTGGGCCTTTTGTTTTCCCATATATCCACAGGCCCCTGTAGACGGGTGCCAAGCCTTTTAAATAACCCACCCGACACCATAAAACCTTTGTATTTGGTTAATTTTTGGTTTTCATAAGTTTTAAAAGGGTCCCGTCGTTCATTATTTAAAACCCATTCCCGACCATTAATCTAAAGCCAATCAACGATCGACGCAATATCGCATTGCAGGTTTTATCAGGCACATTTTTTCCCCCTTCCGATTGGCTACCCCTGATGGATCCTCCGCCGTTGGATCTATCCGCCATATTTCCGATCCGACGGCCCTTATTTGCTCCGATCATAAGCATTTTTCTCCGCCTTGAACCCCTCTGATTCATCCTCCATCATCGATCTGATCTGCAGATCGATGGTCCACATTTAATCGCATTGGTGCTTCCATGTTCATTGCCTTGCCGATTGCGAAAGCTCCGATTGCATCTGGGCCATCCACGTGCCCAGATCAGATGGTCCAGAATGCATCTCCCGACTTTGGTTAAAAATCATGTGCCCCGCTTCATAATGTTTTACGACCAATCTCAGCCGTTGATCTCTACTGATCAACGGCCCTTATTAACCATTTCTCTTCCCATATATTATTTCATTAACCCCGAAGATTGATCTCGACCGTCCATTTTTAAGATCTAATGGCCCAGATTCGTCTCGATAGGCCCGACTCTCTTGGGTCCTACCTGCCCCAGATTTGATCTCCACCATTCATCCCTATGATCGGAAGGTCCTGATTAAAACCACCCCACCTGGTATGACCCACACATCATATCCATATCGCGCTTACTCCCCACCGTTAGATCTAAGGCCCCAGATCTAACGGCTGACGTTCCATATCGTGTAACTTCAAGCGTGAACGTTAATTTTCAGAGGGCTACGCGATATAAACTTTTTTTAATTTCCACGTGTCATCCTCTAACGCATATCGCGTCCCAAAATCTAATACCACTTTCTTTCCCTTCTGCCACGCGAAACTCGTGGTTTTCCCTCCCGAAACCTCTTTCCTCATTTTCTATTATATTGTATCGCGTGCGCCCCCTGTCGTTGATCTCTGCAGATCAACAGTTTAGACCTAATTTCTCATTACACCATTTCCCTCCGCCTTTTCCAAAGGGGCTTATCAAAAGCGATCTCCACCGTTGATCTTGTTGAGCTGATCTAATCCGACGACCCACGATCACCCAGGAAACCCCGAATTTCCTCAATGCATTTTTCCCCCACCAAAGGTTTTAAACCTTTTTCCTTTGAATTTTCTCCCATTTCATTATAATTCGGCCTTTCCACATTATGTTTCCTCGGTTGCTCCCAACTGTCGATCTCTGCAAGATCGACGGATCTAACTTAAAAATCTCCACCGCTTCTTCCAAGTCGCCTCCTTTTCACTTCCACGTGCAATCTCCACTGTTGGATGCTGTCATCCAATGGCCACGCTCCAAAACTAAGCCTCCTAAGCAGTCTTACCCAATAATGCAGGATTTTATAACGTTTTAATGTTTTATGCAGGTTCTAATGGTTTTTCAATTATATTTAATAAAAGCCAAAGGTCGAGGATGACGATCCCCACGCCTTTATTTATGAAAGAAAATCCATCTACAGGGTTCAGCGCCACGTTCTGTCGGTGTCTCATGAATGCTGGCAGCTCCATAAGAAGCCCTATAAACACCTGCACATCAACAAGACATAGTGAAATACAAAAGAGTATCAGTGTTGAAGACTTAAACACAACAGAACTGAGGATTGAAGATTAATTCTACAGTTTAATGGATTACGGCTAAGATCAATTATCAAAAGCCTAATCCACTGGATTAAAGCACAATTAAATAAAATAAAAAATATTTTTCAATCAGAAAGAGCCTCCATTGCCACATCAGAGGCTAATTGATTCCTCTCATCTACCCAATGACACCTGTAGCCTCAAAGCATTCAACAGAGGCCGAGTTATGATCAGAAAGGAATATATTTTCCTCAACACAGCCGAATAGCTAATTCTTCCAAAGGAACTTAATGCAAAAAATATCAGCAGAGTTATTACAACATGAAACATAGCCTTAAAGTCAACAAAAGCTCCCACCGAGCTTAATTATTAAATGTAAAACAATTAATACAGACAAAACATCTGTAAAATTCTTCATCGAGCCCCTCAAAGGCCGAGAAGCATTTATCTGTATTAATTGAACCTGGGAGATCTTTTCTCCCATCCCACCTCCTTATTTCTTCTATAAATACTTCTATAGGAGATGAAACAACGTTGGTTGCTGAACTTTGAATTATACTTGTGCTCAAATTTTCTACCTGTAAATAGTGTTCACGGGCTCTTGAAGCTCTACTTATGATTAAAGAAGTTAGGCTGAGAAGTGAAGATGATTGTTGAACTGAAACATTGGACTTAAAGATGTAACTGGTTTGAAGCATCAATACAAGCTGATTTATGGGATCCTAGTCTATGTCAACGGTGATGTTATTTCTTATTGTAAATTGTTATTTTATTTTATTTTTCACTTTGTCCATCTTCTCTGATAAAGAACAGCATGCATAGAGTTAGGATTTACTGTATATCAGTATCCTTCTCTGACTGATAAGCTTTTTCTATATGTTTTCTTCCAAATTGTGTTATTTAGTAATGATTTAATTCAGTTTAAGCAGTTAGGAATGCTGGCATTCCCTCGTCCTATTGTCTAAGCTAAATATTGTTCTTGAATGTTATTTTCAGTTTATGTTAAGTAAAGATGAACTGAGGAAGTGATGGTGAGCCCTGCCCTTTATTTTTATCCCCAAAGACTATCTGAAAGTTTCCCTAAGAGTGTGTTGAAAACAGGCTAGGTTAAAAGTCCTTACCTGATCTTAGACTATTCTTTGTCATCTTATGTGTTGGTCTTGAAATTTTACCAAGTAAAGTAGAGCTAAGGAAGTTTATGGTGAGCCATGTCCCCTAGTTTCTTCTCCAACAGTTGCTTTTAAAGTTTCCCTTTGTGTTTTAAATGTTTTTCTATTGAAATTGCATCAAAAGCTGGCTAGTTTCGAAGTACTTACCAGATCTTAGATTACTTTTATGTTTTTCTTAAGTGTATGCCGAAAGCGGTATAGTTTCAAAGTACTTACTTGATCTTAGGCTGCTCTTTGTTCTTCATTTGTTTGATTCCCTTTCTTGTTGTATCATTTAATTCCATAAAATCAACTTTAAAGAGATCCTTAGACATAGATGACTTGCCCCATGGACCACTCTTGAACCTTGTTGTTTCAATTAAATCCTATTATGACTCCATATCCCAATAGACTAAAAACCAACGTTATATCTATCTTCTAGCCAAAACTTGTTCTGATTGCTTGCAACTTCACACTTTTGAAACTCTTTCCATTTAGGACTTTCCACTCAAATAATAATCATGCTCAACCATCCAAAACAAACAAAAACCTTCGGACTTCATAGCTATCCTAATATCATTACCCAAAATCTTTAAAGATAAATCCATCTTTGCACTTATTGGAGAGATCCCTATCCGGATTCAGGAGGGCTAGATTCTAGAATCCCAAAGTGGTTGAAATAGTGTTCTCTCTGCAGTTTGACTTTGCCAATATTGCAAATTACAGGGAGCTAACAATATGTACATGGGTTGGTTAGTCATGCATGGTATTAACTTGATGACTATGTTATATGGTATTGATGATTTTTTTATATGATTAAATTATTGTTGTTATATATTAGTTGACTTGATGATTAGTTTTATTTCCTTTAAGATCTTGATGTTATATGTACCATGCTAGTTTTATTGGCCTACACAGATGGTTATGGTTATGAAAATCAGGTATGAGATGATAAAGTTGTGATATTGGGTTGTATTAATCTAGGTTGACTGTGCATACGTAATTTTTATGCATGGATGAAAATTGTTTATGAGTTTATGATGTAAACATGTTAGCTAGTTATTGTTATGGATATCATGACCTTATTTGTGTTTGAGTTGATATGTTGAGAATTTATATTTTTCTAATCTAGATTGATTGTGCAGACAAGATAGCCTCCCTTGAGGAACATTAAGGTATGTGTTTGCTTATGTCATTTAATTGGTGCTTGATTGTTTGATTATGTCATCTATTTGGTGTTGAGTGTTTGGTGTCTATTATGTCGTCTAGTTGATTTATCTAACATGGTATGTTTATAGTTTGTTTGAATGCTTGATTAATTACATGATATGAGCATGTTTCTATAAGATTTCATGAAGTAATGATCTTGTTTTAAGACGGTTGTAATAATAGATATGCATCGAGACAGTTGATATGTACTTGAGTGTAAGTAGGTGATAGTAGTAGCATTATGTATTATGACTGGAGAATGTGAGTTAATTATTAACTATGGAATGGTTGTCATACTTTGTAAAGGTTGGTTTCAAATTGATAGATATGTTGTCTTGATATTTGGAACATGTGGCTGACATGTGTGTTCAGTTAAAAGGTAGCGTGTGTTGCAAAACAAGGTAAGATAACTGGTATATTGTTATATTTATTTATGTGCTGACAGTTATGTGGTTATGGTAGTATGATGAAGGGGATTGCATGGCATGAGCTTGCCATGAAATATTGGAGAAGGATCAGGTTGAGTTTTCCTTTGGAAGCACTAGGGGCCCCATAGGGATTGAGTCATGGTGTTTGTTGCCAGTCTTATGATTTTGGTATTTCATGGTTTTCTACGCTAGATTTGTGAATTTGTTTATGTTTAGTGTATGGCCATACCGCTTTTTTCACGGTGTCATATTGTTATTGATTTTCATGGTTTTCCTCTTGTTGTTTCTTGCTCTTGCCTTTTGTTTGAGAGTCTGGGAATTGGTTTAAGAAAGATAAAAGTTGTTGGAGCTCAGAGAGAGTTGTGTGGTACCCAACAGGTAATGTAAGACATGGATGAAGCTCAGTGCATGAGTAAAGGGTAGCGGAAGGTAAGAATATGACAATCGGTTGGACTAGTTGGGTCCATTGTGGTAAATGGATGGTGGAAGTAAAAACATCAAAAAGACAACATAAAAAATAAAGCAAATGAATATGAGGTGTCAGATGCCTTGCCTATGTTAGGAATTGTTGTTCTCAAATGTTGTGCATGGTGTGTGCAGATAAAGGAAGTTCTCTTAACCTTGACCTTATGCTATTTTGTAATTATGTTGTGATCATGATGATGTTTATGTCTATATATGTATATATGTATGTATGTATGGATGTGGTTGTCCGACAAGGTTTTCAGCGGTCATGATTTTTTTATGTTGATGTTTCTATGTGTATATGTATGTATGTATTTACGTTGTTATCTAGCAAGGTTGTCAAGGATCATTCTTGTGAAGGAATGATTTCTTGTGCAGGTGAATGGCATGAAGAGGTTCTTGGTCTTATGAGGAATCAAGTATGAAGAGTAACTCTGACATATCTATGAGGTTCATATTATTTGGAAATGAATTGATATTATATGCTTGTACTATGCCTATGTTTATGCTATGGACAGGTAATGTTGAGGGGTACATCAGTGAAGTGGAAGTAGTGTGATCTATGGAATGCTAGGATAAGCATGGATAGTGGAAAGACACTAGAAGTGAGGTTGCTTGTGGGGTCAAGGTGTGGTCTATGGATGTGCAGTACTACTATTGTGTATATGTTGTGCATGTTGTATATTCAATTATTGTACCTATAGTGATGTGTACATGTAACATATGTAGTATTGTGTACATATGATGTTGAATTTTGTTGTATATATGGTGTTGTGTGTAGATTGCATATGCAATGTTGGATATAGATGGTGTTATCTACATGTTGGATATGTGGTTTTGTGTACATATCATATCGTGCACATGTTGGATATGCGGTGTTGTGTGCATTTGGTGTTATGCGCATGTTGGATATGCGTTGTTGTGTACATATAGTGTTAAGTACATTTTGTATATGCAATGATATGCACATATGGTGTTTTGTGCCTGTTGTACATATGGTTTTGTGTGCATGATTTTACAAGTGGTGTTGTGTGCCTGTTGTACATATGGTGTTGTGTGCATGATTTTACAAGTGGTGTTGTGTGCATGTGGTGATGTGTACATGTTGTACATGTGGTGTTGTGTGCAAGTGGTGTTGTGTACATGTTGTGCATGTGGCATTGCGTAAATGTGGTGTCGTGTACATCTTGTACATGTGGTTCTATGTACATGTTTTATTGTGTACATGTTGTACAGGTGGTGCAATGAACATGTGGCATTGTGTACATGTTGTGTAGGTGGTGTCATGTACATGTGATGTTGTGCACACATTATGTAGGTGATGTTGTGTACATTTGGTACTATGTACATGTTGTGCATGTGGTACTGTTGTACATGTGGTATTGTGTAAATGTCATACCTATTGTGTTTTGCATACGTGTATTGTGTGCATGAGGTACATGTTGTTTTGTGTACATGTGGTATTGTCAATGTGTATGGTGTAGTCATGGTATCATGGCATGTTTATTCGTTGTGTTTTAATTTATATATATGTATGTATTATGTTTTGTTGTACATCGGATATAGGTGTATGTGTTGTGTTGTATTGTACATCGGGTATAGGTGTATGTGTTGAATGCCGGTGTAGGCATATGTATTGTGTTGTATTGTACACCAGATGTAGGTGTATGTGTTGTGTTGCATTGTACACCAGGTATAGGTGTATGTGTTGTATTCTGGTGTAGCCATATGTATTGTGTTGTATTGTACATTAGTTGTAGGTGTATGTGTCGTACGTCAGTGTGGGTGTGTGTATTTTATGGTGTTGCATGTCATATGTGGGTGTACGTGTTGTGATGTACATTGTGTGTATGTGTACATGATTTAAGAGAAGCAATGGAATTCGGTGCTTGCTGGGTGTGGCAACCGATTCAGTGTGTGTATAAAAGAAAAAAGGTAGAAGTAAGGACCGGTGAAGGATAAGTATTGATATTTTATTTCAATTATATTATGCAAGTGATCTACGATTCTAAATTATAATGGTTATGGTTTATCTTGATTTCATGTGATTCATTATTTTAATTTATGATGGTTATGTTTTGAGCTAACCATATGTGATATGTTTATACATGATGATTTAATCAAATAACTAGTTTGACTTGTGTGACAGGAAGTAAACATAAGTGCAAGTGTACCTTATTGATGGCTACCAATGAGGTATGATTTGAAGTTATTTCAATTTATTTTGAATCTAATGGAAATTATGTGGTTGGTACAGGAAATAATGCAATGCCCAGTTTGGGATGGTTGAAATTGACTGCAAGAACTATAAACATCAACAAAAGGAATTGGAACATGCAACAGTGTGTTGGTAAAGCACTTCAGGAGTAGGTCTATTGTGGGACACTCGTACACAATAGTGTCCATTAATTGCATGAGCATTCTAAGACCGGTATGATGGTTTTAAGGCAAGGATACGCCTTGGATTTTGTAGCTTCCGATGCGAGGAAGCCTTGCCAAGGGACGGAATGCCTGTGATGGGGGTGCCAACAGAACTTGGAAGGTGTGTGACTGCACAAAAGGGGGTGACCAGATTTCCCGAGGGACTATGGAACAGAGAAGGGAAGGCCAGGGATGGATTTTTTTTTTTTTCATTAGCATTTCCAAATGGAATAAAATGCACATTTGGAGTGTGCCCTGGAACAATGAGTTAGTAATTGTTCACTGAGAGGAAAAATGGAGCAAGAATGTAGCGTTGAACATTGGATGTAGCTTTGAATTTGGCAATGGATTATGGACTTCCTGGGAAGGAGGTGAATCCTAGTATTAATTTTAGGGTGGAGGTGTGAGCCTTTGGATTCCCTTATTGCAGATGCAGGCATCGTATCCTTTTATTGCTACTTGGGAAAATGTGCATATGTTTATATTACTATAAATATTGTATCGAGCTAGATTTATAAAGCTGCATAAATATTATGATTATTTTTTGGTTGAAGTGATTGTGTATGAGTATATGTGTAATATTCCTTTTTTGGGAATTCCTGCAATATGGTCCTCAAGTACGCTGTATAAGGAAGCTAATGAAAAAATAAGAAAAAAGGGGGCTTGGATCCCCTTTTTAACTCATTAAAAACTTCTCTTCCAGAAGTTGAGCCCAAAGAAATGTCCCTAGATGGGTTATTCAGATCTCCCCAAACTAGGTCCCTTAGGAAACTACTCAAATAGAGAGCTTACAGCAATACATGAACACAATCATGAAACTATACAAATATGAATATGTCATAAGATGGAATATTATGAAGCCAACATGTCTATTAATATCTCAGTAGAAATATGCAGAAATATCATGAGGAATAAACCCATCATGCAATGGAATACATCTCCAAAGATTAACACATGAAATACATGAGACGCAGCAACTGCAAAAAATGACAGAAAGCAGTAACTGCGTAGTCTCTATGAGATTAGTTTCTGCTGTAGATGTAAATACATGAAATATGGCTGATACATACAAATAAATACCCAACAATAGAGGAATGTGCCTCAATACAATATTTCTAGCCAATCTAGGAGAGATTGCTAGAAATGTCGAAAAATGTACAATGTGACAAATAACTTGTCACTGCAACTGAATCAAAATAAGAATGAGGCTATGGTAGATCTGAAATACTCATGCCCTCCTCTGATAATGTTTTCAAGCAAAGGGCTAATCCCTTTTACTCAAAAACACTCCTCCTGATAAGCTCAAATGTCCCTCCCAGCAACTGCCTGCATAAAATAACAAAGTTCCAGCCCTAGACTGTGCTGTGAGAGATGGTGAATGATTGGCCTAGTGCCAAAGATCTAAAATAATGCCTGGGAGTCTCCTCTACTGATCCTCCAAAGAATATGCAAGATCTCCACTGAAGAACAAGCCAAGAATGACTCTATGAGTTCCTCTCTTGCTGCATCCAACAACTCAACGTTTTTTGCCCAACAGAATAATGGTGTAGCTGAAGGAGTAAGCTTGGAAAAATTCCATAAAGAGTAAATGGAGCTCAAACCCTCTCCTTCCTTGAGGATGAGGTAGGGATTCCCAACCAAGAACACCCTTGGGTTCAAGAACACTACAACCCTACTAAACAGCCCGGGGATGCAAGTCTTTGCAGACCCAATGAAAATAATAAGCTAATGCATAATGAAAAATGGGCTGCCATCTCCTCCTTATAAAGCAAATTAAATCATCTCACCATGGGTCCCATTCACACTTGCCACCTAGCTCATGCAAGTGGAGCCTCCTATAAAACTGTGCTGCCTTGTCATGGGGATTCCCTCTCTTGGACAGCACTATTGACTTAGTCAAAGATGACTAAATCAAAGTGATACCGATCATATTCACACCCTTAGGTGCTTAATCCAACTACTTATTCATCCTCCTTTCACACAAGGAGTGTTATTTCTCCATCTAAGGGGGTTAAGGAGTCTGCTTACCCATTTTATTCAACAAAATAAAAATATGCAAACTATAATGTTCATTTTAGCTTGAGGCTAAAATTTGGGAACATTACAGTCATCCCCTCCCACATGTTTCTTTTCCTCAAGAAGCGCAGAATACAAGTACATCATAATAAGGAGCATAAGGAGATTTGATCATCCTTATCTCATCAAGATGCTCATATAAAGTAAGGAAAGGTAAATCAAAATGAGAGCATATACCTTATTTACCATGTACTCCAGTCCTTGAGCTGAAATGGCTCATCTGAATGCTCTCCCTCACCTCCAATGGGTAGGGAAATAGTTGTGCCAAATTCTCCAAAATCATTTGGGCTATGCATCTCTCCATATGCTGATATAGATCATACTGTATGCCCTCCCAAGTGAACTCCTCTAGCAAAGAAAAATATGCATCAAAGTTCATAGCTAGAAAGTCCTCATGTGCTGCATGTAATAATTTCTTCTTGAGACTAGAAACCCTAGTCAAGAAGACTATGTCATAATAATATATGACTATATCCTTCACCATGTACCTATCATCTCAATCTGGGTCATCTAAAATCATGCATGCGCCTAGATCCTTGGAGTACTCTACCAAGAGTTGAGACCTCCAATACGGATCAATCCTCCTCATAGACAACACTGGTGATCTAGCATGTGAAGCTCCCCTCATGTTGTTGCCTACTACTTTGACATCCCCCATGCTAAATTCATCCTCCAAAATGCTTCCATGCCCATAATGCAACTGCTCATGCTCAAATTGTGATGGTATCCTTTAGAAGTTGGCCTCCCATGAGAGGTTGTCATCCAAAAGAAATCTCCCAAGCTAGGTCAAAGTAAGCATGAGTGGCCTCCACCCACTCCTATGTATGAAAGAGTCCTCACTTAAAGGAAATATACTCTCCCCATCCAAATCTATGGAGTAGTCATCCTTCATCATGAAGATTCCATCCTCCATCCCTGCAGCAAATTCTATCAGTGCAGTATAACTGGTGAGAGTGGGTGATACTGAAAATGAGAGAGTGTCTCCATCCTCCTTGGGTTTACCCCAAACTCTATGCGTTGTGCTAAACTCCTCCAATGTCTTCACCTCTATGGAATCCAAGAGTGGTGAACCAAATGACAAGATGCCCCTCATCAACTCTAGATCAGGTGGCCTCCCAGGTGGAATGCCTCCATATAGTGAGACATCAAGCTCGGAAGTGGCTTGTATGTATGAGTGGACTGATTTTTCCTTCCCTTCACTACACTGTACAGTCTCTCTCCCTTGTGCAAAGACTTTCCGAAATAGATAAGGGTGTATCAACCCTTGATGCTGATCCTTATCTTCCTCCTCCATCTCACAATCCTCCAATGCTACTATATGCTGCTCAGGATTTGTGACTGGGTCCCCACATGTGGTACCTCTTGGAATCCCTTGCATATAAAAAAGGAATCCTCCCATGCAAGAAATGGCTCCCCTCTCATCTCCATGTGGTGATGGATCTTCCTCCAATGATACAGCATTGTGGGTTCTTCTATGCACATTCTCTTCACCAATATGTGAGTATTCCTCCCCTTCAATGAGAGACCATGGATTTTGGTCTTCTTCTGAAAGAGGGATATCCATGTTATCACAAATGGAAGAGTTCCCTTCATACAATGGGGGTCTTGCCTCTAAAAATTCATCATTCCAATTTTCTTCCCCTCTAGAAATGTGGAGTGGAGTTTGTTTCATGTTTCCTTCCGATGCATGCAAAGTGTTTGAAGTTATGATGCATGATGATTCACATTGACTTCCATCAAATTTCTTCACCAAACCCTTAATGAATTCATCATATGTTTTTATAGTTGCATGACAATGTGAAACAGAGTTTTCAAACTAAAAATCATGAGCCATACCTTTGAGTTGCAGCGCTGCTCCTCCATTTGCCTCATCTTCTTCCTCCATCCTCACGACAGTGCAAGTGGGCAATGGACTGCGTTGTGGATCTTCATGTGTGGCTGAATTCTCACACCCAACATGGTCACAACTAGGGCTTGCTTCATCCACAAACCCTCTCAGAAAATCTCTCCAGTTTTCCCTTTCTATCTCCTCAAGATCTTTAATGATACCCTCCATGGTCTGGAAAAGAAGAAGGGAAACCTCCTCTTTCGTCATTCCTATTTTCTTTTTCCCTTTGTAAATATCCTCTCCTTGGAGAGAAGCTCCTCTTTCTGACATCATTAAATCTTGTGCACAGGCTGAGCCAAGATTGATGCTCTGATACCGCTGTAATATTCCTTTTTCGGGAATTCCTAAAATATGGTCCTCAAGGACGTTGTATAAGGAAGCTAATGAAAAAATAAGAAAAAAGGGGGATTGGATCCCTTTTTTAACTCATTAAAAACTTCTCTTCCAGAATTTTAGCCCAAAGAAATATCCCTAGATGGGTTATTTAGATCTCCCCAAACTAGGTCCCTTATGAAATTGCTCAAATAGAGAGCCTACAGCAATACATGAACACAATCATGAAACTCTACAAATCTGAATATGTCATAAGATGGAATATTATGCAGCCAAAATTTCTATTAATATCTCAGCATAAATATACAGAAATATCATGAGGAATAAACCCCAAATGCAATGGGAATCAATCTCCAAAGATTAACACATGAAATACATGAGATGCAGCAACTGCACAAAATGTCGGAAAGCAGTAACTGCGCAGTCTCTATGAGAGTAGCTACTGTTGTAGATGTGAATACATGAAATATGGCTGATACATACAAATAAATACCCAAAAATAGAGGAATGGGCCTCAATACAAGATTTCTAGCCAATCTAGGAGAGATTCCTAGAAATGCCGGAAAATGTACAATGTGACAAATAACTTGTCACTGCAACTGAATCAAAATAAGAATGAGGCTATGGAAGATCTGAAATACTCATTCCCTCCTCTGATAATTTTCTTGAGCAAATGGCTGATCCCTTTTACTCAAAAATAGTCCTCTTGATAAGCTCAAATGACCCTCCCAGCAACTGCCTGCATAAAATAATGCAGTTCCAGCCCTAGACTGCGATGTGAGAGATGGTGAATGATTGGCCTAGTGCCAAAGATATGAAATAATTCCTGGGAGTCTCCTATGTTTCTCCTGCAAAGAATATGCAATATATCCACCAAAGAACAAGCCAAGAATGACTCTATGAGTTCCTCTCTTGCTGCACCTGGCAACTCAACATTTTCTGCCCAACAGAATAATGTTGTAGCTGAAGGAATAAGCTTGGCCAAATGCTGGAATGAGGAAATGGAGCTCAAACCCTCTCCTTCCTTGAGGATGAGGTAGGGATTCCCGACCAGGAACACCCTTGGGTTCAAGAACACTACAACCCTGCTAAACAGCCTGAGGATGCAAGTCTTTGCAAACCCAACGAAAATAATAAGCTAATGCATAATGAAAAATGGGCTGCCATCTCCTCCTTATAAATCAAATGAACTCATCTCGCCATGGGTCCCATTCACACTTGTCACCTAGCTCATGCAAGTGGAGCCTCCTCTAAAATTGCGTTGCCTTGTCATGGGGATTCCCTCTCTTGGACAGTGTTGTTGACTTAGTCAAATATGACTAAGTCATAGTGATCCCGATCATATTCACACCCTTAGGTGCTTAATCCAGCTGCTTGTTCATCCTCCTTTCACACAAGGAGTGTTATTTCTCCATCTAATGGGGTTAAGGGGTGTCCTGACCCATTTTATTCAACAAAATAAAAATATGCAAACTATAATGTTCATTTTAGCTTGAGGCTAAAATTTGGGAACACTACAATATGTGGTTGTTATTATAAATATCATAATGAGTTATGTTATAAAGCTTCAATATATGGTATGATTGTTATGTTTTCAATATTGGTCATTGTAAATACTGCAACAAGATGTGTTATAAATCTCTATCGATAGTATGTTTTGTTTTTAGTGGTTTTTTGGTTGTAGGTTTCATTGAACACTGAGGATGGTATTCCCCCAACGGGGACGGTTCTGTAATAGCCCTCATTAAAAATTCATGTAAAAAATATAATACCATGGTCATGGGACACATATTCCAAGCTGAGTGGTGGCCAAAACATCCTAGAGGGTGTTCATTTCGGTTATTGTGGCTAAAGGAAATTGGCAAAGTCAATGGCAAAGGTTTTGGAAAGGCATGAGGCATAAATTGGCATTTTATTTATGAAAATGTTGGAAAATTGGAGAAAATGGAGGTGAGGTCACAGGTTGCATGTGAGGAGGAAAATGAATGAAAATAATGGAAAATAAAAAAAATAGAGGTTGCATTGATAAAAAGGCTTTTGAGAATTAGAAGGCAAGATTTTTTCTCACACTTATGGCTCTCTTTCTACTCTCTCTCTCTCTCTCTCATACTCTTGGATACTTAGAGTTTCTTGTAGAACTCTTGGAGGAGTGTGTCGTGCTTTGGATTTAGAGCAAGAAGGAAAAGGAAATGAAAAAAAGTCTAAGAGGACATCAGGATCGGTGGCTACAGCTAGATTTCTTTGCAGGTATTGAGTTTCATGTATGGTTTCCTTGCTAGTTTTGGCATGCATGGCACATGCATGTGGTTTCTTGTTTATGATATTTTATTGGCATGGAGGATTGCCTCGATTCCTAGCCTTGCCATTTCCTAGATAGCCATGGTGTTTTGGGTTCATTTCATTGAATTTTTTTTAGTTGGTTCTCATGTGCTTTTGGTTGTGCGTTGAGTTATTAGTTCGTGGAGACTTGGCTGGAAAAACACTTTGGAAGCCCTCTAACGACTTGGGTTGAGTTACTATCCGTTGAGCCTTGGTTGAAAAAATTCTTTGGAGCCCTGTAACAACTTGGGTTGAGCTACTAGTCCTGGAGCCTTGGTTGGAAAAATGCTCTAAAGCCCTTGCTGGGTTGATTTACTAGTCCTGGATCCTTGGTTAGACAAATGATCTGGAGCCCAGCAGCAGTTGTGGGTTGAGTTACTAGTCTTAGAACCTTGGTTGGACAAATTCTCTAGAGCCCGGCAGCAGTCATTGGTTGATTTACTAGTCCTAGAATCCAGGCTGGAAAAAACACTCTAGAGCCCTAGAAAGCTTGGGTAGAGGTCGATCTGGTGATGGTTAGTGATGTTTGACCATGAGGTGGAATCACTGGTTGAGGGTTGAGATATTTTTGCCTTCAGAATCCCTACTTTGATTTTGATTTATGTGTTTTATGAGATCCCACATTCATGCTTGGAATATGGCATGGGGGTGTCTGGCTGAAGATATGTTTGACTTAGCCATGTCTATGGTTATAGGTTTTAATCCTGTATAGAAATTATCTACAAACGAAATCTTAAAGCAGAAAATAAAACAATAGTAAGAGCATAAAACAAATATATAGAGATATTTTCCCTTGGATCCCAAAACCTGGACTACCAACTTGATTTTTAATTATATTCCTTTAAATGTTACAGCACATATATACACATGTCGTAGCATTCATAAACGCCAATCCATTAACCATGAATTAAACACAACTATAGTTCACTTGACTGGATCTACAAAAATACCATTGGTAGAAAACCATCATGCCCAAAACCATGTGCAAACCCATGTACAAAACCATAGGTAGGTCCACCCACCTAATATAGGGTCCAAAAAAAATTTCCCGGGGCACTACGCGTGGCGCAAGCGTAGGGGGGATTCCCACCCCTCATTTCTTGCCTGGAGCTAGTCGTGGAAAGAATATAACACACACCCAACATTATCCAACTTGTTGTTTTCTTTCCATAGGAGAGGTTAGTCATTGATCCAACCTTGCAACGCCCATTTTTTCTCTACACCAAGAGAACTTCTCAGTGCTCACTGACTTTTCCAATGCATCTGCAACATTCTTCAAAGTGTCCACCTTTACCAAAAACACATTTTTTTCCTCAGCCATATCTCTCACAAAGTGATACTGAACATCAATGTGCTTTGTCTTTAAATGATAAGCAGGTTTATTATCTAATAAAATTTCACTTTGGTTATCATATTCTATCCTTATAGATCGTTGCACCAACCCCATACTTGAACACAATCTTTGCAACAAAATTGCTTCCTTGCTTGTATGAGTGGTTGCCATGTATTCTGCCTATGTATTTGAAAAAGCCACTACAAGTTGTCTTTTACTCATCCAATTGACTGCACCTCCGAATAGGCTAAACACAAACCCACTTGTAGAGTTAGTCATGAAAAGAATATAGCACACACCCAACAATGGTCGGGTGGAACGTGGAAGTCCCAGACTTGGTTGAATTTTTCTTATGGCAATAAAATCTCTTTCCTCTTATATTGATGGGTAAATATGATTATTATTCTATGGATTATATGGTTTTTATTTTCTTTTCATTTCTATTGCTTATATGTTGGTTATGAATGTGTTTTATGATGTTGATCATGTATGCCTCTCATCATGTTTTGATTCGTAAATGAATGAACAACGTGTATGTGCCCAAATAGATGATAATGCAGTTAATGTGATGAGGCAACAATGTTTCTTAGTGATTCTCATATAAGTATGAGACCCCTATGCTCATATCTGTTATTTAAACCTATAGATTACATATTTGTGATATGTTTGACGAAATTCTTGTCGTGGCTAGTAGGGGTCAAGTCAAGTCCTTGTTCAAGTGTTTCCATATGCATTGTTATTCCGTTGTTATATTTCATTTCTAAACTTGTCATTAAGTTTTGGGTAGTGACCTAGGCTCCGGGCCTAAAAAAGTGGCTCAAATCCTGGGGACACTAGCACAAGTACGTGGGAGAAATTCCCTGGAAGCATGCATCCCCATGTTGTGGGAGCTTCCAGAGCCTCCCAGATGCACCCTTTCCTATATCAAGGGATCATATGAGGTTTTAATGGTCTAAAAGCTTAGTGGGACCCAAGGGCTAGATACCTGAGTGGTTGGGTCGACTCCTAAGATTTATGTTGTTGATGTGGAAGGTTTGTTTGATGTGTTTCCACTGATTCCACTTCCTTAAGGTCGCCTGAGGTTGAATCAGATCATATTAACTCGTCATCACATGTTTACCTTGGTTGGTTGGTTACTTGGGTAGATGTGGTAGGAGGGTGTTACATTTTGAGTGTGTCATTAGACTAACCAACAATGGGGCATTGTATCATTGGATTTTCCATCTTCAAGGTGATGCACTAGGAGAAAGATGTTGAAAAATGAGCTTAAAACCAATATTTGAGGGTGTATCGCTAGACAAGTCACTAATGGGGTGTTATGTCACTAGAAAAGTTACAAGTGGGGAAATACATGACTTGAAAAAGGAGTTTTTAAAGAATTGTAAGTCAAGATGAGGGCCTTTTAGAGCTATATCTCTAGACAAGTCCTTAGTGGGTCAAAATGAGGCCTCAAAAAGAAATTTTGGGATGTAAAAGGCTAAATTTGGTCATCTTATGTGTTTGATATTGTTGGAATGATGAAGATCATAAAGCCATATCACTGTTTAATTCATTATCATGGCAATAAAAGGGTTGAAAAATAAATTTAGAAAGTACATAAATAAATTAAAGTATCTTCCATTAGTGTCATTTCATTGAGAGAATTCAACTGCTAGGTCCTACTATAGAGATAATTTAACATATGTATAAACAAATACCCTCTCATATTTTCTTGGAAACTTGAGATAGATAGGACAAGGGATCAAATATTCTAAGACATAACTCATTCAACAACACAAGAAACAAACTGAAAATTGATAAGACAATGAAAAGGATGAATATGTTTGTCCTCACATTTAGATCTGTTGGAGTGGTCAGTGTAACAAGGAAGTGCTCCTAGCTAGCACTAAAGGTTGGTCCTGCACATAAAGAAGAGAAGATCAATATTTTCACATCATAAAAATTCGTCAATCAAAATCATAACGAATGAATAACTAACAATTACTGAATAAATTATTGTAATTCAAGCGTCCAAACAATCATTAGTTAAACACAATAGAAATCATCATGAACAACAATATGGAAGGGAGAAATCGATCTATATTATAAAGAAGAAGGAAGTTTACAACCATGTGTTGAAGTTGCAGCATGACCTCCTCTAGCTATTAGCTCCAATAATCTCTCTCAGTGATGATCTCGACAACATAGAAATACTTTGAATTCTAATTATTTTCTCAATGGCTAAGCTCTCAATTTATAGGTAAATGGAGGTGATGAAGACTGCCAATTTCTCTCCAATACAAATTAGGCAAAATATTTGGAGTGGGTGATATTTCCTCATGTAAAATTCTTTAAGTTGCTTTTAAATTCGTTGTTCGTATAGGAAAAACATGAATATGAGGTCAAGGTGATCACATTCCACCATGTAATAGTTTCCTAATGTGAATGAGAGTGTCAGAATGAGTTAAAGTAAGATTTTGCGCTCGTAACTAGGTGAGCTTTTGGTAATGTAGGATACCTAAAGAGATGGAGTGTTACAGTCTAGGGGTGACACAATTTGTATACTATATTACTAGCACTATAACACATGTATCTAAGTACATAGTGTGCAGTATAGTCATAAATAGGCTAGAGAAAGAGGTTGAAATTATACCAAAGGCACATTGATCTCCTCTGAGGTGATGAGCAGGTATTTTTAGTGATAATATATGTCCCCTAAAGTGTGAGGTCAAACAAGAAAGAGATGGTTTAAATACTTTATAAAATAGTACAAGAGAGAGAGTAACCAAAGTGTCGAAGTGGAAGGAGGCCTGCAAACAATAGAAAACACATGTCACATATAAATCATGTTATAAGTCAGGCATTCCCATGCTAAATAGATAAATACAAAGCATGTTCATTGAAAAATACATTGTGGATACATGTAGAAAATCAAAAATCATGGCCATAAAAATGTACATACTGGCCACTAGCAAGTACAATGTGGATCTATGTCACGGTGCAATCAATTCGTTATAATTTGTCTCTAGAAATAAAATATGCATCTTGGGAGAGAAAAAAAGGTTGAGTGATGTAATCCTCTACCCAAGGTCTTCATCACCATCCCGAAATGGCATAACTATACACGTGAATGAATGATCTGATGTCGAACATGTGATGATTTTTCTAATTATTGGTCAACAATGAAAACCATTAATAGATGCGAGGATGGCCACTGATGAGGATGATGGTCTCCAAGATGCCCATTAAAATCTAGCGATTGTAAATAGATGTGTTAAGTTCAAACACTCATAGAGTCATTTAATTGGGATTCAATAAGGAAAACATTTCTCAAACACACAAAAAACTGCCATCGATGATTGCAAGCTTCACGGTACTATGATGTTTCACAATCCACTTCCTAGATAATTTGTTTACTTCGATAGGAAGGAATCTGTCAAAGGAGGTAAATGTTGATTCCCACATCATTCAGCATGAAATGGTAATAAAGTGTTTGATTTTGAAGTGATATATAACAACAAGGTCGTTTGACTCAAGAAAAATGGACACATGAAAGATAAAGTGATTGATAAGGCCGACAAATAGTAGACATTCCCTTAAACGATGAGTGGCATGCCACTAAAGAGATTAGGTAGCATAGACTCAAGGAAACCATAAAGAGTAGAATATAAGGATGTAGATACATCGGGGTGTCCTGGCAAGACTCATAAGATGGTAGGGTTCAAAGAGGAGCTGAAATCTGACAAAAAGTGAAAATTTTGGAGGAGTGCCATGTTAAAGGGATAGACAGTAGATGGGTGCCATAAACTTCTAACACAGATAAATGATTGTTCTTCTTCCATTTTTACCCATTTTTTTTAGTTTTTATGATTCCATAAAGGGTAAAATCGACAGTATTTTCATATTTAAAGAGTATAAAAAGAGCTTCAAGAAGACTCCAGAATAGATCTTTTTCATGGTTGATTATCTGGTGCAATAAATATATTATAGTATACCCGACAGAGTTCATTTTTCGTAGTTTTTCCATTAACTATGAATAAATAGATAAACATATGCTCAATAGACGTATTCCTCATTTTGTTATGAGTATGAGGGAGGACAAAGTAAACTTGATATTCTTTGTAAATTTGTGTACGATTCAGACAAAGAAAACTCTAGGTATCTTTTTCAAATTGGAGAGCAGAAAAAAGATAGAAAAATAATGCCTCATCCTTCTTCATGGAAGCTTTATGAGCCTAAATAATTAAACTTAAGGTTTTTTTAGTTTTACGGGTGAGAAAAAGACCAAAAACAATACTCGTGTCAGGTGCAAAGCAGTCAAGTATTTTCAAAAAAATCATGGAAATACAACATCAACCGATGAAACATATTGCAAATCATTTTACAGGAATGGAAATTGAGAATGTTAAAGGTGGGGTATCATGAGCAAGAAATTGATAAATATGATATCTACTTCCTCAAGGGTTTATCACATCAAGGTGCAGAGGTAAACTTAGTAGGAGGAAGATCAAATCCCAAACCACCATGGATTTGATTATTGGGTTTTGCATACCATGGATGGAAAAGACGAGTAACTAGATTCCATTCGAGAGAGTGAGGAGTAGACCATTGAGGTACATTCTATTCACTATTGCATAATTGGAAGGGTCTAAGAGTCTGCATGTGGCCACTAAGGCTAGACATTGATTGGGGTGGAATGTATGAAGCCACAAGTGTTTGAATAGTGTGAGTGTCTTCTTGTGTGAGTGAAGCATGAGTTGACAATTTGCAAGAAAAGGGCCCAAGCAGAGGTTGGGTATGGGTCATTGATAGTAGCCTTCTTCTTAGAGAGAGTGCTCATGATTAGGTTACAGGTGGCATTACCGATTGTATACATTAGAGATCCTAAGATACAAATGTAGACTCAGTTGAAGCCTCGAGTGGGAGGTGGGTTGATTTTGTGGTATTTGGAGATAGGATTTTTTTCATGGTTTTGAATATAGATACCGATGATTGAGGAATTCCCTTATGCATGGATGGATTTCACAAGAGATACGAAGTTTGTATTACCACTATGCACATAGTGGGAACCTCTAGGTAAGAAGATGGATCAATGTTTTTTTTGCCTTTTGAAAAATATGTAAAAAAAATTGGTTCAGATGTAGCAAACAAAGAAAACTTTCGACATGACACAAATGTGGCCTTAGTTATTCTTATGAGGATGCATCAGAGGGCGAGGTGAAGTGAGAAACTAGCAGAGTTCAAAGCAACATCCGAGGAGGAATATGATACACAGAGCCTTCAATACATTGCGAGGAACCTAGAGGGACTGTCAATGGGAATTTTTCCTCTTCCTATGAGAGGGTCTAATATTCCAAATTAGCAATTCATCTAATTGGAACATTATTTTTTATTAATTTTTTCGTTTCCTAATGTTGGGTGAAACTAAAGTGGGAAGGGGACCCGCAAATAACATTTGGCCAAAATAAATCCTTTTCCTAAATTCACTAAGGGAAAATTGTGGCTCTAGTGGTGAGGCTGAGTTGGTATTAGGTGGCAGTGTGGAGGGGGCATGAAGAAGGCAGCGTGAGAGTGCTTGGAGGTAGGCAGAACGTGGTTGGCTCAAGGAGAGGCAGCGCAGGCCTAGGTGGGACCCAAGGAATGTGCTGGACCTCAATGGACAAAAGGGATAATGAGGGCCTCATTTTGTCATTCATTCAGCTTATTTCGTATTGTCAATTTGACTGAGCATGCTTGAGTCAGAGAGCCAAGTCTGCAATGTTGTTCAACACTCTATATCTTCAAGTGGAGATCTCAACCTCTACTTCGGGGGACTTCGAGTGCCCACTCAGGAGAGGAATTTTGTATTTTGTGGGAGGATTTTCCATCAGCATCTTCAGGAGATGGTGTAGTACCTTCAGGACTGCATAGAGACAGAGAGGATTGTGCAGTGGTTGCACAGTGCAGTTGGGTGTTGGTGTCAGGATTCTGGAAGAGAAGAGGAGCTTCAGTAGGATATTCGAAGGGGAGGCTATCCACCTCCTACCAGGTATTTTTGTATCATTCTAGAGGCACTTACCAGCAGTTTCCTCCAGTGGTTCAATTTCCCTAGCAAATCAGTGAGCCAAGCCTAAGTGGTTCAATTTCTGGGGTTGAGATTTCAGCAAACCCTTCACGGGTTTTTGTGGGTCTATTGAGGAGATTCTGGTGTCCAATTCCTGAAATTTTAAGAGTGCTAGAATAAGCCTAACCAAAATACCAAATTCAGCCAGCAACAACATTTTCTTGGCTATTGCAACGCAGTGATTGAGCCACGCAGAGCTATTTCCAGCAGGAGTTTTTTCTTGGGTTTGAGATTCCCTCCAACCTACCTTAAGCAGGCCTAGGTGCAATATTTTCAGCACCTCATTTGTACTCTTTCCCAATATATGAGTAAACTGGCTCAACATTGATTCGGATCCAAATTGTGTGTTTTAATGGTTTATTTCTTGTTTATGTATTTTTTAATCTATTTTGCTTTGTATTATTGTTTAATCCGAATTTTGGATATTATAGTGGTATCGTATCTCATAGACTTGGCTAAGCCTATGGATCACACAGTCTATGGCACCGGAAGATAGGCAGAATATGACTTACTGGAGGCGTGGATACAAGAGCAGAGAAAGAAGGCTCGAAATCACTGTTGGCCCTCATTTTTTATCAAGTTTTTCTTAGTAAACACACCTAATTTCCATTATATCCAACAATATACCATCCATACATACCTTATTTTAACCAATTTATTTATATTCAGTTAAATAAATAATGTTTTTCATTTTTTAGATATTTTTACAAAAATTGGGTTTTAAGTGCATTTTTGGACAAAACTAAAAATTCTCATAATGGCTCCATTGAATTCATACTTGCATGACACCTGGGAACGAGTTGAGCACATATTTAGAAAGCTTGGGAACCAATGATGGACATGTACCTATTGGTTCGGTCAAACCAAGATCAAACAGGCTCGGTCAAAGCTGGTCAAACATGACGTGTCTTTCATAAAATCCCTAGGAAATAGGCCAAAATTATTATTTTATGGGATTTTCTAGATTTTTTGTGAGTGGATGGATGAGTTCGACCAAGATAGATGGGATTAGGATAGATATGACTATTAGAGACATTTTAGTCAAGTTTTTTTAATATTTTTCTATTTAAGCCAAGAACATTGAGGGCATGAACATGGAGAATTTGTATAATTTCATATTGAGACTTCTGAACTTTGTGAGTTAATGTAATGTTCCTAAATTAGCTTCAGCTAATTGGAACATTAATTTTTCTTTGTTCATTTTTGTATTTCATGATTGATGAATAAAATGTAAAGGAGGACAAGAAAAACTCCTTAAGTCAAAGAATAAATACATGCCCGATGTGAAAAGGGATAAATCTGGGCCTTTTGTAACAAAATCCACTTGTGTGTGAACAGAAATTGGACCACCTTGGAGAACCAGCGCAGTTTTAGAAGAGGGATCCAATTTGAAAGGGGTTAATTCCATTGAAGTGGTTTAGGGTTTGTGCACCCCTTCAAGTTATAAAAAGGAGGAGAGGGCTCAAGAAATGGTTGTTGAAGGATTTTTGAAATAGAGGTTGCTTGAGAAACTCTAGCTCTCTTGGTTGTTTAGCCTAAGGGAAGAGGATTTCCTGTTTAGGAATCCTCCCTCCTTCATTGAGTAGCTCTTGGAGGAGATTGTACTGAAATGAGCCACTATCAAGTTGAATACCAAGCTCCATCTCCATTAGCAGTGCTGGTCCTGTTGAGGATTGTGTAGCTGCTTGAGTTGCAGCAAGTGGTAGTCTAGATCTGCAGAGATCTAGCTGTTTTGGAGGAGATTTCTCTCAAGGAGGGTGTCTTGTGACCACCCGGAAGAGGATCTCACTCTTATTTTGTTTTCAGATCTATATCATACAGCATTTTCTTCATTTTTCTATAGCTACTACGCATTCCCTCTCAAGAACTGTGTTTCTGTACTTGGGTTTTATTGTTATTTCAGTTTTTGTGCAATAGAAGATCTATAGTGATTGAGGCTTGCCTCTCACTTTGTAAATATTTGATGTAGCTATTGGTCTAAGCTATTTCAGATCTGATTTCAGTTATAATAAAAGTCATCTACAGAAATTTCGAGTATTCTACAGTTATGTAGCTTATATGTCAGATCTACATTTATTCTGGCATTATTTTGATGAAATCCCAAGGGGGTCTTGTAGAGAAGGTTGAGTAGTTTCTAGATCTGGTATGGATCTGATGTTTCAGCCATAGATCTATCATAGATCTTATTTTTCACTTACATCAGCTGAAACCCCTGAAAAATAACGTTGATATAGTCTACAGTCTTTTTTCTATGTGTTGCAGCGACTCATTACAGGGTTTTTCTTCATGAAAATGTATGTTTTCCTTTTCATAATCCACATGAGTCTCATTATGATCTTGCATGTTGAAATTTCTGCATAAAATCATCCATACCCTTCAAAAATTACACTACCCAAGCTTTAGCACTTTTCTGCATAATTTAGGTCATGGGAAATCAAGGTTTTTCTTGACTAGTCGGGAAGGAGGAATTGTTTAACATAGAAAAACACATTTTTTTGAACTTAAATTCAGCATGTGAGTCCCTATTAACCTAATATAACATATTCCAAAACCTTGACCCTTCATTTTACGCATATTTTCTTATAAATCTATTTTAGTGCATAAAATGTTGATTTTCCCCATCTTTCTGATGTTAAAAGCTTAGTAAAGAGTTTTTTTGTTCTTTATATTGGTTTCTAAGCGTTTTCATACACATTTTATGGTAGCTAAAGCCATCATACCTGAAAAATTCATTTTCCAGGCATGATTTGCTGAGTAAACCCAGGCCAAAACATATGAGGGAAATCTCCCAAATGGGGAAATATCTGCTCCATGGAGAGCCTTCATTTTCTATATATGGAGAAATAATATTCCCAAATAATATTCCCCCGTAGGCTTTCTTGCTGGGTAAATGTGGCCTGAAGTTGAGCTGAGTAAACCAGAGTCTGAAAAGGGCCAGATAGCCTCTGAATCTCACCCTCTCTTTAGAGGTGACATATTCAGTAAATACCCCTTCATTAAATCTCTGGTTTAGATCATATTTTTTATTTTTTATTTCTTAGGAGGAAATATCTCACTGATACCAGTTTGTGGGAGATTTGTTTAGTGCATCTAAACCTATTTGTTTCTGCTGAAATCCCACATATCAGTCCCACACAGCATACACAAGAGGAACCAAGCATCGTTCTGCATTATCTTTGCATATTTTTCCTTATACAGTGTTCCCATTCATCAGTTGAGCAATATTCCTGAAAAGGGGATATTACAGTGGTATTAGAGCATGATCTTTGGCACAGCCTGTGAGATCAAGCTATCAGTGAATTAAGAGCAGAAGCAGAGATCAGATTGATGGAGAGGATGAGATTACTCTCATCAATTTTCAAATTAGATAAGGGCCTCTCCAAGGAGGTTCAACCAATGGAAGAATAAGGGTGCAGTGAAACTCCAAGAGGGTTTCAAAGCAGAAGAAGCTATAGTGAAATTCCTAGAGAATTTCAAGAAGATGAAGGAGTACCCAATACTTCTTATGATGGGTATGAGAAAATAGAAGAGGAAGTACCCTGCACCTCCTATTCTAATCAAGAAGACAGAAGGAGAAGCAGGGGGGGAAGGAAGATAGGCTCACAAAGCTTCTTCCTAAATCTATGCAGAGCATTCATGAAGATCCTAAGCGAGCAAGAAGGGAGATGTTTGAAAAATATCCCAAGGGGTTTCAGTTTCAATCAAACTCTAGATCTTCACATAGTGTGTGTGAGAATGTAGCCACACATTGTGATATACAGTGCAGTCATGAACTCAGATCTGCCATGAGACAGCTAGAACCATAAGGAGGAGTGGCTAAGAGGGAAACTCTTAGTGATTTCTTGAAAGAAGATGAGTCTCAAGCCCTGAAACTCATAAACTAGTTCTATTTTTTATAGCATTGTAAGGGACTGCATAAAAACGTAAATCCATTTCAGAGTCCCATGGGAGAGGCTAAATTTCTGCATCATGCCTTGTTGGAGACAAGATTACCCTTCCACACCTTTGCACAAGAGAACAGAAATCTCTCTTCTTCAAAGGTGGGTCATTCCATTGGAAGGTTGCTCAATTTTGTTGCAGAGCTAAAGGGCAACAGCACTGTTAGATCTAGATCTGATCTAGCACCTCAAGTAGAGGAGAAGGGATCTATTGCTCCAACTAGAGGGTTTCTTGTGGCATGGCAAGAAAATCCCCAGGATCTCAAATTTGGGGATGAAGGGACAACACATGATTCATCTGTGCCATTGTTGAGAAGGTGTGAAACCTTGGATACACAAGGAGGAGATAGGGAAGAGGGCCAATCTCATTCCTATCTATTGCAAAAGGTTGATGCACCTAAAGAGGTGATTGGATTGTGCAGTGGAAGCATGGAGGGTTTTCTCCATTCATGTATTCAGTCACCACTAGATGATGTCTCATTTCCTGGAGACATTGCACCAAGAAGGCCACTTGATCAGCAAGAATAGGTGAATGCTTCACATGGTGAGGCATTTCCCATGGATTTCAGAGAAGTGGAGACTTTGGGAGGTCTTGATGCAGCGCTGAGAGTCTTGGGTAGGCTCAAGGAAGAGAGAAGCAGTCTCTCAACATCATCCACACTCACTCTCATTTCAGTTTACATGTTGTGGCAGGAAAATCAAGGGAAGGATGGCAGCCTTCCCACATCTACATTTGGCATGGGAGCTATGCATGCACATGACTCTTGGGAAGAGTTATTACAGTCTTCTCTCTTCTCTTTCAGAATGGAAGGAGGCTCATCTATGAACTGCTCCCATTGCATGAGAAAAACTTGTGGTAAGGGTGTTGATTATTTTGATCTATCTCATGTATACATGCATCCCTTAACCACATATGTGCAGGATGTTGCTTCAAGGAGGAGCATTCTTACTATGAGGCTGCATGGTCTACTTGAGGCCATGACCAATGTTGATAACTACTCCTAGGAGGACTTGGGGAGGAATTCTGTTTTGGAGGACATAATTACATTGCCCCATCCATCATACACTTCCTCCAAGCTTATGAAGAGATTGGGGTAGCATGCAAGTGGTTGGAAGACCATATTTTTCAGTATTCTCTGTTGTAGTTGAGGTCCAAACTGCATTGGTTGCATATGATCCACAGCTCCACATCCATCAACAGTGGGAAGATGAACAGTGTGAGTTGGATATATTCATCCCTCATTTCCAGCCTTGTAGCCCCTACTCAATACACATCATAGGGATTAATGATTGTTTTTATGAGCTATCAAGGACAGCTCCTTTTATTTGGATGATAGCATGGGTGTGGGAGACACTCATTGGGAAAAATTTTCCCCATGCTCTTCACCACTCCTACCTGATGAGGCCATTGAGCAACAATAAGATCACCACTTGTACCCCCATTTCTCATGATTTACACTTGCTATATTGCATTTGGAGAAGGTCATTGGAGGGAAGATTCATTTCTTACCATTTTCAGCCATGGTGGGATCCATTGATGAGGCCATAGAAGGGGAAGGAGAATTCTAGTTCTTCCTTGCAGTTTCTTGAGGACAAGCAACATTTTGGAGGGGGAGACTGTAATGTTCCTAAATTAGCTTCAGCTAATTGGAACATTAATTTTGCCTTGTTCATTTTTGTATTTCATGATTGATGAATAAAATGTAAAGGATGACAAGAAAACCTCCTTAATTCAAAGAATAAATACATGCCCAGTATGAAAAAGGATAAATCTGGGCCTTTTGTAACAAAATCCACTTGTGCGTGAACAAAAATTGGACCACCTTGGAGAACCAGCGCAGTTTTAGAAGATGGATCCAATGTGAAAGGGGTTAAGTCCATTGAAGTGTTTTAGGGTTTGTGCACCCCTTCAAGTTATAAAAAGGAGGAGAGGGCTCAAGAAATGGTTGTTGAAGTATTTTCGAAATAGAGTTTGCTTGAGCAACTCTAGCTCTCTTGGTTGTTTAGCCTAAAAGAAGAGGATTTCCTATTTAGGAATCCTCACTCCTTCCTTGAGTAGCTCTTGGAGGAGATTGCACTGAAATGAGCCACTATTAGGTTGAAGACCAAGCTCCATCTCCATTAATAGCGCTGGTCTTGTTGAGCATTTGGTAGTTGCTTGAGTTGCAGCAAGTGGTATTCTAGATCTGCAGAGATCTAGTTGTTTTAGAGGAGATTTCTCTCAGGGAGGGTGTCTTGTGACCACCCGGAAGAGGATCTCACTCTTATTTTGTATTCAGATCTGTATCATATAGCATTTGTTTCATTTTCTATAGCTACTGCGCAGTCCCTCTCAAGAACTACGTTTCTGCACTTGGGTTTTATTGTTATTTCAATTTTTGTGCAATAAAAGATCTATAGTAATTGAGGCTTGCCTCTCACTTTGTAAATATTTGATGTAGATAATGTTATAAGCTATTTTAGATCTGATTTCAGTTATAATTAAATTCATCTTCATAAATTCTGTGTATTCTGCAGTTCTGTAGCTTATATGTCAGATCTACATTTATTCCGGCATTATTTTGATGAAATCCAAAGGGGATCTTGTAGAGAAGGCTGAGTAGTTTCCAGATCTGGTATGGATCTGATGTTTTAGCCATAGATCTATCATAGATCTGATTTTTCACTTACATCATCTAAAACCCCTAAAAAAAAATGCTGATATAGTCTGCATTCTTTTTTCTATGTGTTGCAGCAACTCATTGCATGGTTTTTCTTCATGAAAATGTATGTTTTCCTTTGAATAATCCACATGAGTCTCATTATGAGCTTTCATTTTTAAATTCCTGCATAAACTCAGCCATACCATTCAGAAATTACGCTACCCAAGCTTCATCACTTTTCTGCATAATTTAGGTCATGGGAAATCAGGGTTTTTCTTGACTAGTCGGGAAGGAGAAACTGTTTAACATAGTAAAACGCATTTTTTTGAGATAAAATTTGGCATGTGAGTCCCTCTTAACCTAATATAACATATTCCATAACCTTGACCCTTAATTTTACGCATAGGTTCTTATACACCTATTTTATTGCATAAAATGTTGTTTTTCCCCATATTTCTGATGTTAAAAGCTGAGTAAAGAGTGTTTCTATTCTTTATATTGGTTTTTTAGCGTTCTAATACACATTTTGTGGTATCTTAAGCCATCATACCTGAAAAATGCATTTTCCAGTCATGATTTTCTGAGTAAACCCTTTTGGGATATTACCTCTCGACAAGAGTCTATAGACAGAGTCTGAAAAGGGCCATATAGCCTCTGAATCTCACCCTATATTTATAGGTGACATATTCATTAAATTCCCCTTCATTCAATCTCTGGTTTAGATCATATTTTTTATTGTTAATGTCTTAGGAGGAAATATCTCACTGATACCAGTTTGTGGGAGATTTGTTTAGTGCATCTAAACCTATTTGTTTCTGCTAAAATCCCACATATCGGTCTCACATAGCATACACAAGAGGAAAAAATCATTTTTCTTCATTATCTTTGCATATATTTCCTTATACAGCTTTCCCATTCATCAGTTGGGCAATATTCCTGAAAAGGGAATATTACAGTTAATTTGAGGAACCAATTCCACCTTCTTTTTGTTGTTAAATGTTGTGGATGATTGACTGAGTTTTTATTAGTTCATAATTTCTTCAAGTGTGCAAGGCAAGGGTGGAGGGCCCCCACACCAAGCTAAGTACACTTCTTGGTTAAATTAGCTTAATTTTCATGAACTAGTTTTGCTTCAAATTTGTTCATTTAATTAGATAAATGAATATTTATTATGTTTTTTGATGAATCTTGATCTACTTCTAATCTTCATATGAAGGGACAAGCAATTTTTTAAGTTAAACTCTCCTTCTATCTTATCCAAGAACAATAACTAGAATTCATCTTTCTTTTCCTTGTTAAGTAATTTACTTATGCTTGTTAATGAATCTTGGTTTAATTCTAATCTTTATAAGAAGGGTCAAACAAGAGTTTTAGTAAAATTATCCTTCTATCTCATCAAAGAATAATAACTAGAAGTCATCTTCCTTTCTTTTGTTAAAATTAATTTTTGAATTTCCAGTTTTCATACAATGGTATTAATGATGAATAAACTTATAAAGAAGGACAACATGGACCTCCTTAGTTAGGAACCTCTTTTCTTATTCTTTTATGCATCATAAGCTATTGTTCATCAGTTATTTTGATTTCTTTTCATGAATTAGTATTGTAGAGAAGGTCAACCTGGTTCTCCTAAGTTAGGAGCCTCTTCTCCTACTTATTACATATTGAATTATAAATTGCTTTGTTAAAAATTTATATTTGTAATATGAATTTCTTTCAATTTCTATAATTTGTCTTCTAAAATTGGTTGTATTTGAAATTCATATATTTTGGACATGCTTCCAAGTTTTACAAACCCGGATTGATAATTAAATACTTGTGTTAGTTTACCTAGTAAATTGACCCAACATTTTTGGCGTCGTAGTTGGGGAAGCATACTTCAATATAGTCAATTATGAAGATTCTAAAAATATAAAAAATAAACACAACAAAAACAACAAAAATTATTTTTTTTAGTTATGTTTCATTATGCCTAGAGAAAGAAATTAGAAAGGTATATTCCCAAAAAAAATCCCCATCCATTAAAAAAAACAATAACTACAAAATCAATTTTCAAAACAAAGATCTACAAAACATTATGTTAAATAAGCCATTTAGTATGCCACCAAAAGGACCTTCTTAAATCCTTGTCCACAATTTAGAGTGATCACTAGGGATGAATCTTCATTTCAGAAGTTATAAGAGGAACAAAACATCAATGAAAAGGATCCACAAGAAGAAAACTTAGAATCTTCTTCTAGTTATGTTTGTAAGGAGATGAATGAGTCATGGATCACATGCGATGAAGATCAAACATTAGAACCCGAAATTGAAGAATATCTAGCATGTATATCAGAAGATCCCTTGTGCATTCAAGATTTTAAACAGGTGCCATAAGAAGAACTTTGTATTATGACAATTAAGGAGAGCCAAACAAACATAGATCATCTTAAAACTTGGTTTCAACTAGTCATTAGGTCACAACATTACTCCATTTTTCAATATTCCTTAGCATCAAATATTTATAATCAAATAAATTTTCATGTCCAAACATTTCTTAAAGAATACTATTCAAACCTGGATATGAGTTTCTTATGATCTTGCTAAGCAAATGGATGCATTGGAAATTCTCTTATACTTGAGAGAATTACTTGTTTTTCTACAATAAAGTAGGATATAATAACATAAATAAATAAATAGGTAGAATGAGTTCACAATAAGACTTTTTGTTTAAAATCTCATGAATAAATATTCACATCATTGTTCAATACTCATTTGAAAGGATTTCATGATAAAATGCAGTAAGGACAATCCTCTTTTGGGCAACCATATGGGATCATTTAAAAAAAAAAAAATTAAACAAGTTATCTCTTGAAATTAATTTTTTAATCCATTTTGAATTTTTCAATTTGGATCACAAATAAAAAAGGATCAAAATAAACACTATATTTCAAGAAAAAATTTAAGGACAGATTTAAGTACATGATTTATTTGAGAGTTATAATGGAAACATTTTTACATGATATAATAGGGAAGATCTTCCTTGGAATATAGTTTCCAAATCAATTTGAATCACCTCAATCCGACATCATATGAAAAATCTATGCTCAAAATACTAACTGCTTGTCGAAAAATATGCATGGCGACAATTCTAGGTCTTCACTGTTCATTTGCATATTTCACATACTAAATCATATTATTTTAAAAACATGTTTCTAAGGAATATATTTATTGAATTCTAGTTTATGACACAATTTTAATCATCTCATTTCAAGTTCGGGTGAAAAATTTATTCCACATTTAGTGATTGCAAGTCTTAAAATCAGCATAGTCAAACTCTGCCTCCTAGGTCTGTTCATCACCAATTTTTTGATATCAAACCTAATAACTTTAAAAACCTATTTATATTGGATATAAAAAAATGAATCTACCTTAATATACAATTTGAATCACATCGATCTGATATTTAATGCAAAAGTTACACTCCAAATAGTGACTGTTAGTCTAGTAAAATATTCACAAGAAGCTCTATCAAAAATGGTCCTTCTCATCATTTTTAGCATGTCATTTTAAACCATTTTGAAAACCTACTTATACTAGAGGTAGCCATATGGATTCACTTCAACTTGGCTTTGGAATCACTCTAATTTGACATAAAACAAATATTTTGTGAACAAAATACTACTAGGAGGTCTAGGATAGCCACCATTCCTAAAAGGGGTAAACAAATGCATTTTCTTTGTGTATCATCTTTGGACTTGTTTTCAAGAATTTCTTGTAATTATTTTACATATTACTTGGAATAAGAGAGATTATACACCTCTCTTAATCCATCATCTATACTGTATTGCGGGTAGATGTTGTTTTTGCAGGTCATAAGAAGATTTAAGAGGTGAACTCCATGGACAAAGGAGTTTTCAAAGTCAATTTAAAAATAATATAAATAAATAAAAATAAAAAATAAAATCATATTTTATAATATCAATACAAATTTTCAAGTCAAATAAAAGTGAAAATTCACCTGATGTTGAGTTCATCCAATGAAACTCAAACTTGTGAAGCTTGCTTTCAGTTGCTGACCAATAGCACCAACCATCCTACAAGATTATCGAGATTGGGGCACAGGACATGAAGCTAATAATCAAAAGAAGAAGTCAATTTTTATACCATTTCAAGTCACATCAATTTCCAAAGAAGCCTTTCATAAGCCATATTGTTCATGATGTCATTCAAAAATAAATAAAAATAGAAAAAGATCAAAAATAATAAAGGAGTTTGGTTGTGAAAATCCAAGAAACTGGTACAACAAAAACTCGAATTCATATCAGAAAACCAACTTGTTTGGCCAATATGAATTCCCTACTTTGTTTTACTTTTTCAATTTTTTTTGCAAAAATAATCCTCTAGAATTCCAAGACTTGAGGACAAGTCTCAAAATGAGCAAGGGGGAAGATTAATAATAAAACTATGCAAATAGTTTGAGCAGTTGTATTGCAGAAGGGACCTGAAACATCATTCAAAATATTATTGCAAAAGGGACCTGAAACATCATTACAAAAGGGACCTGAACAACATCAATATTCATTAGAAGGGACTTGAATCAATATCAGATGCATGAAACAACATAATCAAGAAGTTTGAATAAAGCAGTTACAATTGTTTACATTCCATTGGAATTCACCCTTGAAGAACTATCATCATTCAAGAGAGTCAAAGCATGGACGAACCAGCAAAGGTCATCATCAAAAAAAAAAAAAAAAACTTTGACATTGAGCTATTATGTGAAAGGAGAAGTACTGTAAGTGAAAAAATATGTTCTTAAAACCTTTGATTTTGAAAAAAAAATCTAGAATTGTTAAAACTAATTTATCTTGGATATGCATACTATTACATTTATCATCCTACATCCTACATTTATCCTACCTATATACTACATCAAATTTACATCTATCCCACCTACATCCCACATAAAACAAAACATTACATTCATTATCCTACCCTCATCATAATCATATTACATTCATCATAATCCTATTTTATTCATTATCCTTCCCTACATCCACCTTATATCCTACATTAAAAACTTCATTATAACCCTACATTAACTCCATGCATTCCTACATTACCCAAGCATTTTTTATCAAAAAATTGAGGCTCAAAATTTTTTCCCATAAGGAATTTTTGCTTACCTACAAAACAAACAAGCATGGGTTAGTATCATGAATGAAGAATAAAAGTGAATGATTCATGGTTCTTATATGATCTGCAATAATATGCTTTTGCTCTTTTTTTCGATTTGAAATGACCTTAAATGGTCACCTTAAAAGAGTAACAAATGCATCATGTAAAAGAGAACATGCATCAACCCTAAAAAAACAAAGAGAAGAAATAAAAAGGACGAAGAACAAGAATATGAGGATATGAATATGCAAAAAAGGAGCAAGAAAATAAATGAAATATAAGCAATGGTGAAATATGCAATAATGGCACATATAAAAAAATTTAAACCTTTGAAAAAATGGCACAAACAAACTAAAGGAATGGTCCTAGGAAACGATGAATGATTTTGAAATCATTCATGATACAAAGCAATGTTAAATTGATTTTGAAATCGATAATGATAAAAAGGAATGGTAAAACGATTTTGAAATTGAAAGAATGAAAGGATGGTCATCATAATTAACCAAAGGAAATACGACAAGTGGGAGGTCATTCAATCAAGAAAATTTCAACGCTGCACCTACAAGATACACGATGCACTCAAACCAAATTCAAAACATTTCATGAGTGCCATTCACCAATAATTCTGAGTGGCAATGAAGGTGCAGACAAGTGCAGAAGTAAACCCAGTGCTATGGTTGAAAAGAAGAAAGGAAAATGAAGGCACGGAGATGGAGAAATGAAGCACATTGCTACAGCTAAAAAGCTAAGGTAGGAAGCGTAAAATCCAAAATTTGAAATCAATTTTATAGCGCAGTTAATGATGAAATCGAGTGTGAAAAATTCTTGGGTATAGAGTTTTGAGGAAATATTGAACACTTCCATGAAAAAAATTGAGTCTCATTAGTTAAAACTCTAAAAGTGATCTGTAAGATACAAATCCCCTAAATCACGTGAAAATTTTCAGTGTTTGATTTGGGTTAGGATTAAAGTTCAGTTAGTTGTTTTTTTAAATGATTGTCAACATAGATAATAACTTTGAGTTTTTAGAGCAGTTGAAAACCTAAAATCCAGTTTGAAACTCCAAGTGACAATGTTGATAGCGAGAGAAATAAGCTCTAAAAAATTATGAACAAAGTGTGAATTGTAACGAGCAGAAGATTGTGAAATAGATTTAAAAAAAAAAAAAAACAGAGCCTGAAGTGCACAGCGGTTGTTTTAAATTTCCCAGAAAATTGATTTCTAAGGAGGATATTTTCCATAATTCGATTTTTGAAAAGGCAGTGCATGGTGAGTTCGAAGTCGGTATTAAGGCTATGAATGGATGAGCGTTGGAGCTAAACTGTGAGTGGAAAAATCGTAATTTCCAGAGAATATTGTGATAAGAACATTGTACATTACATAAAAGAAGTTGATTTCAAAGAAGGTAAATTTAAAATAAATAAATAAATAAAATTAAAATTAAAATTAAAAAAAAAAAATTGTTCAAATTTAAAAAAATCAATCTCCAACATTCGATTTTTGAAAAGGCAGAGAAGGTGAATTTGAAACAATTGTTCAGATTTGTGAAAATTTCTAATTTAAATAATTTGATTTCAATTTGAGAGAGAGTTTTTTTTTCATAAAATTTTCAGCGAGAATTAATCATTCCCAGAATTTATTTTTAAGTTTTGAAAGACAGAGTAGAAAATGATTTCTATTTCTGAAAGAGCAAAGAGTTTTTCCAGGATTCGATTTCAAATTCTGAGCATTTAATTGCTGGAGACAGAGACAGAGGGTTTAATTGATTTTGTTGCAGCTCAAGTATCATTAAAAAAATTATTTCCTCATTCATATTTAAAAAAAAACGCAATTTGCAAATTTTATATACACAGTTTGCCAATTTTTACACAGTGAGCAATTTTATAAGAAATTTTGCAAATAGAGAAGGGTTTTCATGGAATTTTAATGGGAAATTTTGAAAAAAAATTAGAGGAGAATCCTGAAAAAATAAAGAAGACCAAGTATTCCCTTTGTATAGAGATTCTGAGGAGACAGAAGAAAATTGATTTCAATTCCTGAGGAAGAAGATAAGTGCATTTCCAATTTTGATTTCTCCAAGTCATTTTTTTCCAATTCCAATTTCTCTAGGACAGAGTATCAAATTTGATTTTGAAGTACAGAGAGCAGTATTTTCCAAAATCAATTTTTAAAGGAACATAGAGGATTGTTCATTTCAGAATTTGAGGATCTCTGAAGACAAAGTAAGATTCAATTTGAAAGTATGGTGTTAACTAAAAGCAGAGAAGGATTAAAAACAAACCTGAAAGTGTTCATAACTCAAAAAAAATATTGACAGATTATCTTCCATAAAGGGTGTTTTCAAATCCAAACTCATAATATTTTTCCTTTCTCTCATTACAAAAAGTATTCAAAAGTCTATATCAAGTCTTCAAACCAAAAGGAACAAAGACACCTAGATTTCACCATGGGAATTAGGATTAAACCAAATGGGTTTCAATTGGAAAATTGGAGCAAAGAAAAAATGGAAAAACTCTACCAAGCAGGGCTATTGGAATTCCTAAGAAAATTTAATGGGCTTAATGGAAAAGTAACAAAGGAATTTATAGCTAACTTTGACAATGAGAAAACTAAAGTAGGAGATATTTATGTTCCTATTACTCCAGATTACATTGCCCAAGCCAAAAATCTTCCACTCACAGGAAGAAGTTACATGTACAGGTACAACAAGGGCACAACACTCAGAAGGTCAAAGAGAAGAAAGAAAGCATGAGGACATGACTGCAAATCAGCAAGGGGGAGATGTTGGCCCTCATTTTTTATCAATTTTTTCTTATTAAATACACCTAATCTCCATTATATCCAACCAATACCATCCATACATACATTATTTTGACCAATTTATGCATATTCAGGTAAATAAATTATGTTTTTCAATTTTTATATATTTTTACAAAAATTGGGTTTTAACTGCATTTTTGGACAAAACTAAAAATTCTCATAATGGATCCATTGAATTCATAATTTCAGGACACCTTAGCATGAGATGAAAACATATTTAGAAATCTTGGGAACCAATGATGGACGTGTACCTATTGGTTCGGTCAAACCGAGCTAAAACAGGCTCGGGCAAAGCTGGTCAAACATGACATGTCTTTTAGAAAATCCCTAGGAAATAGGCCAAAATTAGTATTTTGTGGGATTTTCCAAATTTTGTGTGATTGGATGGATGAGTTCGACCAAGATAGGTGGGATTAGGATATATATGACTATTATGGACATTTTATTCAATTTTTTTTAACATTTTTCTATTTAATCCAAGAACATTGAAGGCATGAACATGGAGAATTTGTATAATTTCATATTGAGACTTCTGAACTTTGTGACTTAATTTAAGGAACCAGTTCCACCTTCTTTTTTTTGTTCAATGTTGTGGATGATTGACTAAGTTTGAAATAGCTGATAAGTTCTTCAAGTGTGCAAGGAAAGGGTGGAGGGCCCCCACACCAAGCTAAGTACACTTCTTTGTTAAATTAGATTAATTTTCATGAACTAGTTTTGCTTCAGATTTGTTCAGTTAATTAGATAAATGAATATTTATTATGCTTTTTGATGAATCTTAGTTTAATTCTGATATTCATATGAAGGGTCAAACAAGTGTTAAACTCTCCTTCTATCTGATCCAAGAACAATAACTAGAATTCATCTTTCTTTTCCTTGTTCAGTTATTTACTTATGCTTGTTAATGAATCTTGGTTTTAGTAAAATTATCCTTCTATATGGCCAAAGAATAATAACTAGAATTCATCTTCCTTTATTTTTTTTAAGTTATTTTATGAATTTCTAGTTTTCATACAATGGTATTAATGATGAATAAGTTATCAGGATGGACAACATGGACCTCCTCAGTTAGGAACCTCTTCGCTTATTCTTTTATGCATGATAAGCTATTCTTCATCAGTAATTTTGATTTATGTTCATGAAGTAGTATTGTAGAGAAAGTCAACCTAGTTCTCCTAATTTAGGAGCCTCTTCTCCTACTTATTACATATTGAATTAGAAATTACTTAGTTAAAATTTTATATTTGTAATATGCATTTCTTTAAAGTTATATAATTTATCTTCTAAAATTGACTGTAGTTGAAATCCATATATTTTGGACATGCTTCCAAGTTTTACAAACCCGGATTGATAATTAAATACTTGTGTTACTTTACGTAGTAAATTGACCCAAGAATCACTCCAGATCAGGTTGACAGTGTTCCAAAGCTCGAACAGAGAGAGATGGAACACAAGGATGAGGGAGGAATGAGGAGAAGGATTTTGCTCACCTTCTTCTAAAATATATGCAATACCTCTCCAAGAGGATTGAGGAGATGGGTTAAAAGTTCAGCAATGGCAGTAAAGAGAAGGGAATTCAAGGAGAATTCCAGATTGGTGAAGGGTATGGCACTTCACAGCACTAGACATACCCTCACACTACCCTTCCAACTGTACCCTACACTCCACCATGCTCCACCATTCCCAAATTCCTAGTTTCGAGAATAGGAGGACAGTAGGAACTGAAGGAGACTCACTATGGAGAATTCTTTGTAGAGTACCAATCCTATGGGCCAGAATTCGGAAGGGTCATCACCTTCAATGAGTTTTTCCAGCTGAAGAATAATAGAAAACAAAAAGGCCAAGCCAGAGGAGGAGGGTACACGCAGGGGAGTGACCTACAGCGTACGATGGGTAGGTTTTTCCTTCCGACATTTGATGGGTCCTCAAAGAGATCAGCTAAAGCATGGGTGGATAAGTTGGATATCTACTTCCAACTTAATCAGATGACAGAGTTTGAGGCCATCAAGGTAGCTACGTTGCATTTGGAGGGAGAATCCCATGACTATTGGTTTCATGGGTTGATTATGCTCGGTCACGCAAGGGTGACAGAGTATGATGACTTTACCAGGAGAGTGTTGGAGAGGTTTGATAGGAAGGATCTCGAGGAGCACTTTGGACAACTAAACAAGCTCAAGCAAACGTGGAACCCTGATACATATTTTTATGAGTTCTTGAGATTTTCAGTGATGGTTTTGGATCTATCAGAGCCAAGGAGGATATTCATGTTCATAGATGGGCTGGTAGAGCCATTGTGTGGGCTAGTGAGGTCAACTCAACCCACTACACTCCAGGATGTAGTTGGGATAACCATAGATATTTAGGATGCATTGTAAAGGGTTAGGGTCCCTATACCCAACAGACCAACTTTCTAGCAGAGAGGAAGAGATGCGAGAGCTCCAACCCCGAGAGGGAACCAGGGTTGGGGGCTATTATATGATGACACCAAGAGAGATATGAGGAGGAAGAAGCTTTGCTTCACATGCCAGGATATGTGGGCACTAGGCCACAAGTGTGTAGCAAGGAAGGCACACTAAATCGAGGTATTCTCAGACAACGAGGGAGAAGAGGAGACAATCTTTGAGATGGGATGTGAGGGAAACACAACATCTCAAGGAGAAGGGCATCCACCTCCACCCCCACCAGCAACAGGAGGATCATCGTTCGCACCAACTGGAGGGATCCTTGCATATTTGCAGGGGATACCTAAATACTTAACATTGAGGATTAGGGGGACAACTCAGGGACAACGTGTCTCAATGCTTGTGGGCAGTGGAGTCGTGCACAACTTCATAGATGCATAGATGGTGTAGAGGATGGGCATCCAGACAGAGGAATTTTATGGATTCTCTATGATAGTACCGAGAGCTAGGACCATGCAGTGCATGTGTTATGTTTTGGCCTTGAAAATGACCATGAGGACTTACTAAGTGACAGATCATTTATTTTTGATTGACATTCTGGACACCAACATAGTGTTGGGGGTCCAATGTCTCATCACCCTTCGTATAGTCACTACAGATTGGCAAAAGCTGGAGATGGAGTTCCTAGACAAGAACAGGAAACCGGTGATGCTTAGGGGTATGCATTCATACCCACCTCAGACAATCTTTGCGCATAGGATGGAGGAAGACTTCAAATGGGGAGACATAGAGTGGGCAGTTGAGTTGAGGATTTCAGAGGCAGATGGTTCAACTAGCTTTCCCCCACATCCAAATGTGTAGGCCATCCTCGACCATTACTCCACAATTTTCAAGTACATTCCACCAGGGCAGCCACACGACCAAGGATTTGAGAACACCATTGAGTTGGAACCCGGGTATGCAGGCTATGATCTAAACTCCGTATAGGCACCCCAAGGCCTATCATAATGAGATTGAGAGGGCCATACATGAGATTTTTCCTTGGGGCACATTCGATCGAGTTCAAGCCCCTTTACTTCATCAGTTGTCCTGGTGAAGAAGAAGGATGGTACACTGAGAATGTGTATCGATTATAGGGCCCTGAACAAAAAGAAAATGAGGAACCGCTACCCCATCTCATAGATAGATGAGCTAATGGATGAGCTGAGGGGGGCTAAGTCTTCGCCAAAATACATTTGAGATTAGTGTACAATCAGATTCGAGTGAGGGATAAGGATGTCCCCAAGATAGTGTCCAGGTGCCATTATGGGCACTTTGAGTTTTTGGTGATACCCTTCGGGCTAACCAACACTCCAGCCACCTTCTAGTCTTGTATGAACCACGTATTTTGTGGCCAGCTGTAAAAGTTAGTGCTAGTATTTTTCAATGACATTCTGATATATAACGAGACATGGGAGGAACATTTGCAACATGTGGAGGGAGTGCTATGTATTCTGGAGGAGCAAGAGTTCTACACCAAGTTGTCCAAGTGTGAGTTTGGGCTGACCAAGATGTTATAAGTGGGCCAAATAATAGGTGAAGATGGGATATGGGTGCATGAGGATAAGATCAGGGACATCAAAGATTCGCTAGAGCCCAAGAATGTCACCGATATGAGGGGATTTGTGGCATTTGCACTTATTACAGGAATTCCGTGGAGGGCTTCTCTCAGTTAGCTATGCCCCTCACGGATTCGACCAAGAAGGGAGCATTCACTTGGACCCCCACAATGTAGGAGGATTTTTATCACCTCAAGAAAATCATGATTAATTGCCCAGTAATTGCACTCCCCGATTTTACCAAGCCATTTTTCTTGGAGTGTGATTCATCCGGAGTAGGAGTTGGGGCAGTAATGATGCAGGATTAGCACCCCATTACTTTCGAGAGTCGTAAGCTCTTGCCTCATGAGATGCATTACCCCATATATGACAAAGAGATGTTGGTCATCATGCATGCATTTTCCAATTTCAGATAGTATTTGGTGGGGAACCAGTTCAAGGTTAGGACTGATCATAACAACCTACGATATTTTCCAAAGTAGAAGCAGTTGCAGGAGAGACAGCAAAAGTGGGTCAGTAAGATCCAAGATTACGACTTTTACATTGAGTATGTCAAAGGGAATAACAATGTTGTGGCCAATGCATTGTCTCTGAGGCCAGGGTCCCTCTCTTTGATGAGCATAAACACAGATTGGAAGGTGTGACTATTTATGGAGTACTTGAAGGAATAATTTTCATGCGATTTTTTGGATGGGAAGGTGATGGATGAGGTCATTTATTTTCAAGACCAGGTCATTTTGACATCCCACTCTTGGTTGAGGAAGAATATCTTGTATGCAGCATATGACTCACCAATTTCAGGACACCAGGGGTTTACCAAGACCTATGGGACCATCAAAGAGAGGTTCTCCTGGAAGGACCTCAAGGAGGATGTGCTCTGACATGTCCGAGAGTGCTTAATATGCCATAGAAATAAGGGGAGTTGACCCATCCATCTGGGCTATTGCAGCCTCTTCCCATCCCAGAGGGGAAATGGGAGAGCATATCGATGGATTTCATCACGGGGTTTCCCATGGCACAAGACAAAGGCTGCATCTTCATTGTAGTGGATAGGATGGAGAATTATACACATTTGTTTGTTATTTCAGCTCAGTACACAACCTCACAGGTGGCCAAGTTGTTTTTAAGATAAATTCTCCGGCTGCATGTTCTTCAAAAGACCATAGTAAGTGACCGAGACAACAGGTTTATGGGAGGATTTTTGCAGGAGTTGTTCCAACTGGTGGGCACATAGCTCACATCGAGCATGAGCTACCATTCATGGGTTGATGGGTAAATGGAGATAGTGAACAAGTGGCTTGAATAATACTTGCAAAACTATGTCATAGGGAAGCAGAAGGCCTTGTTGCGTTGGCTGCACTTAGGGGAGTACTACTACAACACCACTTTCCATATGTCTATTGGTATCTCCCCTTTCCGTGCTTTCTATGGTTATGATGCATTAACATTTTCTGATGCTATGTTTGGGGCAAGTAATTCCCCCAGGGAAAAATATTGGATCCAAGAGAGTCAAGATATCCTCAGGGCTCTCAAGGACAACTTGAGGACAACGCATAACCAGCAAAAAATGTATGCAAACCAAGGCTGCGTAGAGAGGAAGTTAGAGGTATGGGACTTGGTTTACCTCTAAATTTAGCCATACAGACAGTATATGTTGAAGTGTAAGGGAGTTGAGAAGCTCAAGCCTCACTTCTGTGGGCCATATAGAGTTTTTTGATGAGTTGGGGAGGTGGCATATGAGTTGGAGTTTTCACAGGGGAGCCAAATCCAAAACATATTCCATGTTTCATGCATGAAGAAGGCTTTAGGACAACGGGTGAATACATCTATTGAGCTCCCTCCTACATATGATGAGGGGCATTTGGTGGTTCATCCTGAGGCCATCCTAGATACCAAAGAGAGACACTTGAGGAGCAAGGCGGTGAGGGAGTATTTAATCAGATGGAGGGACCTTCTGGATGAGGATTCCACTTGGGAAGGAAGATATTCTGCAGCATCTGTATTTGCAGTTGCTTGAGTATAAGAAACATTTTGGCAGGGAGGACTGTAATATTCCAAATTAGCACTTCATCTAATTGGAATATTAATTTTGATTAATTCTTTCATTTCCTAATGTTGGGCATAAATAAAGTGGGAAGGGGACACACAAATAACATTTGGCCAAAATAAATCCTTTTCCTAAAGTCACTAAGGGAAAATTGTGGCTCTAGTGGTGGGGCCAAGTTGGTCTTAGGTGGCAGCATGGAGGGGGCATGAAGAAGGCAGCGTGAGAGTGGTTGGAGGTAGGCAACACGTGGTTGTCTCAAAAAGAGGCAGCATAGGCGAAGGTGGGACCCAAGGAATCTATTGGGCCTCAATAAAAAAAGGGAGAAAGAAGGCCTCATTTTGTCATTCATTCAACTTATTTCTTACTGTAAATTTTATTGAGCACGCTTGAGCCAAAGATCCAAGTCTATAATGTCGTTCAGCACACAAGATCTTCAAGCGGAGATATCAACCTCTACCTCAGGGGAATTTGAGTGCCCACTGAGGAGAGGATTTCTGCATTTTATGGGAGTATTATGCATCAGCATCTTTAGGAGACAACGTATTCCCTTCAGAATTGCGTAGAGACAGAGAGGATTGTGCAGTGTAGTTGGGTGTTGGTGCAGGGAGTGTGGAAGAGAAGAGGAGCTTCAGTAGGATATTCGGAGGGGAGGTTAGCCACCTCCTACCAGGGATTTTTGTAGCATTCCATAGGAAGTTACCAGCATTTTCATCCAATGGTTTGGTTTCCCCAAAATATCGGTGAGCCAAGCCCAAGAGCGCCAATTTTCAGGGTCGAGATTTCAGCAGACCCTTTGCGGGTCTATTGAGGAGATTCTGGTGTCCAATTCTCGGAATTTTCTAAGCACGGGAAGCAGCCTAACTAGCAGACCAAAGGCAACCAATAGCAACATTTCTTGGGCTTGGAAGTAGTGATCAAGTCACCCAGAGCTATTTCAAGTAGGATTTTTTTCTTGGGTTTGAGTTTCCCTCTAGCCTACCTTGAGCAGGCCCAGGTGCAATATTTTCAGCACCTCATTTTTAATCTTTCCCAGTATATGAATAAATGGCTCAACATTGATTTGGCTCCAAATTTTGTGTTTTAATGGTGTATTGCTTGTTGTTGTAGTTTTTAGTCTATTTTTGTTAGTATCTCTGTTTAATCCCAATTTGGGATATTATAGAGGGATACCAGTACATATCAAGAGGCATACTAAGTGTGTGTTAGATAGGTTCCTAGTACCATTTAGGAGACTAACACAAGAAGTAGTGTTCTATCATGACCAGCAGGCTCAGGATGACTAGAGGATAGAATTTGGTGTTAGTGTGTCATGACCAGGCTCTATAGTGGCCATTTTATATAAACATTTTAGTTTTGAGACTCTTTTGATGTACTAAAAACTTGACTTGATATATATATATATATATAAACAAATTCTTTTTGGTTTTTTCAGCATATTTGATGTTTTTGTGTAAACTTTTATGGAAATGTACATGCATGCTTGTAACTAAAACGAATATGAAAAATGTCAATCTAACACATAATTTTCTGATGAATAAGCTAATGTATTAGATGCTCTTGGGACATGTTCATAAGTAATAAATTAAAAATAACGTGACAAAAGACAAAACCTCAAAAACTTGTGAAGCAACACTAGATTTTGAATGTTATAAATATTATTAAGATGCATAACCACTAATTTGGTCTCTAACCTGACCACTAAGAAGGATATGTCAAGAGAAATGACCTCTGAAAGGAGTTCAATAATAACAGTGTACTCAGCAACATTATTGGTAGCGTGACCAAGGAAGATTCCACCAGAACTAAGGAGATTGGAGAAAGGTGAATAGAGCACCCAGGAAGTTGATGTAATGTGTCGAGTATGATGACTAGCATCGTCTGCATATCCAACGTAAGGTGAGGGTAACAAAGACATCTATGAAAAGAGACAAGCATGAGGCAAATAACCAAGACTAACCAAAAAAATAAAAATGGAAAGCGAAAAATTGTACATAAAGTTACAAAGCATATGCTAGGAGGACGCTAATCATAGTACTTTTTCAGATAGAGCCCATTTTGAGGCTTTGCGAGTGGGTTTCCATCATAGTCCACAAGTTCATAGGAGCCTTTAGAAAGTACTCACGTAACAATGTAAGGACCAAGCCACATGGGTTGAAATGTTTCTGCCTCCAAGAGGTCATTTTTTTGTTCATAGACAAGAACAAGGTCACATTTTTGGAATGAGAAATGTTTAACATGTTTGTTGTACTAAGATTTAACCCATCTCTTATGAGCTTCAAGAGCCAATGCAACATCTCGACGAGTTTCATATTATTGGTGAAGGGACAACAATCATTCTTCTTCAATAGATGTGTTAGGTAAGATTTCAACAACAAGTGTTGGAGATGGAATTCGACACTCAATAGGAAATATTTCTTCGAGGCCATAAACAAGTTGGAAAGGTGTGAAACCAGTAGCAGTAGTAACCGTGGTTTGGTAAGCCCAAAGCGTAGAATATAACATTCTATGCTAGTTGGTTTTATGATTTCCTGCTAGCCATCAGATCATGGTTTTAAGAACATCGTTGACAACGTCAACTTGGCCATTAGCCTATTGGTAGGGGTAGGATGAGTAGAGTTGAAGAAAATCAAGCATAGTGACAAGATTAGACGTCATTTGATTTTGAAAATTTGAGCCATGATATGTGACAATAGTATGGGTAACATTGAAATGGGTGATGACCTTATTAAACATGAAAAGATCAGCAGTAATTACATTGGCCTTAAAGGTAGGAATGGCTTCGGCTTTAATATTCCCAATTAGCCCAAGATAATGGGAATATTAAATTTTGTTTAATTTTTCTGTTGCATGAATAAATGTGTGAAGGAGGACAATAAAAACTCCTAGAACAACAAATAAATCAATGCCACATGTGAACAAAGATAAATCTGGGCTATCTAAATAAACACCCTTATGATTGAAAGGGATTGAATCATTTGATTGGGTCAACCATGACCAAATCAATAGCGTTATATAAAATAAGTGATCCTCATTGATGCACAACGCAGTCTTAGTTGGAGGTGGCACATGTGAAAGAAGCTAAATCATTGAGATGGTTTAGCATTTTGCAAGATCTCAATCTTATAAAATGAGGAGGAGGACATCATGAGAAGGTTGTTGATGATTATCATTTTCTAAATATTCTTTTTATACATTTCTTATTCTCTTATTTGTTTAGCAGAGAATAGTGTTGTTTAGCACTGGGTGTTCCTAATCAGGAATTCCACTTCCTTCCTTGAGTAGCTCTTGGAGGAGTCTTGTATTTCTTGTCCACTATCAGGCATTTGGCCAAGCTCTTCTTCCAACTACAATGTGGATCCTATTGAGGGTTTGGTTGTCTTTGTAAGATGCAGCAAGTGGAGGCTAGATCTACTCAGACCTAGGCCATTCTAGTGCCTCTTTTCAGTGGGAAAGTATTCTATCCCCCTGTCAAGAGAGTATTGGATGATTGGAGCACTAATTTCAGATCTTCACTTGAGGCAACACATGTTCTAGAGCCTATAGTGCAGTTTTCCATCCAGTATGGTGTTATTTGCAAGTGTACAGTTGTAGGGTGTTTTGGCACACTATTGGAGGAGCGATCTCTAGTGTTGGGGTTCTGCCTTTAATTGTGGTGATCCATGGATTTCAGATCTAATCCATGTCATATTCAGATATGATATGGATACTGTTGTATTTGCTTCAGATTTTCTAAATCATTTTGCAGATCTGCTGCAAAAGATCTCAGATCTACTCCATGTACTTCACTTTTTGCTAAAAACCCCAAGGGGAATTTGTAGAGGATCCTATCTAGTGTACAGATATGATAAAGATTTAAATTTTTGTACACAGATCAGCTCTAGATATGAATTTTAATCTACTACTGTTTCAACCAATAAAAATAACGGTGTCAAGCTTGTTCAGTCAAATTTATGGTTGCAACACCTCATTTTTGAGGAATTCTTCATGTAAAGTCTTCTATTTTCAGTTCTATAACTCATGGGCTTCAATATAACTCTAATTTTATGTTATAAATGTACATGTTGAGCCTCCATATTGGCCTCATTCTTTTATTTGGCTTAACTGCATTATTTCTGAGCAGTATTGTTTAATATTGATGCTTTGTTCCCATCTGGGGATATTATAGTGGTATTAGAGAAATCATCTTGGCACAGCCTGTAAGAAACCAATATGTCTACAAAATAATAAGAGCCTCTTATTGACAGAGAGAAGAGGTATTTCAAAAGAAGACAAAAGAAATTTGATTACACAAATGATGATAGAGACAAGGGTAAAGCCCCTGAATCTGGAAGTGATGTAGAAGAAAAGGATTTTCCTAAGATCATTTTGAGAGCCATGCAAGATCTTGCTAGAGAGATCAAAGAGATGAGAATGGATAGAATCAAAGAGTCTCCTAAAATATTTCATCTTGGATAAATCTCTGGCATGTCTCATCAGTGGAATGATCAACCAGTGCACCAGCCACAGATTTCCCAATGCTCTACCATGCCTACCTTTTTGGCTATGGGAAATGAAGGGTTTCAAGAGCAAGCATCCCTTTAAGACTATTTTGAATAGTATGAGTCTCAAAATCAGAGATTCAAATATCACTTGAGTTTTCAATATTTTTGTCACCTGAAGGAAAAAAGAAGGCCAAGGCATCAACACAAAGATGGTGGATTCACTCAGAATCATGATCGACATCACTCTATGGGAATATTATTTCTACCCAATTTTGATGGGTCATCCAAGTGTTTTTCCAAGGCATGGGTAGAAAAACTTGACATCTACTTTCAGTTGAACAAGGTCCCGGAGATGAAACCTATCAAGATTGCAGTGCTGCACTTTGAAGGTGAAGCACATGACTGGTGGTTCCATGGCTTGTCTACATTGGGTCATGCCAATATGACTGCTTATTCTGAGTTCACTAGAAGGGTGGTGGAGAGATTTGACAGAAGAGATCCAGAGGCACCTTTCATGAGCCTTGCAAAGTTGAAGCAATTAGGTAATACAGAGTCTTATATTTCTGAATTTTTGAAGTTATCTATTATGGTTCCTGACTTGTCTGCAGCAAGAAGGGTGTACATGTTCATCGATATTCTAGATGAACCTCTTCATGGGTTGGTAAAATCTACCAAGCCCACTACCTTGCATTATTCCATTGAGAGGGCTAGAGACCTTCAAGATGCCTTGCCAAAAGAAAATTCAAACTTTCAGCACAAGCCTTCTTTCCTTCTAAAGGAAAGGAAGAGAAATATGCTCCTTCAAAGGAGAGCTCATACAAGAAGCCTCTTGATGATGAAGTTTAGAGAGATATAAGGAGGAAGAAGTTGTGCTTCACTTTCCAAGAATCATGGGCACCGAGGCATATATTTGATACTGGAAAAGCACATTACATAGAAGTCTTCTCAGATATTGAGGAGGAAGAAGAAGATGAACCAAGAAGGGGTCACAGCACTGACACTGATGGAGGAGATCCAAAACCATCAGGAGATGGGAATGGAGCCTTTTCTCCTATTGAAGGGACTCTTGCATCTTTGAGGGGAGTACCTCAGTACTTGACCTTAAGAGTTCAAGGTTCAATATTGAATCAAAGGGTTTCTGTATTGAATGATAGTGGGGTAACTCACAATTTCATTGATGATCATCTTGTGCAAAGGAGGGAAATACCCACTGATACTTTTGAGGGATTCTCTATTTTGGTCCCAGAAGATAGAACAATGCAATGCATGCATCATGTTCCATCACTTTCAGTCACCATGGGTACCTACACTTTGGTTGATCACTTCTTTGTAGTTGACATACCAAACACCAATGTTATTTTGGGTGTTCAATGGTTGATTACATTGGGGAAAGTCACCACTGATTGGGAGGCTTTGCAAATGGAATGGGTAGAAAAGAAGAGTGGTGAATATAAAATGATCAAAGGCATGCATACATACCCCTCACATAACACTTCCACACAAAAAACAGAGATGGATTTGCGTAGTGGAAGCAAGGACCTTATAGTCCCATCCATTATGTTCATGATATTTCTACATGGGACACTATTATCTAGTGGAAAACCACTTGGGAGACCACCTGATTCAGATTTGGTGGGGAATACCTCACAACATGCTACTCCAAGCTTAGATCTAGGAGGGATTGGAGCACTTGAAGACAAAGCTACAACATTGAGAGACTTGGGTAAGCTCAAGAAGGAGGGAGATCTTCTTCCCTTATCATCATCACCCACTCTCATTTCTGGATCTGCGTTGTGGGAGGAGGAGAATGGAAGGAATGGCCTTCCAACATACACCTTTGGCATGAGGAATTTCAAGGAGGAGATTAGCATCATGACAGACATTTATGTTGAGACACCATGAGCATTGTCATTGTTGAGCAGTTTAGATCTGTATCGGAAATCCCAATTGTTGGTGGATTATTCCAAATATCTTCACACTTGTATGATACTTGATGACCAGCTGCATGAAGAGGGATATCTAGTCCATGAAGGAGTCATCTATCATCATGGTAGAATCTTCTTGTCTAGAGCCTCCAAGCTCAAGAAGAAGTTGCTACAAAGGGCTTACCAAGAGTTATGTTTCAGCCATATGTATTCCATGAGGATATACAACATCATCATGAGGAGCTTTGATTGGGAAGGTTTGAAAGAAGAACTATGTCAACATTTTCAAGAATGCATGTACTATGTGGAGTTGGGGCAGAAACATGACTCTATGAAGGAGTTATTTCAACCACCACTTCCTTCTTTTGAAAGAGGGGAAAGATCCATGCACCACTCCACTTGTATGAGGAGTATTGTTGGTGAAGAATATGATCATGTAAAGCATGTTTTATTTTCTAATTATACATATTCTTTCACCATGTTTATGCAGGCCATGGCTCCAAGGAGGAGTGATATATCATGTAAATATTATGGCAAACTTTGGGCCACACAAATTTCTGAATTTGGCCACTCCCTTGATGAACAACGGGATATTTTCCATCATGATGGGTGCTTTCCAAAGGCACCAAACATATCTCTCACTTTTTGCCATAGTGAGATAACATGGGCAGCAAGTAAGTGGTGGGGAAACCACTTACCACACCTTGATTTGATGCAGGCAGGAGATGCATTGTGCTGGTACCATATGTGGGACTATGACCCACCTCCACATGCTCAAATTTCTATTTGTATGTATGTAGTTTTTCTCCCATACATTGATGATATTCTTGTACTTTTTATGGGGATGTATGGAGGGAGGATGGGAGGCATGTATGTACCACATGGGATGGAGACTCTCCATGTACCTTATGCTACATGTTTTAGGGAGAGCATTGGTTCAGCCATGTTTGTTTCATTTGAGTTATTGACTCCTTATGGGATGGACTATGTACATCTCATAATGACTTTGGAGGAACAATTCATGGAGGGTTGGATTGGTGAACACTTAGCTTATGGAGGAAGCTTAATTCATGATGGTGTCACCAATGGAGGAGGAGAAGTGTTGTAGCATTCACCTTATCAATTGCTTGAGGACAAGCAACATTTTGGAGGGGAGGACTGTAATATTCCCAATTATCCCAAGCTAATGGGAATATTCAATTTGTTTCATTTTTCTGTTGCATGAATAAATGTGTGAAGGAGGACAATAAAAACTCCTAGAATAGAAAATAAATCAATGCCACATGTGAACAAATATAAATCTAGGCTATCTAAATAAACGCCCTTATGAGTGAAAGGGATTGAATCATTTGACTGGGTCAACCATGACCAAATCAACAGCGTTGTCTAGAAGAAGTGATCCTCATTAATGCACAATGCAATCTTAGTTGGAGGTGGCACATGTGAAAGAAGCTAAATCATTGAGATGGTTTAGGGTTTTTCAAGATCTCAAACTTATAAAAGGAGAAGGAGGACAACATGAGAAGGTTGTTGATGATTATCATTATCTAAAGATTTTTTCTGTTTAGACATTTCTTATTCTCTTGGATGTTTAGCAGAGAATAGTGTTGTTTAGCATTGGGTGTTCCTGATCGGGAATCCCACCTCCTTCCTTGAGTATCTCTTGGAGTAGTCTTGCATTTCTTGTCCACTATCAGGCATTTGGCCAAGCTCTTCTTCCAACTACAACGCAGATCTTGTTGAGGGTTTGGTTGTCTTTATAAGCTGCAGTAAGTGGAGGCTAGATCTACTCATATCTAGGCCATTCTAGTGCCTCTTTTCAGTGGGAAAGTCTTCTATCCCCCTGACAAGAGTGTATTGGATGATTGGAGCACTGATTTCAGATCACGGCTTGAGGCCACACATGTTCTAGAGCCTACAGTTCAGTTTTCCTTCCAGCACTGCATTATTTGCAAGTGTACAGTTGTAGGGTGTTTTGGCACACTTTTGGAGGAGAGATATCTAGTGTTGGGTTTTTGCCCTTCACTGTGGTGATCCATGGATTTCAGATCTAATCCATGTCATATTCAGATTTGATCTTAATACTATTGTATTTTCTTCAGATTTTCTAAATCATTCTGCAGATCTGATGCCTAAGATCTCAGATCTACTCCATGTACTTCACTTTTTGCTAAAAACCCCAAGGGGAATTTGTAGAGGAGCCTATCTAGTGTACATATCTGATATAGATCTAAATTTTTTTACACAAATCAGCTCTAGATCTGAAGTGTAATCTGCTGTTGTTTCAGCCAATAAAAATAACACTGTCAAGCTTGTTCAGTCAAATTTATGGTTGCAGCACCTCATTTTTGAGGAATTATTCATGTAAATTCTTCTATTTTCTATTCTATAACTCATGGGCTTCAATATAACTTTGATTTTATATTATAAATGTACATGTTGAGCCTCCATATTGGCCGCTTGCTTTTATTTGGATGAAATACGTTATTTTTGTGCAGTATTGTTTAATATTGCTGCATTGTTCCCATTTGAGGATATTACATTGGCCCACTTAGTGAAGTATCCAACATCGAAAAAAATGTAGTTGTGACCATTAGCAAAAGCGGGAGTACATGTGATGAAATCAATGCCCAATTTTGAAATAGGACCAATGGTAACAACTAGATGTAAGGGGGAAGGGGGCACACACATTTTCTTAGTAAAGGCCTGATAAGGATGGAATTGTTGGACCATAGTAATACAATATTTAAAGAGAGTATGCCAATAGTACCCTGCATGAAAAATTTCCTGGTTAGTAGCCATGCTCGAGAGATGACCACCACACGCCCCAACATGGTAGCAATTCAAAACATGTTTTACATATTCATGGATAAGGAAACACTATAGAATGGAATTTAAACCATGAAGGTATAAAGTATCATTCAGAACAAGATAGTGTTTAGCTTGGTGATGAATATGATGGCAGTAATCCTTATACAAGTTTGGGAAAAATTGTTGGGTATAGAGATATAAGATAATATGTCTATACCAAATATCAATATATTCAACAAGATAAACCAATTCATTCGGCAAAGGATAATGGACTATGTCATCAGTATTGACTCGGGGAAGGTTTGACAATAACTCGAAGAAAACCAAGGATTTCTTGGATTTAGCACTAGTGAATACAAGGTCAAATGATGGAGAATAATAATCCATTTGTAATATTTTCCTCCTATTATCTGATGGGTCAAAATATGCCACATAGAATTATCTATAGAAATTACAGTGGTTTGTCACAATAGTATATAGTGTCAAAAGAAATTAGCAGTAAAAACAACAGCCAAGGCAAGTTTCTCCACACGTGAAAATCGAATTTCAGCCCTAATGAGGCCTTTAGAGAGATAATAAATCACATGACCACAGTGAGTGGCATCTTCTTGAACTAACAAAATTCTTATGGAGGATCGTGAGGAAGCAAGGTATAATAAAAAGTCACGAGAATAGTCAGGAGGACTCAAGAGTGGGCCAAAAAGTTAATGCCTATTTTCAAGGAATCAAATGATCATTGAGTTTGATCCTTCCATAGAAACGGAACTCCTTTCTTAAGTAAACACATGAAACCTTTTGTGATCTTGGCGTAATTGATGACGAAATGACATAAGAATTTTTCCTTCCCTTGCCAACTTTGGAGTTTTGTGATGGATTAAGGAGGGGAAATTGAAGGATTTCCTTAACCTTTTCAAGATAAACCAGTATCCTGTGTTTGGAAATGACAAAGCCAAGAAGGCATCAATACTCGACAAATAAAAAGTATTTATGCAGATTTGGACGGATGTTATAGTGGAATCATTGAAGGAAGATGGCTCAAAGATAAGCTAGATGGTTAGTGTGACATGTGGAATGAGAAGGTAAGTCATCCAAATAGGCTTGAATAATATTTTGGATATTGTGAAATGCATAATCCATATCCCTATGAAATTTGGCTCCCACATTTTTTAAGCCAAAAGTAAGTTTGTGGTAAGCGAAAGTGCCCGAAGGACAGATGAAATCAATTTTGTGTTGGTGAGCATGAGAAGAGGCCTAGAGAAGAAATATCATCTTCTGAAAGCACGAGAAGAGGCATAGAGAAGAACCATCATCCTCTGCAAGAATTTCCAATGAATTCATCATCCAGCAAAAGAGGCAGAAGATAGATTTCACTATTTCAACTTAGCAAAGTCAGAAAGAGCCAGAGATTATTGATTTGGGTGATGCAGAACATTCTATAGCATGAGAGGGTATTTTTCCTAACACTACATCCTCCTCTTCAGATTCACGGGAGCCCATGGAGATTATTCAGTCAGTAGGAACAAGTGAACAGGGTGATCAAAATATTTTCTCTAAATTCTTAGAGATTAAACATAAAAATGAAGCTTTAAAAGTAAATGTATACAGTTAGTTTTGGAAACATACATTTACTTCATAGCACAAGTTGTTGAAATCATTTAACAATGAAAAGGGAAGGATGTAGATGGATTTATTACAGACCCAATTCCCTTTTCCCAAAGCCCCTTCTGATTACAAGAAGACCATATTCTCTTTTTATAAAAATCATATTCATCCCATTGACCAAATGGACATGCACAAATAGTTAGGAGAAATTTTTTTCTCTACCATGACTAACACTGCTATGGCATTGTCCAAATTGAGAACAACTCTTTCAAATGTACGTTCACAGTTGAAGATTAATAAAATTTCCTCTTTGGCCAAATATAATAAGCTAAAATCATTAGAAGATACAATGATTAAAATGGGGCATGATCCCAAAGATGTCAAATTTGTAGAAGAAATCCTTAAGAAGAATAATGCAAACATTACAGCTCTTCAGAAGTAGCTCAAATTACCTTCTACAGAGGATCCCCAAACCAATGAGATAGAATAAAGTGAATAGAACAGAGAGGAAATTCTCAAACTTATCATTTAGCAGAACATTCAAATCAAGAAGATGGAGGAACAGATAGAAGGCATACTCAAGGAGAAGGAGAAATCTACTCAATTGGCTATGATTCCAATTCTAGTTGTACCTATTGCAGTTATAGGATCAACACCAAGTTCTTCATCAACAGCAGTAGAGTCTACATCAACATCATGTGACACAAACCAAATTATGTAGGATTTTTCTGTACAAAAGCAAGAAAATGAATTCGAGCTCTACGAATTACATCTCTGGTTGAAACAGAAGTATTTAGATAAACAAGATGAAGTCAAGCTCTGGGAGACCTTATTTCTCTTTTTCACCTTTTCTCAAACCCATGAGTTCCCTGATTTAGTTATCTGGTGTCAATCTAGATATGATCCCCTTAAAAGAATTGTAGTATCTCGGAATGAAGACATTCTGATTTATATCACACCTGAAGCTATGAACAAGATGTTGTTAATCCCGAGTGATTCTCTTAGTCATTTTTCCCTATCTTCCCTCATGGAATTATACTACGAACTGACCTTTCCTCAAAGAGCTCATATTTTTGAAACCTTTCTTCAAGATGATGTTGAACTTCTGAAAAATAATCTTCCTTATCCATCCACTATGTTCCCTAAAGCAACCAGGCACATTATTTCTTTAATTTCCTATTTATTAGGCTATCAAAATGACAGAACAATAGATGAACCAATTTTGGGTTACTTTTCCATTTTTTCAAAAGACATTCAGCTAGCATTCATGTATAATTACATTCAATTCCTGGTTGATAATATGTATGAGCAGATGATGAATTTACTACTCACAGCTTGTTCAAGTACATTACTGTATTGGTTCACATGTTTCTTTTTTAACAATGGGATTTGTTACCAATTACATTGCACAAACAAGATGATCAAAGTGTTAATCAGTCAGTCATTCATTGGACTCAATTGGTTAGTTCCATTTCAATTGAATTTTCATTTTCATATTTCATTGAATCCTTCATTCATCTAGTTTCTTAGCTTTTAATAAATCAAAATGAGCCTATAATTGGCTCATAAATCAAAAGGATACTTCAATTAAGTGATCAAGTTAAAACATGTGACTGGTATATTTACCAGAATTATACAGAGATCAGAGTATATTTCTGTGAATTGGCACCTTACAAGATGCCCAAATATGTCCCAATGATACTTTTCTCTCAGGAATATATTAGGAAAATGATTAACATGGATGAGTTGCATTTTTTTTAGGTAAAAGAAAATCTTAGTTTAAGATCAAGACTAAGGTGGGGTCTTTCATATGCAACATCAGGAAAACAGGAATTGAAGTAGATGTAATCCTCAAGAGGATGAACTTTCAGCCAAGTTTCACTTGGTCATATGATCCATTCAGCATCATTTCTAACTTGAGGGTGGAGCTGAAGACAACACCTTACAATCACACTCCTAGGCCAAAAATTGAGAAATTCATGAACCAAGATCAGTGGGTAGAAAACACACTGCAAGAAGTAGAGGAGAAAATTCTTTCTACCTCCACTTGGCAAAATCCCATTTCTCAAAGCAAACATGAGAAGAGGCCTAGAGAAGAACCATCATCTTCTTCAAGCATTGCTAAGGAATTCGTCATCTAACAGAAGAAGCAGAATACATATTTCACCATTTCAACTAAGAAAAGTTAGAAAGAGCCAGAGATTATATATTTCGGTGATGCAGAAGTTTCTACAGCATCAGAGGGAAACGTTCCTAACACTCCATCCTTCTCTTCAGCTTCACAGGAGCCCATGGATATTATTTAGTTAGCAGTAACAAGTGAACATGGTGATCAAAATATTTTCTCTAAATTCTTAGAGATTAAATAGAAAAATGAATCTTTAAAATCAAATGTATATAGTTAGTTTTTGAAACATACATCTACTTCACAGCACAGGTTGTTGATAACATTTGACAATGAAAAGGGAAGGATGCACATGGCTTTCTTATAGGCCCAAGTCCCTTTTCCCAAAGCCCCTTCTAATTAAAAGAATACCATATTCTCTTTTGATGCAAATCATATCCATCCCATTGACCAACTGGACATGTACAGACAGTCAAGAGAAATAGTTTTCTCTACCATGACTAACACTACCATGGCATTGTCCAAATTGAGAAAAAATATTTCAAATGTACAGTCACAGTTGAAGATTGAGAAACTTTCCTCTTTGATCAAAGATAATAAGCTAAAATAATTAGAATATATAGTGATTAAAATTGGGTATGATCGTAAAGATGTCAAAGTTGTAGAAGAAATCATTAAGAAGAAGAATGCAGAAATTGTGGCTCTTCAAAAGTAGCTCAAATTACCTTCTAGAGAGGATCCCAAAACTAAGGAGATAGAATAAAGTGAACATAACAGAGAGGAAATGCTCAAACTTACCATTGAGCAGAACATTAAAATCAAGAAGATGGAGGAACAAATTGAATGTCTACTCAAGGAGAATGAATAATCTACTCAATTGGCTATGATTCCAATTTCACTCATACCTATTGCAATTTCAAGATCAGCACCAAGTTCTTCATCAACAGTAGTATAATCTACATCAACAGCAGGTGACACAAACCAACTTATGTAGAAATTGTCTCTACAAAAGCAATAAAATGAAAAACTTCCAGAGAAATTCAAGAACTTAGAAACATAGAAAATAAATAATGATACTCTCTACATGGAATAAATGCAGTAATCCCACAGGTTAAAACAGAAATTTCAGAAGTTAGAGAGTGAGTTATTAATGGCAGACACCTTGGCCTAAGCCAAGGAAAAAATCTAGACTGAAATAAGTCAGGCTATGATAGAAGTATGGCCCTCCATAAAATTTTCTTTGAACAGGAAGAAGCAATCACAAAATGCAAAACAGTCATTAGCAGGAAAAGGCAGCACTTAAACAAAAACCAGTTGAAGCTTCAGATATGATTAAGGTGGTGAATTCAAATATCAGAGCTGAATTATAACAAATCCATATCACAATAGAACATAAACGATTTTGGAAATCAATAAAGTTCTGCAAAAGAAGAATTTGTTAAATCAGTTGGAAACCAAGTGCCAGACTTTAGACATTGTTGTCCAAATATTTCACATCAAGTTTAACCTACTAAATCAAAGAGGATTTCTAGGATTAGTAGCACCAAATGACAAGTTAATCAGCTTGGAGAAGTATTGCAAGAAGATTTATACAACTGCAATTGATAAAGCTAAATTTTGTAGGGATAAAATGTCATATGACAGGAAAGTCTTTTCTAGAGGCTTTAGAGTTTGATTTAATAATCAGACATGAAATCAAACATCTTTTTATCAATAAGACTACTTTGAAAGATATACTGAAGTAGATGAATTTTTCAAGAGATTGATTAATCTAGATATACCAAGGCAAGAAATATGGGATCACTTATGTAAAATTATCAAGTAAATTTCATCTCCAATAGCATGCCAGCAAAGCAACACATTTTGGGGCCACATCATCAACCACTTCCTTGAAGATAGTGATAACTCAACACATCAGTTTTTGTATTCCTATATTTTGATATTATTTTTATAATCTTTTTAGATATTTCTTGAGGATAGAATTTAGTTATTAAGGTTTGCACCCTTGGATGAGAAATTGTAAAGTATAACTATATGAGCTAAGATCATTGATGATTAATAAAATGATTTTGGATTTGTTTCAAACATTTTGTCTCCTTGTAAGTTTTTCCAGTATACATTTCATTCTGTTTTCTGCATATATTTAAGTTTTATGGAGATAAGTAGGTAAGAGAAAACTAAATTTCAGTCTAACTTAAATTTTCTAAAGTTATAATATATTTTAGAGAATGATTTATTAGACTATATGTCTATATAAGTCCCTCTACATCAATTAATTGTCAGTAATCCTCACAATGTTATATATATTTTGTTAAGCTGTAAACATCATTTTTCAACCTTTCTTACTTATGATAAACTAAGGATTCAATCAGAATTTTTATCTAATCATATTTTCTGACATTTTCTGCCTTCAAATATGAAAAATCAAATCATTGTTTTGAAGTAAAGGACATCCATTTTCTTAATACTCAATACTATCAAAGTTTAAAACATATGTCTATTATTTTCTCAATACGTTGTTCATCCAAAAACTCCTTTTAAAACAAAAAAAATATTTTATATGCTCTAGCATAATTAATTAACCTATAATTATCTCAGAGGACTACATCAGACTGGCACCGTTGCCGGGGATAGAGAATTTGATCCATTTTCCCTAGGACAACAATATAGCTATTCCTTTAAGGGTGAATAAAGGAGTAGTAAGGTTAAAATATTTCACTTGGTGACTTTAGAGAACCCAAAACTGGCTCCTTCAAGACATACCAGGTCTCACTCTGATTCTAAGATTTTTTTACCTTTGTCAGATCCAGATAGACTGGAAAGACAAGCCACTTTAAGAAGAATACTTCAAACTCCTTCTTCTTTTATACCTCCTCAACCAGAGGATACTTCAGTCCCTAATCCTTTTATATCTAAACCTATTCCTTTAAATTCAAAAGATCTACCGCCTAGGGTACATGAATTGATCTCTAAAGGAGTTTATTTTTAGCCATCTCTTTTGGTTCATTCATTAGAATCATATCAAATACTTGAACTACCTTCTGAATCTCCCAAATCATAGCAGGATTTGGATTTGAACTTACCTTAATTCAAACCTACTGATTTCATTTCTCCAACTTCTAATTCTTTTCTATCTACTTCTTCTCAACTAGAAGATTGCTTCTCCTTATATTCAAATCCTTTATTTGAACCTAAATAAGGAAAAATATAGGTCCAGAAATTGATCATTCGTACACCTTTGAAATATTTAAGAAGATATTCAACTTTATTTCTTCATCCACCTTATTTTACCCCTCCATCTTCACCTTCATCTCCAAATTCTACCTCATCATCTTTAACTACTACCTCATGATCTTCTACAACAACCACTATTGATTCCTCTTCATATTCATCACAAGGTATGGCTGCTTTTCAGCCTATTTTTCAAGCAATATATGTTGATTTACAACTTGCAAACATATTAAACAACTTTCGTGATGGATACTTGAAACAACTTCTAAGGTTTAATGGGGAAACTGGTTTATCTGTTGAGGATCATTTAGCGGCATTCTTAGATTTTTTTACAATATGAATATCGAATATGAGAATGTATATATGAGATTTTTTATTCAATCCCTAGAAGGAAATGTTAGGATTTGTTTTAGGAAATTGGGGGCACACTCTATTCGAAGTTTGGATGAATTAACCGCCATATTTAAGAATCAATAGGGTGTTAAAAAGGATCCTATCTATTTTCTGACAAAATTTGAAGAACTCAAAAGAAACTATGGTGAACCAATGGTTGATTTCATAAAAAAAATTAATAAAATTTATCATAAGATTCATGTTGAATATAAACCACCAGTAGCAGTAGCAAAGGTTAGGTTCTCCAAAGATTTTGAAGATGACTTTGCAGTCATGCTTAGCGAAAGAACATCTAATACTTTATAAGACATGCAAACTAATTTCATTGAAGTTGAAGCTAATAGATCTGCTTCAGCTAAACTAAAATCCAAAGCTGAAAAGGCTCAGAAGAAAATGAAAGCTAACCAAGAGGTTTCTTCTTCTTCTAAGTCTAAAAACAAATATTGAAAGATAGATGAGATAACTTAATTACTTAGGAACATTTCTAAAATTGAAACTCAACCAAGAACAGTTTAGAAAACTGTGTCCAGACCTCAAACTTAAACTCAAGCTCAATTTAAGAAAACCCCTAAGCTTCAAATTCTTCAAAGGCCCAGTAATGATCAACAATTTCCACCTCCTCTATTGATTGATGATCAACAGCCTGATGATAGTACCCTTATGATCACTGAAGATATAAATAATCTTGAAAATACATCTGTTCAAAATTCCATTGTCCCTCTTCCTCAACATCAATCTTCTCAAGAAGATCAAGAAAATTCACAAGTGTCTAAATATCAAGCCTTCTCTGAATTCTCAGTTGCAGAGCTAAATAGAAGGTATGATTTAAGACCAAGGGCAGGGCCTCGAAGACCTGCTAAAAATCCTGTTATAATTGAACCTCAAATAAAATCTATTGAAACCCAAAAAACAATAATTCAACCTTTAAATCAACCAATTAATACCACCTCAATTGATAAAACTATTTTAACTACTTTCAATGTTGAAAGGGAAATAGAGAGAGTAAATATTCCCATTCCATTATCGGAGCTTTCAATGAACCCTAGATACAAAAATCAAGTTACAAAATGGATTCAAAATTCAAGTGTGGATGTTGAAGGGGATGTAATTAGTTTACAAGTGAAAAACCCTCAGTAGTATTTGGTCCAAGCTCAGACATGATTGATGAAACAGTGCCACCTTTATATGTTACTTTGAAAGCACATGATTCATTATTATATAACTGCATGTTATATTCTATAGCCTCTCATAATCTTATGCCGAAGGTTATTATGGATCAACTTAATTTGGAGATTACTCGATCTTACCATGACCTATATACCTTTGATTCCAAAAGGGTACCATGTCTAGGACTCATAAAAGACTTAGCGGTAACTTTATCCCAAATACCTGAAAAAAGTGTAGTTTTGGAAATTGTGGTCACTGATATCCCTCCTAAGTTTGGAATTCTTCTATCAAGGTCTTGTTGTGCCAAGCTAGGAGGAAGCCTTCAAATTGACATGTCTTTCACCACCATTCTTGTATATGGGGGTGAAAACCTTAGGTTGTACAGGGAGGTTAGATTCATTCATATTGTTTTCAAAGAAGATCAAGCTAGAAACCATCCTATATATGTAGTTGACCAAGATTTTTGTTGTTTTAGAATAACTTCAAATAATTTGCAGAATTTTCAACTTAAAATTGAAGATGATGTAGAAACCCCAAAAGCTGTCAAAACTAATATTTGGAAATTGTATTTTGATGGATCTTGTTCAAAAGAAGGAGTTGGAGTTGGTGTTGTTCTAATTTCACCAGAAATAAAAAAACATAACTCAATCTCTTAAACTTGAATTTTATGTTGCTAATAATGTACCATAGTATGAAGCCTTTCTTTTAGGATTAGAGTTAGCTACAAGTCTTAAAGTGAAGAATTTAAGTGTGTTCAATGACTCAGGACTCATAGTCAAACAAGTTAGGAATATTTGTCAAACAAAGCATCCTAGACTTAGATCTTACAAAAATGAGGTTTGGGATTCAGTGGAAAACTTCTTTCATGCATTTAACATTACAACTATCCCTAGAAATGAGAATATTCATGCACACTCCCTGGTTGTTTTAGCTAGTTCATTTAAAATTGTAGATCAAATGCTTTTGCAATATCAAATTCAATTCAAATATAGCCTTCTATCCCTAACAATATTAAATACTGGAAAATATTTCAGGATGATGAACAATTGAAATCTTTTCTACGGGTTATTGATGAGTTTTCTATTTTGAAAATTGAAGAATATTAGTCAGATATAAATGAATCAATAAGGAATATCAAACTTCTGATTTAAATTCAAAAATGGCTAGCCAAAATATCATTTAGTTTTCTAACAACTTTATTCCAAAAGGTCTAGTACCTTTAGAAAATTATTTGACCAAAATGATGTTCCCAAGAATCCACTATCAAATTCACCTGAGGAAGATATTGAAGAATCTAATATTGGAACACCTGAAGAAATCAAGAACATTAAAATATCTACAACTCTACCTTAGGAAGTAAAGACTCAATATTTGAACCTTCTTAAAGCTTATAAGGATGTTTTTGCTTGTTATTATGTTGAATTAAAAACCTATGATATAACCCTCATTGAGCATAAAATTCCTTTAAAACGTAAAGAAAAACCCTATAAGCAAAAATTAATGAGAATCAATCCAGTCTTACTCCCTACCATAGAGAAAGAACTTAATAATTTACTTGATTCTCAAATCAAAGTTCCATTAAGATATTCAGATTTAGTTCCTGTTAGAAAAATTAATATGGAAATCAAACTATGTGTATATTTCAAGAACTTAAACAAGTCATCCTTAAAGGACAACTATGCATTACCCAAAATGGATCAGTTGCTTCAAAATGTTTCAGGTGTAAATAGACTTTCAATGCTAGATGGATTCTTTGGATACAACCAGATAATGGTGAGCCCAGAGGATAGAGAGAATATTTCCTTCACCACTCCTTAGGGTGCATTTATGTATGCCAAGATGCCCTTTGGATTAAAAAATGTTGGAGAAACATTTCAGAGAGCATGGATTTAGATTTTGTGGGTAAGACAAACAATTTTTTTGTTATATATCTTGATGACCTTACTGTGTTTTCTAACTCAAATCAAAAGTATTTAAAACACTTGAATAAAGTTTTTGACAGGTGTAGAAAATTTGGGATATCACTCAATCCCAAGAAGTCTTGTTTTCCACCAGAGAAGGAAAAATTCTCGGCCACATAATTTTTAAGGAAGGAGTGGTAATTGATCCCAAAAGAGTTTCAGTTATCCAATCATTTTCATTTCCAAGGAACAAAAAGGAGATCCAAGCTTTTCTTAGAAATATTAACTTCCTAAGGAGATTCATTCCTAACTATGTTGAAATAGTTAAGGATGTCACTGATATGTTGAATAAGAACCATGAAGTTAAGTGGACAATACTAGCTAGATATCCTTTTGCCCAAATTAAAAGGCCATTTCTGAAGCCCCAACTTTAGCCATCCCTAATTATTTTGATCCCTTTATCATATTTTCCTTTTCCTCTGAAACCACTTTAGTTGCTATCCTTTTGCAAAAGAATGAAGATAGAGATGACCAACCTATCGCCTTTTTCAACAAGGTCATGAGATACATAGAACTTAAATATGATATCATTGAAAAACTGGCTTATTCCTTAGTCCAAGATTTAAAGTCTTTAAGAATTTGTGTCCTCCACTAAACCATTACTTCTTATGTTCCCAATAGTGCTGTGAAAACTGTATTTATAACTCAACCTGAAACTGATAGGAGAAGAGGAAGATGGATTACCAAAATACCTTAATTTTATCTCAGCATCAAAACTAAAAAACTGGTAAAAGGTCAAGGTTTGGCTAAACTCTTAGCTGAATTCAATTGTAAGGTTTTGGGGATAAATTCTATTTTTGAAATCTCAATAGAGAAGAATCCATAAGAATCTTCTCTAAATTCACAAGGGGAGAATCCACAAGAACCTTCTCTAAATGCAGAAGGGAAGAATCCACAAGAACCTTCCCAAGACTTAGAAGGGAAGAATACACAAGAACGTTCATCTTCAATTCAATCAGTTCTTGTTTATATTGATGAGAAATTCTTGCTTTCAGAATGGTACTCTGATATTTTACATTTTCTTATAAACTTTGAGTTTCCTTCTCAATTTTCAAATAATCAGTGTAAGACACTAAATTTAAAGGCCATAAAGTACTGTATCATCAATGCAAATCTATACTAGAAGGACCCACTCAATATCCTTTTGCTTTGCTTAACAAAAAGTGAAACATAGGGGATTATTGAATAGTTTCATGCAGGTATATGTGGAGGACAATATGTATGGAGAGATACAACATGTAAAATATTGAGAGTAGGATTCTATTGGCCTACCATGTTTTCACATGTAGGAGAAAAGGGTAGGAGTTGTAATCAATGTCAAATGTTTGCTGGAAAGAAAAAATTAGCAGCACTTCCTTTGGTTCCAGTACTAGTTTCAACACCTTTCTTACAGTGGGGATTGGATTTCATAGGGGAAATTCATCTAGCATCAAGAAACTAGCATATATGGATACTAACTACAACATATTACTTTACCAAATAGGTAGAATTGATTCCAGTTAGAAATTCCATAGACACTGTAGTTATCAAGTTTATTGAAGAAGATATTTTGTCCAGGTTTGGATGTCCCTAGTAGATAGTAACAGATAATGTAGAAACATTTAGCAGTGTCAAAATGATTGAATTTTTTCAAAAATATCAAATTATGTTGCATCATTCTACTCCTTCCTATCCACATGGAAATGGACTTCCAGAGTCCTCAAACAAAATTTTGGTCAAAGTTATCAAGAAAACATTATAAGATCATAAAAATAGCTGGGAAAGTCATCTCATTTATGCAGTTTGGGCTAATAGGATATCTCCAAAAATATCTACAGGAAAATCTCCATTTTAGTTGGTTTATGGTAAAGAAGCATTTTTCCTACAAATCTATCTTTCCCTGTTTTGAAATTTTTGCAAATTGTAAATGAATAACCTGTGATTTTTCTAGGAGAACCAATCATATCATTGAACTTAATGAAAATATAGATGAAATCCAATACAATCTTAGGAAATACCAGAACAAAATCAAAAGTCTCTTTGATAAAAAAGCTAGAGAAAGAGATTTCAAGGAAGGAGATTTTGTGTTAAGATGGGATGCTAGGAGGGAAGATAGAGGAAAAAATGGAAAATTTGAGAACCTCTGGTTTGAACCATTTAGTATTGCAGAAGTCAAGGGTAATAACATGTTTATCTTGCAGAACTTGGAAGGACAATTTTCTTCATTTCCATTCAATGGAAGATATCTGAAGCACTACATTCAGTACTAAAGAGCAAAAGAGTGATTCACACATTCATCATTGTATATCTACCAGCTTTTTTTTATTTTCAAGTATGTTTTTTTTCTCAACAAAGACTCCATTAGCCCAAGGAGAAGGCACTTGGATCTGACAGTTATCTACATCCTAAAGGAGGAAGCACTCCCCAATTGGAGACGATGTTGTAACATTTCTTGTTTTAATAAGTTAGACATTTTAGAAGAAAAATTAAAAATTAAAAAATGTTAGGTTTGGATATGAATAGAAGAAAATCCAAAAAATGTTAGGACTCAATGTCAAAAGAAAATAATCATATCAAAAAATGATAGGATTAGATGCTTTAAAGAATAAAGGAAAACATATTTGAAAATGGTAGGCATATATAGAATAAATAAAAGAAATAAAATTGCTTAGTTTCAAATAATAAAAAAGAAATAATTTGTGTGCAGCTTGTTAGAATGCCACAATCCAAAAATAATTTGGTTTAGGTCACACTGTTCAAACATGATCTAACCATTTCAATTTATGTATTTAGATTAGGAAATTAAATTTCACCAAATTAATTTAATTTTGGTTGAACATTAGGCTTAGAAAAAATAAATGGCAACTAGACTAAATGCGCCACAAAATATTAGGATTAAATTATGTTTAATAAGGATTAATCGCTTCATTAAGTGGTTAATTATTTTTGTAATAAATCACATGTTACCTTTTTCGCAACACAAAAAACCTTTTTGTTGCTTGTGTTATCATGAGAGAAAATCTCAACAGTTGATCTCTTCCCCACCCAGATCAACAGCGGGGAAGGCAGTTCGCACCCCCTTTCTTCGTTTCTTGTTAAAAGAAGGAGGGGGGGGTCCAAAAATTAGTTTCTTTTTTAGTGGGCCCCTTGCAACGTGTTGCCTCCTCATCACTTAACACACAACCCCCCCCCCCCCCCCCCAACCCGTGCTTTATACCAGTTACTATCGCCTACCCCCTCTGAAATATGCCTATCCTCCCAAAGGTAATTTCATTTCCCACAAACGTTCACATCATCTTCCGTCAACATTCAAATCCCAACTACCAATTACCTTCCGCCACCTGTAACCTCTCTATTTCATTTCACCATTCCATTACACCTGATCCCTTACCGTTATCTATTGATATTATTATCATCCTCTCCATTACCGTTATCCATTAAACCTCCATAGATTTTTCTCCAACAATTATCGAGTATAACGGAAACCCAAAACATGTTATAAATAAGCATTTTCCTTCCTTGCACCATTATTTCATTTACTATGTTGTTATGTTAAAATTACAGGTTTTCAATCAGACATGGTTCAGTCTATGTTTTCTATCGCCCTTGTCAACAGAGTATTTCAGAGGTCTATCAGTTACTTTCAGAGACCGTCTTCTTCCGATATCAATGTTAGCACAGAAGCCACATTTCTTTCCCTCTAATTGAAAGAAATGGCACCAAAAGGAAAGGGCCAAAACCCAGTAAAATAAGAAACTCCAAATTTGTCTGCAACCATAGATCTTGACCATATCCCATTAGCTGACCAGTTTTTCAAAATAAAAGAATGTGGATTCAAACTCTACGAATACATCACAAGTTAAAACACAAGTATTTAGATAAACATGATGAATTAAAGCTCTAGAAGACCTTATTGCCCCTGTTCACATTTCCTCAAACCCATGAGTTCCCTGATTTAGTTACCTCGTGTCAATCTAGATATGACCCCCTTAAAAGAAATATGGTAGCTCAAAATGGAGACATTCTGATTTATGTCACACCTGAAACCATAAACCAGATGTTGTTAATCCCACAGAGTGATTCTCTTATTCTTTTTTCCCAAGATTCCCTCATGGAATTATACCACAAACTAACATTTCCTCAGAGATCTTAGATTTTTGAAACCTTTCTTCGGGATGATGCTAAAATTCTAAAAAAGAATCCTCATTATCCATCCACTATGTTCCCTGAAGCAACTAGGCACATTATTTCTAGAAATTTCCTATTTGTTAGGCTATCAAAATGACAGAAAAATAGATGAATCAATTATGGGTTACTTTTCCCATTTTTCAAAAGACGGTCAGCTAACATTCATGTATAATTACAGTTAGTTCCTGGCTGATAATATGCATGATCAGGTGATGACTACTCAAGACACGTTCAAGTACACTTATGTACTTGTTCATATGTTACTTTTTCAATAGGGGGATTTGTTACCAATTACATTGCACAAACAAGGCGATCAAGGTGTTAATCAATCATCCATTCATTGGAATCAATTAGTTAGGTTCGTTTCAACTGAATTTTCATTTGTAGATTTCATTGACTCCTTCATTCATCCATTTTCTCATCTTTTAAGCAGTCATAATGAGCCTAGAATTGGCTCAAAAATCAAAAGGATACTTCATTTAAGTGATCATGTTAAAACAGGTGACTGATATATTTACCAAAATTATACAAATATCAGAGTATATGGTTGTGAAATGGCACATTACAAGATGCCCAAATATGTTCCAATGAGACTTTTCTCTGTGAAATATATTAGGCAAATGATTAACATGGATGAGCTACATTTTTTTTCAGGTAAAAGAAAATCTCAATTTAAGATCAAGACTAAGGTGGGCTCTTTCATATGCAACACCAGGACAACAAGAATTGAAGCAGTTGCAATCCTCAAGAGGATGAACTTTCAGCCAAGTTTCACTTGGTCATATGATCCATTCAACAACATTTCTAACTTGAGGTTGGAGCTCAATACAACACCTTACAATTACACTCCTAGGCCAGAAATTGATAAATTCATGAACCAATACCAATGGGCAGAAAACACACTACAAGAAGCAAAGGAGCAGATTATTTCTACCTCCACTCTGAAAACTCCCATTTCTCAAAGCAAACATGAGAAGAGGCCTATATAAGAAACATCATCTTCTACAAGCATTGCCAATGAATTCATCATTCAGCTGAAGAATCAGAGGACAAATTTCACCATTTCAACTAAGAAAAGTCAGAAAGAACCAAAAATAATTGATTTTGGTGATGCAGAAGTTTCTATAGCATCATAGGGAAATGTTCCTAACACTCCATCCTCATATTCAACTTCATAGGATCCCATGGAGATTATTCAGTTACCAGGAACAAGTGAACAAGGTGATAAAATTATTTTCTCTAAATTCTTAGAGATTAAACAGAAAAATGAATCTTTAAAAGCAAATGTATACAGTCAGTTTTGGAAACATACATCTACTTCACAACAAGGGTTGTTGATATCATTTGACAGTAAAAAGAGAAGGATGTAGACGGATTTCTTGTAGGCCCAAGTACCTTTTCCAAAAGCCCCTTCTGATTACAAGAAGGGCATATTCTCTTTTTATGCAAATCAGATTCATCCCGTTAACTAAATGGACATGCAAAGACAGTTAGGAGAAATGATTTTCTCTACCTGAATAACACTGCCATGGAATTGTCCAAATTGAGAATAGATCTTTCAAATGTATAGTCAAAGTTGAATATTGAGAAACTTTCCTCTTTGTCCAAATATTATAAGCTAAAATCATTAGAAGATATAGTGATTAAAATTGGGTATGGTCCTAAAGATGTCAAAGCTGTAGAATAAATCCTTAAGAAGAAGAATGCAAACATTGTAGCTCTTCGGAAGCAGCTCAAATTACCTTCTACAGAGGATCCTCAAACCAAGGAGATAGAAGAAAGTGAACAAAACAGAGAGTAAATGCTCAAACCTATCATTGAGAATAACATTCAAATCAAGAAGATGGAGGAATAGATTGAAGGCCTACTCAAGGAGAAGGAATAATCTACTCAATTGGTTATGATTCCAATTTCAGTTGTACCTATTGCAGTTTCAAAATCATCACCAAGTTCTTCATCAACAGCAGCAGATTCTACATCAGCAGCAGGTGACACAAACCAACTTATGCAGGATTTGTCTCTACAGAAGCAATAAAATGAAAAACTTCTAGAGAAATTCAGGAAATTAGAAACACAGAAAATAAAGAATGATACTACATGGAAGAAATTTAGGAATACCATAGGTTAACACAGAAAGTTCAGAAGTTAGAAAGTGAGTTATTAATGGCAGACACCTTGGCCCGAGCCAAGGAAAACATCTGGACTGAAATAAGTTAGGCCATGACTGAAGTATGGCCCTGCATACAGATTATCTTTGAATAGGAAGAACTAGTCACAAAATGCAAAACATTCATTTTGCAGGAAAAGACAACACTTAAACAAAAATTAGCTGAAGCTTCAGATATGATTAAGGTGTTGAATTCAAAGAGTAGAGCTTAATTACAATATATTAATATCACAGATAGAACAAAAACCATTTTGGAAATCAATAAATTTATGCAAAATAATAATTTTTTAAATCAGTTGGAAACCAAGTGCCAAGCTTTAGACACGGTTTTCCAAAGATTTCACATCAAGTTCAACCTGCTAAATCAAATAAGATTTCCAGGATTAGTAGCACCAAATGACGGGTTGATCAGCTTGGAGGAGTATTGCAAGAATCTTTATACAATTTCAATTGATAAAGCTAAATTTGCAGGGATAAAAGGTCATATGGTAGGAAATGCTTTTCTGGAGGCTTTAGAATTTGATTTAATAATCAGACATGAAATAAAATGTCTTTTTATCAATAAGCCTACTTTTGAAAGATATACTGAAGTAGATGAAGTTTTCAGGAGATTGATTCATCTAGATATACCAAGTCAATAAATATGGGATCACAAATGTAAAACTATCAAGTAAATTTCCTCTCCAACGGCATGCCAGCAAAGCAACACGTTTTGGGGCCACATCATCAACCACTTCCTTGAAGACATTGACAACTCAACACAACAGTTTTTGTATTCCTATATTTTAATACTATTTTGTAATCTGTTTAGATATTTCTAGAAGATATAATTTATTATAAATAACTTTCCAATCGAGTTATTAAGGGTTGCACCCTTGGATGAGAACTTGTAAGCAGAATTGTATGAGCTAAGATTATTGATGATTAATAAAAGGATTATGAATTTGTTTCAAACAGTTTGTCTCCTTGGAATTTTTTCCAGTATACATTCCATTATGTTTTCAGGATATATTTAAGTTTTATGGAGATAATTAGGTAAGAGAAAATTGATTTTCCGTCTATCTTAAATCATCTATTTTAGAGATTGATTTATTAGACTATATGTCTGTATAAGTCCCTCTACATCAATTAATTTTCAGTAATATTCATAACATTATATATATATATATAGATGTAAACATTGTTTGTCAACCTTTCCTACTTATGATAAACTAAGGATTCAATCTGAATGTTTAGTTGATCATATTTTCTTACATTTTCTGCCTTCACATATGCAAAATTGAATCATTATTTTGAAGTAAATAACATCCATTTTCTTAATACTCAATACTATCACAATTTAAAACATCTACCTGTTATTTTCTCAATACATAGGTCATCCAAAAACTCCTTTTAAAACAACAAAATATTTTAGATGTTCTAGCATAATTAATTAACCTATAATTATCTTAGAGGACTACATTAGTTGGAAGTGACTATTCATATTCCATAAGGGACATTAGAATTTAATAATGACTCTTCATATTCCATGTGGGACCCTTGGTCTTCCACCCATTTTACATTCCACAAATGATGTGCCAAGACACTATGACACATATGACTCTTGAGAGGACTCTTGAAAATTATGACATGGAACTTCATGATGATGTGGCATTGCTAAGATGATCCTTTTGCTACTTTCTTTGCATCTTAATGATGAATCTTGAATGTTCTTAATATTCATCCTCCGAGGGGATGATTGATATGGAGTCTTCATGCGATAATAATATTTGATCTTATATTGGAAACTAAGTGTCTCTTAATCTTCTCTTAAATGATCAAATTTTTCTTTATAGCTATAAAGGTGTCTTCTACCAGGGTTTAATTATGCATTTCCTTTATCATCATCCTTTCATGATAAGATGAAGTACGTGCGACTGAAAACCTCTCATGAAAAGCTGACATAAGTCTAAAAATTCCATCTAACATGTTTCATGAAATCACTCGTCAAGGCTAGAACCGAGTGACAAATTAAGTGATTGACTTATGGATTGTGCATTTCTAGAGGAAAATGTCCAAGACTGAGGCTTAATACTATGCAATGAATAGTTCACCATGGCCAGGGTTAAAGGATTGCACAATTTAGGGTTCAAGAGCTCAAGGCTAGGCCTTGAGGCTTGAGGTTGTCCAATGCGTAACTCTGGAAGAACAAACTTAAGGAACTGTGCAATTAAGGGACTCGGGAGGTCAAACTTGAGGCTTGAGCCTTGAATTTTCCCAGTGCACAATTTTGACAGTTCAGGCTAGGTGATTGCGCAGATGAGGGGATCAAGAGCTCAAGGTTGAGGCTTGAGGCTTGGAGTTTCCCAATGTGCAGTTCTGGCAAGATAAACACCTAGGATATTACATAGTTGAGGAGTTCAAGGGCTCATTCTTGAGGCTTTAATTTTCCCAATGTGTATTTCTAGAGCAAGAAATATCTCATGGATTGTGCAGTTTCACAACTCAAGGTGTCAGGCTGGAAGCTTGAGGCTTGACACTATGTAGTGTACAGTTGTGGCTGATGAGGGAAGAAATTGCACAATCTTAGAGATCAAGGATCAAGGTTAGGCACTATGATGACGCAGTGATCAGTTTCAAGAGGAAAGGTTAGGGCTTGAGGGTTGAGACTGTGCAATGCATAGTTCACGAAGGTTGAGTGAGGCTAAGTTTCTCAAGCGGGAACTTTTACATATTTGGCTAAGTGTGGGATCGGTGAGACCGGAGTGAATAAGGACAATACTTGAGCATGATCACACACTTAAAGAAAAATTGCGACGCAACATTGATCACTTGGAACACATGAACAACATAATTCCCTCAATGCGACGACATTGCAACTGTGAAAAATGTTTGTCTCACAAACAAAAATCCTACTTCAGTTAACTGATTTTCATTTCCTACTTGTGTTCTTTAATTAACAATTTATTTACAGAATTATTTAGTAAGTATTAATGAAAATACACTACATCCTACACCAATATATAGATCAAGTACTGAAAAATAATATGAGACAATCACACAATGCACACACTTATTTTTGGACTAAACGTCCCTGGAAAAACCTAATGCGAGAAAATTAGTGCAGAAAATCTGAGGGTTTTATTATTAAGCAACATTTTTCTAATTACAATCTATGGATGCCTTGATAGCCATCCAGTACAGAGAATTCACGATAGACAAAAAATAGTGATGTTTGCCTCACACTGCAAGTCCCGGCTGATCTGGATCTAAACTAGAGAAGCCCCATCTCCCTCTGCGCAACCTCTATGAAGTAGATGTGTGGGCCTACGTGGGGATGGTTGAGGACTATGTCATCTCTTCTCTGAGTCGATCTGCCTCTCATAAAATTAAGATTCAGCCCTCCCGGCTCAGAAACCCTAATCTCCAGCAAAACTCATATTGTCCCTTGGAAACACTGTGCAGTCCCTACGTGGGCCTGCGTCACCCCTTCTAGGGACCGCCTCACCTCTCCTGGTGGATGTGATGCTTCCTCTATTGTCTTTGCTGCCTCTATGAAATGTACTCTTGGTCCTCTGACCAATAACTATTTATGCCCCTCACTCCACTGAATCACTTATATCTTATCTTCGTATGAGCACTGCTGTGATCAAACCTTTAATCAACTGCTAAGATTAAAAAAAACTTGATCCTTGTCACTTAGAAGCTTCTCACCCATGTTTACATTAATTCACTTTAATTATTTTAATTTCCTAAGTTTTAACTTAGGCTCCATTAAAAATAATTAATTATTTTAATAACTTGCACTCCAGGTGGAATTTTTCCAAACGATTTATGGGTCTTGGAGATCTCATGTTTTCTATCCCCTCCACAAATTTCAGATATAGAGCACATCTGATGCTACCCAAAAATAAACACTCCCTCTTAGCAAGGAAGGTGATCTAGAAATACTTCTCACCATAAGCATCACTGTGATCCACGGCATCAGTCCTCTACACTTCTGATGCTCAACCTACTACCCCTCATCCACTGAATTGTTGCAATATGTATTGTTTTCCATGACTCTGCCACTATCACTGCAACATCTGTACTACAACTCCCTCTCAAAATGTTGCATCATGTTGCCCATAATACTGCCACTGCTAACTGCTGCACTGCAACTCAGTTGTTGAGAGTTAAGCAACTAAAATACATCCCAAGTCCTAACATACTAGTCAGTTGGATGCACCTTGATGTTGAAGCTTCCTCTACTACTAATTTGTGTTGACCCTCTGATACTACTGTGTTGTTGTTTCTATTCATTGCATAAGCATTGTGTTGCACCAATGTGCACTGCATTATTGCTGCCACACTATTTTTGCCTCTACTTTGTGTTGCTTCAAACTTTGGTGCTTTAGCTCTACCACTGTCGCTCCATCATCCCTTGCACCAACTGAATCTTGTCATTCTACTATTGTCATTAATGGCTCCTGTAGTCATTTTTTATCAAAGAGTTTGGGTACCTCAAGGATCCTACCCCTTTTCTCAAGTTTTATATTCCTCCTCCTGGCTCTTATGTTTCTTTCAAACCTAGACCTTAGTTGGGACCCTTCCTCTCTTTGAAACTCGTACTAGAAAACTCGCACTTCCTACGGTAACTACTTTCGACAAATGGAAGTTGATACACTGCCCAGATCCTTGCAGAGCTACAAAGATATGGAAACTAAAAACTAGAGAAGGAAAGGATCTCGTCAAAATGTTGAATGCCTCCTCTCTCCTCTGCGCAACTGCTAATAGGCTCTACACACTCCCCGCTGGAGTAAGTAGATCCACTCCCGGATATTATTTCTCTGCAGTGAGAAATCGAATTCCTTGGCTCAGAATTCTCTGAGGAAGACATTTCCTCAATTTCATGCAACCCATTGGCTTCCATTTCTGCCGAAAAATGTCAAACTAGTTCCTTTCTCCCTCTTTCACTGCTACCCCAACAAAATTCAAATCTCAATTTCCTTGGCACTAGATTTCCTTCATGAAAATCCTTCTACCAACAAGCACTGGATCTAGATTTCTTGGAAAGAAAATTTCTGAGGAACCGATTCCCTCTACTTTGCTTCTGCCCCACTAGACACTATTCTGCACCAACATAATCAGCGTCCCACTAGAAAATCGAGATAGGTAAACTATATTGCACCTACTGTCATGGAAACCAGAAAAATGAGACTCAATAGCCTCTATGCGGCCCAGCAAACACTATGTTTCCTTCTGTAGCTACAATGTCCCCCTAGGAGGCTGATGTAGGATTTGTGTGAGCCTTCCTTGGTGACTATGCCACCCTTCCTCTGCCTCTCTGGCCTAGAACAACATTGTCTCTTGGGACAGCTACTTTCCCACAGCAGATTTTTCTCTATCCTCTCGTTGATGGCTTTAGTCCTCCTTGATATGAAATTAATACCATGTGAAAATTTATGAATCTAAAAAATATAAATCCTACTGTAGTTAATTGATTTACATTTCCTACTTATGTTTTGTTATTTCTAATTTGGTACAGATGGGTTGCTCCACTAGACAACCTAGAGTAACTCTTTCAAACCAAATTATGACTGAAAATTAGCCTTTTCAGCCTAAGAGGGCTCTCTCAAAGGTAAATATGATTTGTTCAAATATAATTCAATCATATGGCTAACTCTGTAATAGTTTCTTGAATTTTTTTGTATGCAGGTGAAAAATGTATAGGGTTTACTACCATTGTGATTATGGAGTCAGTGCTAGGAAAATTTTAACTCAGTGTCATGGTTATCCTTATGGAAGCTGAGGCATGTGGATGTTTTAATGATAAGAAAACACACACACATATAAAATATTTTAATTCTTAAAGGAAGTCAGAGCATGATTTACATGAATTCTAAGTAATTAAACATTAAGACACTGAAATAAAAGTAGCAAGATACATAGGAAAAATCTCATAAAAACATCAGATTAATTTTAGGTGAAGAAGAAAGCTCAGAACCACTGTATATTACTGAAAATAAAAGTTTACAATAGTAGTAGTGTAAAATAACATCTTCCAACCCTGAATTCTTTGAAATTCTACCTATTAATAGGCTTTAGTCACCGTACATTGGATCTGCCTACATGGCTAGATCATTGAACTACTTTTTATAACACCTATCTTAACAAGAAGCAAAATACAAGGGAATGATAATGACACCTACTAACTTTATGACTTAGAGACCTACTAGGACTCTTCCACTTATTTATTACATTCACTAACTGAAAATACTGCATAATTACATCAAAATAGTTAAGTGCTCGAGTGGCACTAACCATAATCAAGGCATAAATACCCCCACTAGATTTAGAAACTAATCAACCTATTTTTAAGGAAATGGTGTCATGATTTTTGATGAATGTCTTCATGTTGAGCTAGTGAACTAGAAAACCTTATCGAAGACCAAACCTCCACCAAAATATTCCATTGATACTCTTTAAACTCTCCACATGGCTATCTGACCTCCAATAAACCCTCAAAGCACAAAATTTCTATGAAATGTTGCTCACTACAAAAAAAGGGGAATCGAGGCAATTTCATAGTGAGATTTTGTAGCAAATTCACTTCACCCACCTATGCCATGTGTTAGCCCTATTTTCTGATTTGGAGATGTTTGTTGAACCAAATGAGCTAAATACAATTTTCTTCCCACCTTAATTTTGAATTTGTCCATGATTTTAAGCAAAAAGTCACCTACAGCGATTTTGTAGCGAAATCTGGGGTTCGCTACGAAATTTCTTAATTAGCAGAAAACTCAAAATTGACCCTTTTCTTCAAAAAATTTCCTTTAGATTTGGAAATGTTGATTTATGAATGCTGCAAAAATGTCAAAAATGTATTAGGTCTACTCTTCAGGCTTTGAGAACTTCACCTTTAGCAGTAGGAGGCTGAATCTCTTCAAGTTCATTTATAACTGTGATTTTAAGGCCTCTTTTCTTTAATTTTGACTATATCATCTCCATTTGATCCTCTAGAGCTTTGACCTAACCTTTGAGCTTCTTTCTTTTATATTGTAACCATAAATTTTGTTTCTAGTGTGCTTTATTACCCTTCTCAAAGGAAGTGTCCTTTTCAGCAGTTTCTTAGCATTGGTTAATGATTCATCATATTGATTTAGCTACTCATTTACTTTTTCTTTCAAATATTCCATCATATTTCTATCTACCTTGTCTTCCTGCAAATCTAATTTGGTCGCAATGACCTCTTCTCTAGCCTCTCTCAACTGCTCTTTTAGCACCTGCACTTCAGTTTTCTCAACCATTTTCTCTTTACTTTTCCTTTGCACAATGATCTCATTTGCTGCTAGAGACAAATAAATAATATCTTCTGTGATAGGATGCCTTCCTTTGTCAGCATCCCTCGTCTTCTTATTTTCGATGACACCCTTTGCAAGTTGTAGCCTAGTGAGTAGTTTCCTTGGCTAAAATATGAAACCTGCATATTATCCTACAAAAATCAAGGTTTTTAGCGGTCATACCTTTTTTTTTCACCTTTAATATCTTCAGCTTTGACCACTGGAGTCACCTCAATATCTATAGCTTGAAGAATGTCTTCAAGGTTTCCCTTCCCACTTGTTTGACTTCTGGTTATCCTTCTGTGACCTTTCTTACTGAAATTTTATTTGTTGCTTGTCAGTGAAGGATGTGGAATTTTTGCCTCTTGTACAGGCTCTATTTCAATATCTATTGGCTCTATAATGGGATCTGTCTCTTCTTCATTGACACCCTTTGTCTCAACTGCAGGTTTTTCATTTTTATTTGAAGGGGTAGCTTTTAAATTTGGGGTTTTCTTGGGTGTTACCGAATCAACCTCATAACCACTGAGAAAAATAAAGGTAGCCCAGTCTCTGTTTAGTTTCTTCAACTCCTCCAGCACCATGATTTTAATCAAACCATGGCGTAAAATTGAGGTCTCATTGCTTTCTTCCCTAGCCTGAACCTTCTCAGAAATTTTCCCTAAGCTCCTAAATAAGAAAAAGGGAAGATCAAGAGACTACTTACCAGTGAAGTGCAATAAAAGCCTGAAATGGTACAGGTAAACCATATGAAATCTCCCCTCACAATTAAAGTACTTTTGAATCACAAATAGAAATTTGGAGTAGTTCTCCTTCATGTAGCTCCTTGGAATTCTAGATGCCATGTATGCTCCAATGTGTTATGGTTTTATAGATTCATCATAATTTTTCATCTTGAACTTAGTGTCTTTAAACCACTCTTCACCCTCCCTTGGTATTTTTGTGGCTTGAGAAATGGTCTCAGGTGATACTGTAAAACTTATAACCCCCACCTTCGAAGTTGTGCCTATGAAATTTACTGCAAAATCCCTTGATACCTGAGCATGAGAACCTCGGATTTTTTTACATAATTTCAGGCATCTAACGTTGTTGAAGGATTGTACAAAGTTGGGGTCTTCATTGAGTAGCTTGAGGTCCATGGGTTCATATCTCACACAGGAGCCCCCTTTCTTTGTTTTCTTCTTCATGGCCATCTTCTTTTATAACCACGTTTCCTTCTTGAAATAGTGACACCTGCAAGAAAACAAATGAACAACAAGTTTATTGCAGTGGAGTTGGACTTTTCAAGGATGCTAATCAACTATTGCATGCAAATATTGAAAGGAATATGACAGAGAGGAGCTTTGGAGATGAGTTTAAATTATGAAATTCGAATGTGGAGAGAATAATGAAAATGGGAGTGAAAACTAATAATGAATGGTACTTACGATTTTTCATGCTTGGATGATTGTAATAACCAATTATATGACCTTGCCTTTACCCTAAACCACTAGAAAATTGACAACTCATCATCCCCTTTATTGGTGCAAAAAACATGATTCTGCAGTGTATTTAGTTATAAACCTGGAAGATTCGCTACAGACTATTCAAGTCATTCCATAGTGAAATCTACCTATTTGCAGTTATATTCGCTGCAGAATCACGAGAAAGCATACAGGTGGCCACCACCTCAATTTAAAACAATTCATGTGAGCCTAAAGTGGAATTTGATAGATTTGACTGAGATGACATTACCAATGGAGTATTCTAGACTTAGGATAAGGACCATTTCGTGAGTTTCTCATCAATTTCATGAACCAACTTTATGAGACAAAATGAAACCTAGGTTAATGACCCTATCAATCAAAAATTTAAAATTTATGTGTGATAACATGTTCTTTAATTAACAAGTTATTTACATCATTCTTTATTAAATATTAATGCAAATACATTGCATCCTACACCAATATATAGATCAATTACTAAAAAATAAGATGAGACAATCACACAAAGGACACACTTATTTTTGAACTAAATGCCCCCGGAAAAACCCAATGTAGGGAAACTGGTGCAGTAGATCTGAAGGTTTTTATTATTAAGTAGTAGTTTTTTTAGTACAATCTATGGATGCCTTAATGGCCATCCAATATAGAGAATTCATGTCAAACAAAAATTAGTGATTTTTACCTCACACTACAAGTCTCAGTTGATCCATATCCGAATTGGCGAAACCTCAGCTCTCTTTGTGCTGCCTCTGCCCATTAGATGCGTAGGCATGCATGGGGATGGCTGAGGACTGTGTCACCTCTTCTCTAAATTGATCTGCCTCTCATAAAATCAAGTTTCATCCCTCTCGGTGGAGGAACCCTGATCTCTAGCAAAACTGAGATTGTCCCTTGGAAATACTGTGTGAGCCCTGCATGGGCTTGTGTCACCCCTTTTCGAGACTGCGTCACTTCTCCTCGTGGTTATGCTTCTTCCTCTATTATTTATGATGCCTCTCTACTGTGTAATCATGATCCTCTGACCAATAACTACTCATGCCCCTCACTCCGTTGAATCACTTAGTTCTTATCTTCGTCTGAGCACTACTCTGTCAGAAAAAATCGATCTCCAAATTAACTCTGTGTGTGTTCTCCAACTGGCCCTCAAGTCTTCCTTTATAATTTTCATGTTGAGAAATAAAAAATCATGATCAAACCTTTAATCAATGGCGAAGATTAAAACACACTTGATCCTCATCACTTAGAAGATTCTCACCCACATTTACATTAATTCACTTTAATTATTTTAATTTCCTAAGTTTTAACGTAGGCTCCATTAAAAATAACTAATTATTTGAATAACTTGCACTCTAGGTGGAATTTCTCCAAACGATTTCTAGGTCTTGGATATCTCATGTGTTCTAGCCCCTCCATGCAATTTCGAAACTAGATCACATCCAATGCTACCCAAAAATCAATAGCAATGACTTACCCCAAGTGTGACACAAAAGATACACTTTGCGACGACGATGACAACACTTGTGTGACAGTGCTTGAAATTTGGGTATGAGTGTGATACATGTATATATAATAATAATAACTCATTGACACCAAGGTTACCCCTTGAAATAGACCAAAACTACATTCGTGCTATGTGCAATGCTTCTCACACAAAAATATGGCATTTGCAACACTACTTGTGAAATGTGAGTGACATTGAAAGAGACACATGCGAGAGTGAAGATAACATGAAAGCAACACATATTGAAGTGAAAACGAGAAAAACAGACAGTCATAAAGATTAAAGATACACTCGTAAAAGCGAAGGTTCGCAGAAGCGACAGTTGGAAAAATCTATGAAATAGAAGTACAATCGCAACCAAAAGTGAGAGACTATATATTGAAATTGTGTGTTGATTTTCATCAGAGTTTGAACATCACACAAAGACTATCTTGATGGAAATGTGTTATGTGTGTTCAAGCTTGCGTAAGAGAATTCACTCATGAAATTTTTACGAACTGAACATGTGTATGCAAGTGACTTCGACACTCAGAAACCAAGAAGAATACTTAAACACTTAGCATAAAATTCATTGATCATGAAGAAAATAGATCGTTAGATCCTCGGTAGGCTCCAAAATTCACGTGTAGGAAAAATTTTGGAGGGTGTTGATCACAGTGTCAATGATTCCTAATTTCCCAATAAATTTATGGGTTTCATTGAAATTTTCAGCCATCTACCTAAATTGGATACAAATTTGATAATGCATTACTTACGTTATTGACTTCTAAGAAAACATATTTTTTCACCTTCCTATTAAACATGCATCTACTATGCATAACCAATAAATATTCCTCGTGATTTCATAAATGATCCTCGAAGATCAAATCCCTAGATTTTTCTTAACTAAAGGTGTTTCCTCTTGATCCATAAACTGTCGTGGATATTCCACTGGATAGTTTGTCACAAAATATTTGATAATATTATATTTAAAATACAAAATTCCACATTATTGTAGTTTTATTAGATTTTTGGATCTGTATATTTACTGTTAATAGTGCATGCCTGCAAATTAAAAATCATGCAGAAAATAGATAACGAAAAAATAAAATATCACACACACATTTGACACAAGATATACTCTAGGAAACCTTTTCAAGAGAAAAAACCATCTAGAAGGTGAGGTCACTCCACTCTCTTTCTCTGAATGAAAATATGGTTGCGAGTACAAAGTATTATGGCATGTGGCCCATGGGTTTCTATATTACTTAGAGCCTCACTGTGTGCTCTATCTCCTATCCCTCTCAGATATTTCAGCTCAGTTATGGAACAAATGCACTCAAAAGAATGGAATCCATTTTCCTCCTAGTGGCTTGATTATAACATAGTCGGATAACCTACTAGTGGTTAGGTTTGACTAGCTCAAATCTTAACCAGAGTTAAAAGATAGAGTCTTATAGAGTATTTTACATCATAATCACATGGCTAGTCCCTTTTTCATGAATAATGGGGGTTGACGTGACATCCTCTCAAATTATGGTGGTGAAAACTGGAAGGTAAACTTATGAGTGGCATAAATTTTGCTTACAGACACTAATTGATGTGATTCTTGCATCGTTGGAAAGGTATCTATGTGAAGAATATCATGAAAAGGTTCCAGGATAAGGAGGTAATTTTTTACCCACAAAAACTTTTGTTATATGCCTCAAAACACTCCCGAAAGGTTTCAGAGCTTATTTTTCCAAACTGGGTCCCACTGGTAAAAATAGTCTCGTGAGTTCATTCCTCCACTTTTTCCACTTTTAAAGCATCGAGATGGATGAAAAAAAATATAATGATTCAATCTATACCAACTATCCATTGTAATAGTCTAACAAATCTCATATAAAAATGTGACACCCTCCTCCCACATTTACCCAAGCTAAGCGGTCCACTAGGTTAAACATTTGACAAGATGCTACTATGATGTGATTCAACCTCCTAGGTCACCTTAAGGAAGTGGAACCAACATAACACAACCAATATGAACTTCCACGCATACTACATAAACTTCAAGAGCCAACCAACCCTTCTAGGTTATCAACCCCTGAGACAACCCATCATTTGAAAAGCCCTGCAAGCGACTGAGGCCTTCCATTTGCTCCCACAACAAGGCATGCCAGTGACTTTGGAATTTTATAGCTAGTTTTATGTTAGATTCCCTGGATTCTATATCATTTTTTCAGGGCCAAGATTCAGGCCACTACCCAAAACTTCATGAAAACTTCAGAAATGATAAATAACATGGGAACAAAGATACTAATGCAAACTTTGATGCAAATACTTGATCTCACCCCTACTAGCCATGACAGGCATTTCGTCAAACATGTCACAAATATGTAATCTGTAGGTCATAAAATCATATATGAGAATAGGGGTCTAATACTTATCTAAGAATCGTAAAGAAGCATTGTTACATTATCACAATAGCTGCATTATCATCTATGAGGAAATATATACATTTTGTATTCATTTTATAATCAAAACATGATGATAACCATACATCAAGTATGTCATAAAACATAATCATAACCAACAGAAATAAAAATTATATAAAAGCCTTAAAATCCACATATAAACCAATACATTTACACATAAAATACCAAGTAGAAGAAGCTCGTATTAATGAATGAAAAATACAACCATGTATGGGACTTCCACGAACCACCCGACATAGGTTGGTTGAACAAAATATTTCTTTCATCCAATCACCCCCATGCCATATTCCAAGCATGAATGTGGGACTCAAAACCAAACCAAACCCGGTTTTCTTTACCACAATACCCACCGGATCACTAGGCCCTAAACAAACATGGATGCCACCAGAGTTCTCCACCTAAACTGTAAGGAATTTTATTTCCTCCTATTCTATGGGATTTAACATATATCTCATCATTCACCGATCTAGGATTCCTAGGCCTAATTGATACACCACCCTCCAGGATTTACTATATATCCCTCCATACACAAGTCAAGGATTAAGGGAACACACCTCTAGGATTTACTGTATATCCCACCATTCACCAATTGAGGGTTCCCAAGCCTATCAAGGCACTCCAAATCCAACTTTACCACAATCCCAGTTGAGTTCAAATATTCCTTGGCCATGTGTTCTTTCTTTCAAAGAATACCTCACTTAGTTTCGAAGCCATACGACAATACAACTTAACCAAATACAAGAGAACCCATCACACCATGGCTATCTGGAAATGGAATGGATAGGCTAAAAAACACTATCACACCTGTAAAAACCCATGGAAATGACAACAAGAGAACAAATTACCCACATGCACATCAAATATAGCAAGGAAACCACACAGGAAAATTGATACCTGCAATTAATCCCACTATAGTTGCTTGATGTTGCTCTTCATTGTCTGTTCTTTTTTTTTTTCCTTCTTGGTCCTTCCTTTGCTTTCCTTGATCCAATTTTGGAGTAATCCAAGAAAAATCTAAGTGTCCAAGAGTGTGTGAGAGAGAGAATAGAGAGATAGCTCCAAAATTGAACTGATAAAAGGTACCAACCAATCCTCGGAAGCCTTTTTATTAATGAGGCCTCTAGTTTCTTCAATTTTCCATTATTTTCAATTTTCCTCCTCACATGCAACCTATGACCTTTCACCTGCCTTTTCCAATTTCCTTAGCTATAATAAACCAAATGAACACCCATTCTAGGATTTTTTTTCCCAACGTTCAACTTGGAATAAGTTTCCCATGACCATGGTTATTCTTTTTCCTTTATTAACTTTATTTAGATGAATTTTTTACCAGGCTTGTTATAGAAACCTCCCCCTTGGGGGAAAACCATCCTCAGTGTTAAATGACACCTACAACCAACACGACTATTGTAAGCAAAACATACTACCCATGGAGATTTATAACTTAGCTCATTACAATATTTACAGTGATCAACCTGTTGAGAAACAAACCAACATGACAAACATAAAAACATGACAATCATAATGATATGACACCCATACCACTTATTGGATCTTTATAACACATCTCATGGCTGTATTTACATCCATATACATATGTACATATACCAAAAAATCACAACAAAACATATACAAAAGCATTTTCTCAACCAACAAATAGAGAAGGAGGCATGACATGCATTTGATCTGACATCTCCCATGTAGCTTCGTTAGGCCCAAAGTGCTTCCAATTCGCTTTAACCTACTCGATTTCTCAATTCCATAACATGAGAATCTTTCTTTGCAAAATACACTGTGGTTCCAGCTGGAATTATCCATTTCGATCCACCTGCAATATAGACTAGGCAAACACATGACCAACATATTTAACATACTTCTTAAGTAATGACACATGGAAAACATCATGGAATTTCACTTTCAGAGGGAGAGCAAGTCGATAGGCTACTAGTCTAATCCTTTCAATAATATTGAAAGTTCCATAAAACTGAGGCGTCAGCTTGGCACATGATCCAATCCTCAAGGAGCTCTTCCACCTATTCCCCAACCTAAAACTCTTTAGACATCATGTTCCTATCTGCATAGTTTTTTTTTCTATCATGTGTTGCCTTTAAATTATGCTTGATAACCTGCATTTCCTATTCCATCTATGCCAACATGTATGGCCCTATCAACACCATGTTAACTGGATCACTCCAACTAATGTGAGTATTACAACTCTTCCCATAAGGTGCCTCAAACAGACTCATCCTTAATGACTCTTGATACACATTGTTGTACACAAATTCAACTAAAGGTGGATACTCTTCCCACTTTCATTGTTGATGGATCACATACATCCTCAACATGTCCTCCAATATCATGTTGATACTCTATGTCTGTCCATTTCTTTGTGGATGATAAGTTGTGTTGAAGGCCAACTCTATCCCTAAACCTACAAACAACTCCTTCCAAAACTTGGAAGTGAACTTAGCATCCTTGTCTAACACAATCTTCTTCGATACACAATGCAACCTCAACACATATCTAATGAATACTTATGCTATATCATTAGTTGAATATGTATATTTTACTAGAATGAAGTGTGGTACCTTTTCAACTTGTCCACCACAACCATAATAAAATCATGTTGTCTAGATGTCCTCGGCAAACATGTGATGAAGTCCATGGAAATGACCTCCCATTACCACTCTAGAATCGTAATCGGTTTTATTAGTCCACCTATATTCTTGTAATCTGATTTCACTTACTGACAATCCAAACATCTAGCCACAAAATTTTCCATGTCTTTCTTCATATTAAGTCAATGATAAAACTTCTTCACTGTTGTCGATGTCTTTTAATATCTTGGGTGACCTAAATATGGTTTCGCATGAAACTCTCGAAATATAGTCTTCTTGAGCTCATTTTTTTCTGGAACATATATCTTGTCCCTAAATATGATAAAACCCCCTACTATAAGATAATATTCCACACCCTGATCACATGTAACCCGTTTTAACATGTGCCTAAGTTCCATGTACCTGCAATCCTGTTTTTTTTCTTGTATGATCTGACCCCGTAAGTCTATCCCATAGGAACTCATAACTGATATATGATTCACCTATATCTGCCTACTAAGAGCATCTGCAACCCTATTCTCCTTACCCTTGAGGTACTTTATCTCAAATTAAAACTCACTAATCATGGCAAACCATCTAGCTTTCATGGCATTCAGATTCAACTGGTCAAATAAGTATCTCAATCCATTGTGATCACTCATCAATAGAAACATCCTACCCAGAAGATAGTGCCTCCACATCTTTAGTCCATGAATAATCATTGCAAACTCAAGATCATGTGTCAAATAATTCTTCTCGTGGTCATTTAGTTTCTGTGACTCATAACAGACTACATGTCCTTCTTGCATAAGGACTCCACCAAGTCCTCTCTTGCAAGAATATGTACACACCACAAACTCTTTGTTCGGATATACAATATTTAACACTGGATCATTTTTGAAAAACTTATTCATATGCTTGAAACTTTATTCACATTCCTTTGTCCACTCAAATTTCTTACCTTTCCTCTATAACGACGTAATAGGATATGTTGTCTGAGAGAATTTCTTGATGAACCTCCTATAGTAACATGCTAGTCCCATGAATGATCTTACCTCATCCACATTTCTAGGAGTTTTCCACTCCATGATTACACTTATATTTTCCAGATTCATTGTTGTGCCTTCCTTGGAAACAACATGTCTCAAGTAATGTATCATTTCTGAAAGAAATTGCATTTACTAAGCTTAGCATACAACTGATTCTCTCTCAACAATCTCAATATTGTTGCTAAGTGTTCGGCATGTTCCTCCACATTCTTAGAATATATCAATATGTCATCAATGAATACAATAAAAAACTTATCCAAATAAGGTTGCAACACACTATTCATCAAGCACATAAAAGTAGTTGGACCATTAGTCAAACCAAATGGAACTAAAAAAAACTCATAATGCACGTACATGGTCCATACATTTTTCTTGTAAATATTCTCTTCTTTGATGTGTACCTGATGATACCTTGATCTCAGATCAATATTTGAGAATATTGATGCTCCCTTCAACTGATCAAACAAGTCATCAATCCTCAAAAACAGGTACCCGTTCTTGAATGTTACCTTGTTCAATTTTCTGTAATCAATGCATAGCCTAAGAGTGCCATTCTTCCTCTTCACAAACAACATTGGTGCACCCCACAGTGATACACTTCGCCTAATGTATCCCTTGTTAAGCATTTCCTTCAACTGCAACTTTAACTCTACTAACTCTGGAGTGCTCATCCTATATGGTGCCTTTGATGTTGGTGCTACCCCTGGTACCAACTCAATAGAAATTCCAACTTCCCTATGAGGAAACAACTCTGAAATCTCTACTGGAAACACATCCTGAAACTATTATAAATTTGGGTACCTACTTAATACCTTTGCATCCTCATCCTCCTTACCTTTATCACTAGAAATATGCACTACAAATAACACACACCCTTTTCTGCTTCTGTGCTTTTCCTGCATCATTTTCACCATTGAGACTGATGTTTCTTTCTTCTTACCCTATAATATTCTCTATTTTTCATTTTCATCCAAGAACTCGATAGACTTATCGTAGCAGTCTACCTTAGTCATATCAAGATATAACCAATCCATACCCAAAATCATACTATATGATGCCAGCGGGAATACATTCAAATGTGTTGAGGTAGATATACCATTCAATTCAAATGCACAAGCTCTTACCCAATGATGAACTCTTTTCTTTGTACATGTAGCCAACCGCACTAGGAAAGCTTCTGCATGCACTTATTTATTCAAACCACACTTATCCACCAAGTCAAGGTTAACATAATTATAATTAGATCTAGGTTCAATCAAAACAGAAACAACTTGATCACAAATCTTACCACCTATCTCAATGATAGATTCTTGGTGATTTTCCTGCCTATTATCCAACGCTTCATAGATCTGTAGAATGCTCTTCCCAACATCCCCAACATTTTGCGCTTCCTATGCACTATAAATCTTAGGCCTAGAAATATCTCTTAATATTCTCCTGACCATATGTCCAAAACTGCAACCAGTTGTACCATCACCTCTATTTTGTTGTTGTGACCCATGTCCATGTCTAACTATGTTAAACTTCTTGTTAGGTGCAATATTTTGTTTCTCTTCTGCATCCTGAGGCATTGTTATTTTCTGTTATCATTTACCTTCAACTTTGTCTTTCCCTTTCCAACCTTGCTGATATGTTTTCTTACACTTTGAATGCTCATAGCAATACTTAAATTTCAAAATAACTTCCTCAAGTGACCAAGGATAATCATACTCAACCCAATCTCTAAATGCAAATGGCAATCCACTGAAAAACCTCTGACCTTTAGCTTTTTCATCCTTAATATATGGTACATACCTCAATAGCTCTAGGAACTTGGTCGTATACTCATCATTTTTCATCAATCCCATATTTAGATTGTAGAATTCCTTAGCTTTGTTGTCGTAGTACCTCTATGACAAGTATTTCTTCCTGAAAATTATCTTGAATTCATGCTAACTCAAGTCTTATGTCCTAACATCTCTAAGCCACTTCACATCTTCCCACCAGATGTATGCTTTCCGTTTAAGGCTGAATATAGCTATTTTTCCCTTCATGTTCTCTGTGTACTCATGAAACTCAAATAATTTCTTCATCCCAAATAACCATGCCTCGGCCTCTTCCAGTTTCTTCAAGTCCCCATCAAAGGTAGGTGGATTTTCTTTCTTGAACACTTCAGCTAGTAAATACCACAAAAGTCAAAGAATCCTACATGCTTGAAACATGTCACTATCATGGGAGAGGCCATAATTTCTCTGGTCTTTGTAGGTTCAAGTATGAGGAACTTCCCTCCTTTGTGTGGCCTCCTCTCTTCCCTTTCTTCTTCCTCACTGAATTCTCTATTTTCTTCTTCCATAGTATCTTAGCTAGAAACCCTAGGGAGATGAATTGGGAGTGAAATGTAGGTTTAGGGAGTGGAGAATGGGATGGAAAAAATTAGGAATATGGGGGAAGGGATTATTGAATTTAGGGAGGTGACATGGAGTGGAAATGTTTTGGGATTTTGGAATAGGAATTTTATTACAGGTATAGGGATTTGGGAGCCTAGGAATTTGAAATACCTAGGTCTTAGGGTTTATGGTATAAAGGGGTTTGGGATAGGGATTTAATGATATCGGGGTATGGATAGGATTTATTTTCATGTGGGAAGGGTAAAAGGGGTCTTCAAGGATCAAATTTTGGATTAGGAAGTAAAAATAGGGTTTGTAGCCTAGAACTTTCCAAATTTTTCATAAAAAACTTAAATACCATGAAATTTGCACTTAAGGAATGGAAGGAGGGTGCATTTTCAGGTTACTTAATTTCCAAGAAGTATTAAAAACATTTTTTGAATTTTTGGAGTGTTGAGACAAAGTTTGGGAGCTTACAAGTGAATTTTCTAGGGGCGCAGCACCTCTGGCTCTTTGCGCAATGCCTCTTTCCAGGTGAGTAGTGCCTTCAAGAATTTCGACCTTTCACCCTTCAATTCTGATTTTCTGAACTATGTGAGTGATGGCTTGATAACATAGAGGACAAATGAGTGTCTTGAGGGCTTTTATACTTCATGAAGTTGAGGATTTGGACCTTGGGACCCACTTTCTTCCTTTATCATTCACTTAACCATTTGAAACATTACCTTTCATTTTGACTTCTTTTCTTTGGAAATTGATCATTTTGATGGACTAAGAACTCTTTGAATATACATTTTGATGTTTAGGCATATTTGGAAAACTCAGTTAGCATCTTGGGATAACGAAATTAATACATTTTAAAAACATAAAATTACACAATGAAAAATATAAAAAATTACATTTTAAAACCAAAATTACATGCTGAAACAAGAATTTCTTCTTTACAAATCATCTTCATATGGTGAAGAGATATTATTTGATCACTCTCTTACTTGTTGGTCTTATACGGTGGAGATGAAGTTTTATTAGACCTTGGAAACCCTAATGACCTAATGAAACCCTGAAAAAACCTAAAAGACCTAATGAGACCTTGAAGGACTGAATTTCATGATGACATGAGTGATGTTGATTTTATAGATAGTGTATAGTCAGCAAGGTATGAATATATGCCAGCAAGTAATCAAATTTGTGGAAGAGTGATGATTTTTGGAATTGGGGCTACCATCAGTGAATAATTTTTTGCATGACCTAATGGAATGATAAAATAATTGTAAGTGGGACTCCTAAAACGATATGAAAAGAGGATTTTGATCACTTATGGTAGGATGCAAATACTGACACTAAAATTGGCCTTATTGGGGATGATAGCTCTGAAATAGGTGTCAATAACCATAGAACACTGGATTTTGCAGATCAGTGCCTTATCCATTGGGCCAATATGATCAAAAAACTCAAACTAATAACATGATTGAAAACTGATAACTCAGAAAAATAGACTAACTCAAGACAACCTCAAAATTGACTAAAAACTAACTGAAAAATATGCTTCAGAATTGAGTTTATTCAACAAATCCTACTCTAACTGATCCATTCATCACCTCATCAAGTGAAATGGAACAACCAATGCAACCATGTAAGCATTATGTATGCTATTTGAATTATATACAAGTGCTTGCTTATGAGTAAGAAGAGAGAACTACTAAAAGGCAACTCCCATGAAAACTTGTCAACAAATTGAATCTTAATGAAATTGAAAACCATGAGCCCACCAGCTGACCTCAAGAATGTTTCAAAAGGATCTTCATAGGAATAGGTAGTCTTCATGACATGAATATGAACTTTCATATTTACCCTTACTTTCCTGATATGGCTGCAAATTTTTGGATGAGCTTTATAATGAGACTCCTACTGAAAACGACAAAGAAATTAGTTGTCAGATCAAGTTTATATCAACACTCTTTTCAAGCTCATAGTTAGCTAACGAAGAAGGAATTTTACCGTAGATATCATCCAACACATCAACTATAGGGTCATGAAAAACTTGAAAAGACTGATGCAACCTGTTTTCCATTGGTTCTAATGAGACTGTATCACTTTCTATAGGCTGCTCATCCTTTGCTTTAGAGACATTATGAAAAAATTCTTTTAAAAAATGAAATGCTTCAAAACATAATGGTACAGAATCATCTTGCATCATTTGATCATATGTTTCAACTTCCAAGCCTTCATCTGAAATTTGAAATTCAATTTAACTTGGTGGCTGCAAATCTAGGGTTGAGGAGTCTTGATCAAGGATTTCATTGCCCTCTTGATTGTCAAGATCAAAACTTAATAACTACTTATTTATGATTGCATGTGTTGTGTAACCAGCTCCAAAAAGAGAAGAAAAGAGATATCAACGCCTTAGAAATAAGCCACTTCGAGGGGGCAACCTCCAATACATTACATAAATGAAAATTTCTTGGATGATACAAATGAACAAAACCTCCTTCTATATATAGGAGTCCATGGAGCCACAATATAATCCTAGTGGGGCCACAATGTAATCTTAGCCGACCTAACAATAATAATGTAAGGGCACAATATAACAATATGGGGGTTACAGGGGTACAAAAATAACAATAATTAGGGCTACACTAACATAATAAGGGACTACACTATTAATATAGGGACTTAACATGCCCCTCTCCTTCAAACAAGTGTTGTCCTCAACGCTTGATTATTTCTTGATGATTCTGTATAAAATTCTCATCCTCCCATGTGGAATATTCTACAGGAAAGTTCTTCCACTTGCTGAGATACTATGAAATTGATCTTACTTGTCGAGTTATTGTTTTTTTTACTGCTTCAGAACTTCTTTCGATGTGATGTTGATATTCTTGCTGTTTCATTAGATTCTGCACCAAAGTTAGGCTATCCTTTGAGATTTGGAGAACTTGTTGTTGATGATCGATGTCATATTCCACTAATTTATCATCCATATTAGCTATTATTTTATCCTTCAAACCATCCAAATTAGCCTCCATTTCTTCTTTTAAACCATCTATGTCAGCTTCGGTTGCTCTTCGTAAGATCAAAATTTGTTGCACTTGGTACCGTAATTTTGATATCTCATACTGCAATTCTTCCACTTCATGCATCATAGTATAGATTTCCGAGGGCTTAATGGGTGTTGAATTCTTTTTAGGAGGCATTTCAGAATGAAATACTGAAATATATGCTCAATAGGCCCTTGGAATCACTTCAAACTGATTTTTCAAACAAGATTTATGCAATTCAGGAAAAACAATACACACCTTTTACTTGCTTTTGAGGAGCTCGATATTGGAATTGGATTATCTATGTGATTGTGACTCTTGAATATCTGAAATTCAGCAATGAAATAGCCCTCTGAATTCTCTTTCAAATGCCATAGGTCTGACCTGATTTGGATTCTCCAAGACAAAGTTGTGTCCAATCATCCACAATGACCTAATTTTGGACTGGTTCAATAGATTGAACTTGTACGACTTTCCACGTGTCACTATTTCATCCTTTGTCTCTGAAATTGATAGAAAAGAAACTACATTCCGTGTGATTGTGACCACTTTTTACGGCACTACAATCCGATCCCCAGAGAGAGAGTTATTGAACTTTTCCCACGATCACCTCTTTGAGATGAAATTCAGGAGCCTGAAAAAGCACTACCTTCCACAGATCATATCTCCAAAAATATTGCGAACCAAGGTCTGAAATTTTTTCAAGAATTTCCTCAGGATTTTAGCTTCGCACCATATGAATTTCAGATTCTCAACCTTCGTAGAAAAGAAATTATAGTGCAAATTCCACGATGACCTATTTAGGAGCCTGAAAAAAGACCTAACTTCCATAGATGATATCTCCGTAAATATTGCGAAACAAGCTCTGAAATTTTTAGAAACGCTTCCTCAGGATTTCGGCTTCGCACCCTAAAAATTTCAGCTTCTGAAACTTCGTAGAAAAAAATTTATAGCGAAAATGCAACGATGACCTGTTTAGGAGCCTGAAAAAAGACCTAACTTCCACAGATCATATCTCCGAAAATATTGCGAATCAAGCTCTGAAATGTTTAGAAAATATTCCTCCAGATTTCATCTTTGCACCCTAAAAATTTCAGCTTCTGAAACTTCGTAGAAAAAAAGTTATAGCGAAAATGCCACGATGACCTGTTTGGAGCAGCGAAACCCTAGAATCCAAAGCTCTGATACCAAATGTTGTGTAACCCGGCTCGAAGAAGAAGAAAAGAGATATCAACGCCTTAGAAATAAGCCACTTCGAGGGGACAACCTCCAATACATTACATAAATGAACAATTCTTGGATGATACAAATGAACAAAACCTCCTTCTATATATAGGAGTCCATGGAGCCACAATATAATCCTAGTGCGGCCACAATGTAATCCTAGCCGACCTAACAATAATAATGTAAGGGCACAATAATAACAATATGGGGGGTACAGGGGTACAAAAATAGCAATAAGTAGGGCTGCACTAACATAATAAGGGACTACACTATTAATATAGGGACTTAACACCATGAAACTTGTCTCTGATGAACTTAAACAAAGTAAAACAAAGAGGCAAAGATCCTTCACTTATTTCCAAATTTTCTACACTTTCCTCCTCACTACCATAGTTGATATGCATCGACTGATCACTGTATTCAAGATATTGAAACTGAACTTGCTCCTCCCACAAAATAGTTGTTGATTGGTCTGCAAGATTAGCTTCTGTTTGGAGAACATAATTTTCGTCATATTGATCATACTTAGGAAAATCATCAAAAGAAGGAATGTCATCAAACATACACATTAGATCAGTTGATTATTTCTCTTCGGATTGATCTACAAATCCATTTTCTGATCTATGGTAGCTGAGATTAGCAGGAAAGTGTTTAGGGCCAACAACCTCTTCTTTTTCTGCAATAAGTGGGTCATGGTGATCTTGAACAGAAACTCCATCTCTCATGTTGATATTTTGCATCATTTCCTCTATTGTACTTACCAAAATGTTGAGTTTTACCTCTAAAGATGTCAGGTTCTCTACAATTCTCTCCCTCTTTTATTCCTTCATCTTTGCCCTTCTAATCAGTAGATTAGCCTCTACATCTACTGCATTGTGTTGCATCTCTTCAAGTGTTGCAAGGTTCCTTTCTCTCAGCTGAAACTCCATATACGGATCAAAGGCATCCGGGTAATGTAAGAGAGTTGAGCCAGGAGGAGATCTTATATTAACAGGTATCAAACAATAGACTTGATTGAATCTGGCAGAAAACGGTTGTACTGTCTCCCCTAGTTGTCTTTTCAGATGGTCATACTCTTCTAGAATCAGGAAAGGGTTTTCTTTGACCACCCACTTGTCGATGAAAACTTTGATGAATTGTTGGAACTCTGAGATGCTCGCAGCAGGTAGGTTTTTGAACCAACTCTTCACTTTGCCTTGCAAAGAAAGAGAAAATAGCATGATACTGACATCCTCTTCGTCAAATTCAAAAAGGGCTAGGAAAGTCTCAAAATTCTGGATATTTCTCTCAGCAGCGATGTTGTATCATTCACCATAAAACCTTCGCATATATAGGTAGTGACTTTAAGGGAAAGCATGGAGTATGGGAGGTAAAATCATAGGCTTATATATATCCAAGACTATATAAGGTGTGAGAGTATGTACAACAGTTGTAGGATCAATTTTGGTCTCTTTAGGCTCATCAGCTTGAAAAGGATATGCACAAGTTTTAGGAAATAGGTCATGATATTGATCAAAATCAAAGCGAAACTCAGTATTTACACCCTTCAAATAGGAAGAATCAATACTTTGATCATATTTTTCATACAAAAAACTCTGGAAAAATTTCAGGATAGTTTCAAGAAAAGAGAATAAATATTTCATGATAAAGAGCATGATGTCTTGAATAAAGGTCCAAGTTCAATACCTAATCTTCCTATGTTTTCCTTTCATATTTCTATGCAAGGTTCATCCTCTAGTGGAGTCTTTGGATTTGATTTCAAAACTAATTTGGAGTTTCCAGGTGAATGATGCACAGCCTGCTTGTGCCTGATCGTTTTTCACCATTAGCAATCAAATCTAATCTTTGTCGTTCTTTCCCAGGGAAGATTTGTATTTTCTCCTACCCGGCAACGACGCCATAATGTTATCACTCTGCCATATCTCTAATGTTGAAGAAGAAATCCCAACAAAGTTAACCATAGACCAATATTTTGGCTTTGTATCTAGCCCAACCAAACTGTATAGGGATCTCTCAACAAATTCATAGCCAAAAGGGTTGGATGAATTAGGTTTTTAGAATAGGTATAAGTACAGGGGTTTTATTTGGTTGAATTGGGTTGTTGGATGAGGAATATATCAAAAAGGCTAGGTTAGGGAAAATAGGATTAGGGTTGCAGATATTCAATGGGGCAAGGTAGGTATAAAACCTAACACTTAGGATTTAAGGGTGATATGGATCAGACAGGTGAGGTTCTATAAAGAGCAAGGCAGGGCTTTAATTCTTTCTAAACTGAAGAAGATAGACAAACTATGAAGGTGTTTCCAAAACATAGTATCAGGGATGTATTCTGTTCATCAACTTAAAAACCAGCATATCATATAAATGAAATGGATCATGAAATAAAACATTCAAACATAATGAGACATAAGAAAAAAAATGCTAAATTCTCATACCATAGGTATCCCAAAGAAATAGTTGCAACCTTTTCATTAATTTCCTGCCAAAATGATTACACTAGAATCTCTGATTAATGCCTTAGCATCCACCAATTTTTAACATGTGTAATGATTCAAAAAGTACATGATATAGACCTCAAAAAAACTCCTCCCATCCTCAGGGATCGAATCCATGAGAGAAGGAGTTTTTCCACCAAAAAATGAGTTGAATACCTAGAGTGTAAGGAGGAAATAGGAAAATATCAGCAAACCTAGAAAATTTTTCCTATGCGCAATGCCAACTTAAGCTGAGTTTTGGAGGGGTTACCAATGTCCAAATTGAGCTCAGTATAGCTCATTTGAAATCTTATCCAATCTTGTTTCCAAATATGTGCTTTTTTTTCATATTTGACTTGATTTCACCTCTGAAAAGGTGATTCTCCCAAGGCTTCTCTATGCGCAGTGCCAGGCTCAAAAAGAGGGCAAAAACATGATTTTTTGGGTGCTTTTTTCCCTTTTCACTCACCTGTTAGTCCAAAAAAACTTAGAAAATGTCTATGATGCATGTATTCATTGTTATTAATCTAATGGTGGTCTTTTTTTTGCCAAAATATGCCTCAAAAAAGTGCGCAGCGCCTAGGGCATTGCGCATAGGACAATCCAACTGTCACATGACTATCCAAGTATACACAAAACTTCAAAATTTGCAAAAATGTGTCAAAAATTGCCAAAATTTTCTAAATGGTGGCTGATGATGATGGTTAGGCATGGATTTAGGCTTCAACAATGATATCAAGCCTTCTTTTCCTTTCTTGCATGGTCAAGGTTTCAATATTTGCATTGGCTTGTTTAAGTTTTGACCTTGCAATTTTGTTTTCCTTAGCATAGTGCTTGGCCCTCTTTCCCAATATATCGTTATCCTTGTTTTCCTTCTCCAGAAGCTTCTCAAGGTGTTGGTTAGCCATGTCAAGCCATTTCTCCCAGTTCTCATTGATTACCATTGCAAATTGCTCATTCAAAGTGAGTTGATTAGCAAGCTTAGCCTCATTTTGCCTCTCAATTTCTAGAGCTCTTTTCATCACTCTAGTCCTAGGCCTTCTCCTTGGCACTTTTTCTTCTTCTCATTAGTTTCACTATACCTTCCATATGCCTCATCAAGAAAATCCTTTGCCTTGTTTTCTCCTCGTTTTCCTTGAGAAGCTGAATTTCCATGATGGCCTGCTTGGTTTTGAGTTGTTCATTTTCTTGCTCATGAAATGCAATGACGAAAAGAGATCTCCCTAAGTTGTTCAAAATATCATTGATTTGGGCATCCTTATGTTTAATAATCATTTTTTAGGCCTCATCATCATGCTCATCATCTAAATAAACAAGGTAAAAATCAATCATTGTTTCATGGAGGTCATCGTCATAAATGGCTGCCTCATGTACATCCTCCTCTACCATATTTTATTTTCCCTTTTGTACCTACTTTGTTGGTGAATAAGGTAGGGCCCCTTCCACAATCTTTGGAGAAAACACCTGCCTATGACCTCTCTGATATGTTTTAGCCAATGTCTTTATCTCAGCCACTTTGGTCTTTTGAATTTCACTATTCTTAATCATGCTGGATGACCCAATATGAGTGTGAAATGGTGATGATGGTGGTGAAATGGGTGAATTAATTTGAGTTGATGAAGAAGTAGGTACTTTGGGCTGAGATGGAGGAATGGATGTGGAAGGATGAGATGGTGGAGGCATGGCTTGAGCATGTTTAATTGGTAGGAGCTATGAAAGTGTCCCATGAGATATTCAATTTATCAAGGTGATGGAGGACAATGATCTTGATCAAAGAGTGGTGAAAAATAATTCTCATTTTGTGGTCATAATCTCTCTTTTAAACAATGTATGCCATTTTTTCAATGTCCTTGAAGCTAAAATAAGGTATGTTGAGCATCTTGACCCTTGTGAAGTGCATTAATAACCTGATATGGTAATTGTAGAGTCTAGAGAACCATCCTTCAAAATAAAAGTAACTCATGATGATTTTCATCATGGGGACATACCTATCCAGGAGGTAAGAGAAAGGAAAGAACCTTTTTCTTTCATTCTTGTAGCTTGGCTTGATATATGTGTCAAATTAAGGAATCTCCAAGTCCTTTTCCTTGTACAATTTTTCACCAACATTTGGAATTCCGGTGGAATCTTCTATGATGGGTGTAGATATTATGAAAGTGACACCAACAAGGGTTACCTGGTTATCATGAAGATTAGATATGTAAAGCCTGCTCAAAACAAGGTGATGTTAGACCTTTTGTATTTTCTCACAAAAGTAAAAGCATCCTACATGCTTGAAACATGTCACTTTCATGGGAGAGGCCATGAGTTCTCTGGTGTTTGTAAGTTCAAGTCTGAGGATCTTCCCTCCTTTGTGTGGCCTCCTCTCTTCCCTTTCTTCTTCCTCACTGAATTCTTTGTTTTCTTCTTCCATAGTGTCTTGGCTAGAAACCCTAGGGATATTAATTGTGAGTGAAATGTAGGTTTAGGGAGTGGGGAATGGGATGCAAAAAATTAGGGAGATGGGGGAAGGGATTATTGAATTGAGAGATGTGATAGGGACTGGAAATGTTTTGGGATTTGGGAATAGGAATTTTATTACAGGTATGGGGATTTGGGAGCCTAGGAATTTGAAATAAATAGGTCTTAGGGTTTATGGGATAAAGGGGTGTGGGATAGGGATTTAATGATATAGGGGTAGGGATAGGATTTATTGTGATGTGGGAAGGGTAAAAGGGGTCTTCAAGGATAAAATTTGGGATTAGGAAGTAAAAATAGGGTTTGTAGCCTAAAACTCTCCAAATTTTTCATAAAAACTTAAATACCATGAAATGTTCACTTGAGGAATGGAAGGAGGGTGAATTTTTAGGTTACTTACTTGTCAAGAAGTAGTGAAAACCTTTTCTGAAGGTTTGGAGTGCTGAGACAAATTTTGGGAGCTTGCAAGTGAATTTTTCCAGGTGCGCAGTGCCTCTAACTCTATGCACAGTGCCCTGGCTCTATGTGTAGCGCCTCTGGCTCTATGTATAACGCCTTGGCTCTATGTGCAGCACCTCTTTCCAGGTGAGAAACACCTTCAATAATTTAGACCTTTCACCCTTCAATTCCGATTTTCTGAGCTATGTGAGTGATGGCTTGATAAAATAGAGGACAAATGGCTATCTTGAGGGCTTTTATACTTCATGAAGTTGATGATTTGGACCTTGGGACCCACTTTCTTCCTTTATCATTCACTTAACCATTTTGAACATTACCTTTCATTTTGACTTCTTTTCTTTTGCAATTGTTCATTCTTATGGACTAGGAACTCTTTGAATTTACATTTTGATGTTTAGGCATCTTTGGAAAAATGAGTTAGTAGCTTGGGATGATGAAATTATTACATTTGAAAGACATAAAATTACATAATGAAAAATATAAAAATTACATTTTAAAACCAAAATTACATGTTGAAACAAAAATTTCTTCTTTACAAGTCATCTTCATGGTGAAGAGATTTTATTTGATCACTCTCTTATTTGCTAGTCTTATGCAGCAGAGGAGATGAAGTTTTATTAGACCTTGGAAACCCTAATGACCTAATGAAACCTTGAAAAACCCTAAAAGACCTAATGAGACCTTGAAGGACTGAATTTCAAGATGACATGACTAATATTGATTTTATAAATGGTATACAGTTAGCAAGGTATAAAGATATGTTAGCAAGGAATCAAATTTGTGGAAGAGTGATGATTTTTGGACTTGGGGCTACCATTAGTGACTAATTTTTTGCATGACCTAGTGGAATGATAAAAAAAAATGAGTGGGACTCCTAAAATGATATGAAAAGAGGATTTTGATCACTGATGGTAGGATTAAAATACTGACACTAACATTGGCCTTATTGGGGATGATAACTTTGAAAGAGGTGTCAATAACCACAAAAAACTGGATTTTGTAGATCAATGCCTTATCCATTAGGCCAATACGGTAAAAAAAATAAAACTAATAACATGACTGAAAACTGATAACTCAGAAAAAATAGAGTGACTCAAGACACTCAAAATTGACTGAAAACTTATTGACAAATATGCTTCAGAATTTAGCTTATTCAAAAAAACCAACTCTAACTGATCCATTCATCACCTGATCAAGTGGAATGGAACAGCCAATTCAACCATGTAAGTATGGAACTCCCATGAAAACTTTTCAATAGATTGAATCTTAATGAAATTGCAAATCATGAGCCCACCAGCTGACCTCAAGAATGATGCAAAAGGATCTTCATAGAAATACATATTAATTTCCAGCCCATCTAATACATTACTACTCTGCTCTAGGTATTCTTCATGACATGAATATTAACTTTCATCTTTACCCTTACTTTCTTGATATGGCTGCAAATTTTCGGATGAGATTTGTAATGAGACTCTTGCTACAAATGAAAAAGAAACTGGTTTTCAGATCAAGTTTATATCAAAACTCTTTTTAGAATCACAGTTAGCTAATGGAGAAGGACTTTTACTGCAAATATCATCCAACACATTAGCTACAGGGTCATAAAAACTTGAAAATATTGTTGCAACCTATTTTCCATTGGTTCTAATGAGACTGTATGACTTTATATAGGTTGCTCATCCTTTGCTTTAGAGACATTATGAAAATTTTCATTTAAAACATGAAATGCTTCAAAACACAATGGTACAGAATCATCTTGCATCATTTGATCATATGTTTCAACTTCCAAGCCTTCATCTGCAATTTGAAATTCAATGGAATATGGTGGCTGCAAATCTAGAGTTGAGGAGTCTTGATCAAGGATTTCATTGCCCTCTTGATTGTCCATATCAAAACTTAATGACTATTGATTTATGATTGCATGAAATATTTCTATGATGAACTTAAACGAAGTAAAACAAAGAGGAAAATATCCTTCACTTACTTCGAAATTTTCTACACTTTCATCCTCACTTCCATAGCTTATATGCATTGGCTAATCACTATATTCAAGCTGCTGAAACTTAACTTTCTCCTCCCACAAACCAGATGTTGATTGGTCTGCAAGGTTAGCTTATGTCTGGAGAACATAATTTTCTTCACATTGATCATACGTAGGAAAATCATCAAAATAATGAATTTCATCAAAGATACACAATAGATTAGCTGATTATTTCTCCTCGGATATATCTACAAATCCATTTTCTGATATATGGCAGATGGGATTAGGAGGAAAGTGTTTAGGGCCAGCAACCTCTTCTTTTTCTGCAATAAGTGAGTCATGGTGATCTTGAACAGAAAATACATCTCTCATGGTGATCTTTTGCATCATTTCCTCTATTTTACTTACCAAAATGTCGAGTTTTACCTCAGAAGATGTCGGGTGCTCTGCAATGTTCTCCCTCTCTTCTTCGTTTAGCTTTTCCCTTCTGATCAGCAGATTAGCCTCTACATCTACTGCACTGTTTTGCATCTCTTCACGTGTTGCAAGTTTCCTTTCTCTCAACTAAAACTCCATATCTGGATCAAAGGCATCTGAGTAATGTAAGAGAGTTGAGACAGGATGAGGTCTTATATTAATAGGTATCAAACAATAGACTTGATTGAAACTGGAAGAAAATTGTTGTACTATCTCCCCTAACTGTATTTTCATATGGTCATACTCTTCAATAATTAGGAAAGGGTTTTATTTTACCACCCAACTGTCGAGGAAAACTTTCACGAACTGCTGGAACTCTGAGATGCTCACAGCAGGCAAGTTTTTGAACCAACTCTTCACTTTGCCTTGCAAAGAAAGAGCAAATAGTTTGATACTGACATCCTCTTCGTCAACTTCAAAAAGGTCAAGGAAAGTCTCAAAATTCTGCATATTTCTCTCAGCAATGATGTTGTCACATTCACCATCAAACCTTGACAGATATAGTTAATGAATTTCAGGGAAAGCATGGGAGTATAGGAGGTAAAATCAGAGGCTTATATATATCCAATAATTTTATTCAAGACATCATTCTCATTTATCGAAGTTGAATACCTAATCTTCCCATGTTATCCTTTCATATTTCTTGGCAAGGTTCATCCTCCACTGGATTCTTTGGATTTGATTTCGAAACTGATTTGGAGATTCTAGGTGAATGATGCACAGCCTTCTTGTGCCTGATCATTTCTCACCATCAGCAATCAGATCTGATCTTTGTCATTATTTCTGAGGGAATATTTGTCTTTTCACCTGCCCGGCAACGACACCAAAATTTTATCACTCTGCCATATCTCTAAGGCTGAAGAAGAAATCCCAATAGAGGTAACCACATACCAGTATTTTGGCTTGATATCTAGCCCTACCAAACCGAAGAGGGCTCTCTCCACAAAGTCACAGCCAAGAGGGCTGGATGAATTAGGGGTTTAGGCTAGGTATAAGTACAGAGGTTTGATTTTTTTGAATTGGGTTGTTGGATTAGGAATAGGTCAAAAAGGATAGGTCAGGGAAAATAACATTAGGGTTATAGAGATTCAATGGGGCAAGGTAGGTAGAAAACCTAACACTTACGGTTTCAGGGTGAGATGGATCAGATAGTTAAGGTGCTAGAAAGAGCAATGCAGGGCTTGAATTCTTTCTAAACTGAAGAAGATGGAGAAAATATGAAGGTTTTTCTAAAACGGAGCATGAGGGATGTATTATGTTCATCAACTTAAAAACTAGCATATCATAGAAATGAAATGGATCATGAAACAAAACATTAATACATAATGAGATATAAGAAAAAAAATGTTAAATTCTCATACCACAGGTATCCCAAATAAATATCTACAACCTTTTCATTAATTTCTTGCCAAAATGATTACACTAGAATCTCTTATATTAATGACTTAGCAACCAACAATTTTCAACTTGTGTAATGAGTCAAAAAGTACATGATATAGAGCTCAAAACAACTCCTCCCATCCTCAGGGGTCGAATCCATGAGAGGAGGATCAGTTCCACCAAAAACTAAGTTGAATACCTAGAGTGTAGGGAGGTCAAATTGACTCATCCCTCACTTTTTGCAAACTAATTCATTACATGTCATCAAAAATTTTCACCTAATGTATTTATCCTAGGTAATTCAACCACATCATATTTACTTTACATTCATGATTTACATTGGTAAAAATCCCATTAACCATGTTCAAACTGGAAAAACTAATAAAATAAGAAAATGTCAGCAAACTCAGAAAATTTGTCCTATGCGCAGTTCCACTGTCCTATGTGCAGCGTCACTGTCCTATGCACAACACCAACTTAAGGTCATTTTTAGAGGGGTTCCCAATGTCTAAACTGAGCTCAGGATAGCTCATTGGAAATATTATCCAGTATACTTTCCAAATATGTGCTTGGTTTACATAGTTGACTTGATTTGACCTCCCAAAAAGTGATTCTCCCAAGACTTCTCCATGCGCATCATTGTTGGGTGCCATTTTTGTACTTATTTCCTACACTTGTTTCCCCCATTTTTGCCTTGGGACTACCTTTTCCTTTTTCTCTTATTTTTTATCTTAAACATTGATGTTTTGCCTTATTTCATTATCGTTCCATTTCATTAATTATTATTATGTATCATTTCCTTTTTTTGGCTAACTGGGATAAATGTTGGAAGAAGTTATCTAGTCTATTGTTGTCCTTCTAGATGTTATTCTTAGCACAAAATACGTAGAGCATGATTTTGATCAGTGGTTATCATTGATGTCAACCCAAGCAGCACCAGGGGCTACCCTAATCTTGCATGGGAATTTTGACCTACCAAATTATTATATTCTAGTTCAATAATATTTTTGATGGTTTCTACTTGTCGATATGTTTCTGTTGATATATGGCATGCCATGTATCAACGGAAACATCTCTAAAAGTAGAAACCATCAAAAATATTCTTGACCCAAAATATATTAATTTGGTAGGTCAAAATTCCCATGCAAGATCAGCGTATCCCCTGGTGCTGCTTGGGTTGACATCAACGATAACCATTGATCAACAATTATTATATCATCCTCTTTAGGTAGTAAATGCGCTTTAGTTGCTTCATCCATAACATATATTTCTTTTGGAGCTCAACTTGTTGTAGCCACAATTTCACCATACCTACCTTTCCTGATTTCACATTTTGTGTAGTTGAATAGCATTGTGTGTCCTTGATCACACATTTGTCCAAGATTGAGCAGATTATGATTCATGTTTTCAACCAATAGAACATCTTTGCTTCCGAGAGTGACGGTACCTGATCCTATAAAATTTGAAGATCCATCATTTCCAAAGGATATGGTTCCATCCTTCTTCTCTTTCAGAGATACAAATTTCTTTCTATCTCCAAGCATATGCATTGAGCAACCACTATCAACATACCACGTGTCTTTGTTGTTTTGAGCCTTGAGAGTGGGAGCACAATTATCATTCTTCTTCTTCTTCCATGTCTATTCGTTCGGTGGCTTCGAAGATTCTTCTGGAGGATTTTCAAGTCTGTAGTCTCTGGCTATGTTTCCAAAGTTATGACATTTGTAACATTCCATATTATTTCTTAAATGTTCAAATCTATTGATGTTTCGTTGAGCCCTGGGAGGTTCATATTTGAAGGATCTCCTGGAATTATATTGGTTCCTAGGGTACATGTGACATTCTACAGCTTTATGACCAAATTTTCCACATGAACAACAATATCCATGAAAAATATGTTGGTACCTGTATGAAAATCTTCGTCGAGGAATCATCCTCCAAGGATGTTCTTGCGAATCTTGTCCAATGAAGTATACATGCATGTTAGATATCATAGGTTCATTATATTTTGTTGTAGAAGGCCCTGCTTCTTCTTCTTTGTAAATGAGGCTAGTTCTGTCGTTGTAAGATCGTTGATCGTTGATGAGTTATTCCAAGTCCCTTGAGTTGTTGGCATAGTTTTGGACAGTTTTTCCCTTCTTCACTTCCTTATGCAACGAGACTACTTCGGCTTCTAATGCTTCCCTTTCTTGGTTTCTTTCTTCCAACATCTTTTGAAGTGAATCTTCAATACATTTTTGTTCTTCAACTTCAATTTCGAGACCTTGAACTTGTTATTCAAGAGTATTGGAATGGATCTTCTCAGCCTTGAACTCTTTTATAAGTGATTGCCTCCTTAGAAAATTATTCTATGGTCAACCCTTCTTCTTCATTGTTTGATACCTCTTGTTTATTGTGCTTGGCCATAAACGGTACTCTCTCATTGGCTTCTTCTTCATTGTCACTGACTTCATCAGATGATGAGCTATCTTCTTTAGAGAGAAAGTTCCTTTTGCATCCTTTATTTTTTCCTTGCTTGTTGAATTTCTTAAAGCCTTTCTTTCTTTTTGAGTTGCCATCACTTATGTTCGGAAATTTTGCTACAAAATTCCCAAACTCACCATAGCCGAAACATATCAATGGAAGTTTACCTTTCAATTTTCCCTTACCAAGTTTTAGTTTTCTCATAAAGTAAGCATATTCTTCACCTAAAAGGCCTTCTCCATCATCTCCCTTTTCTTCACACTTGCAGGTGCATGTCTTTTCAATTGAAGGTTGTTTGTCCTTATTGGTTTTCTTAGATGCAACAAACGTAGTTTCTAGATGCGAAGTACCCCCTTCTTCATCAAGTCTCATTTCATATGCTATGAGAACTCCATGTAATTCTTTTTTGCTGAGTTTTTCCAGATTTGCACTGTATTCTAAGACTAATACCTTTGGGTTGAATCTCCCTGTTAACGTTTTAAGAATCTTTCGTATAATAGTCTTCTCATCAACTGGCTCTCCCAATCCTTCCAGAGTGTTGGTTATTTCATCAACGTATTGGAAGTATGCAGCAATGTTGTCATCTTCTTTCTTTCTAAGTTGCTCAAATTTTTCTCTATAGATTTGAAGCTTTGCTTCTTTGACATTTGAGTCACCTGCATATAAATTCTCAAGCTTGTCTCATACATTTTTGGCAGTTTTACAACCCAACACCTTATGATAAGCAGATTTAATAATTCCACTAATAATAATATTCTTGGATTTTGCATCATTTACCAAATTCTTCATAACTTGTTCATCCTTGGTTGGTGTAAATCCATTTTGAACAGTGTTCCATACTTCATAACCTTGCGCTAAGAGATAGAACTCCATTATTCCTTTCCAACGTGCATAATTATTTTCATTAAACAAAGGTACACCATTCTCGGTATGCTCCATGACCTCCTTCCAGCTGTTAAACTGTTATTGAAGGAACCAAGCCCCTATACCAATTGTTGGAAATACTGGGAGGGGGGGTGAATCAGTATTCCTTTCAATAAGTATTATTATTAATCTTTCAGAGCATTAGTTAAACTTTGATTATTACTAGTGTTTGTACAATGATAGAAGTAAACAAAAGAAACACAAATGCACACAGTTTTTAAGGTGGAAACCCTCTCCGAGACAAAAACCACCTGAATACTTTTCTAATAATTCTTTAATATTAAAATCCAATTGAAAATAAAGCTACAAGTACTCCCCCTGCGATCATGACACCTCTTCCTACAACATTATCTCCCCCTTTGACATCAATGGCAAAGGGTAACTACCCCTAAAACACAACCATCACGTGGATCTGTACACACTTCCAATCCCCCTAACACACTAAAGTTTTCACAGGCTTGATCCTGTTGGTGACTTCATGCTGGGGATCAGACGCCCCTGTGAAAACCCCGGTGTGCCGGGCGTGGAAGTGTGTACAGATCCGCATGATGGTTTTGTGTCAGGGGAAGTTACCCTTTGACATTGATGTCAAAGGGGGAGAGAGTGTTGTAGGAAGAGGTGTCATGATCGCAGGGGGAGTACTTGCAGCTTTATTTTAGAATGTTGTAGGAAGAGGTGTCATGATCGCAGGTGGAGTACTTGTAGATTTATTTTCAATTGGAGTTGAATATTAAATAATTATTAGAAAAATATGTTGGTACCTGGATGGAAATCTTCATCGAGGAATCATCTTCCAAGGATGTTCTTGTGAATCTTGTCCAATGAAGTCTACATGCATGTCAAACCTCATAGGTTCATTTTATTTTGTTGTAGAAGGTCATGCTTCTTCTTCTTTGTAACCGAGGCCAGTTCTGTCGTTGTAAGATCGTTGATTTTTTATGAGTTGTTCCAATTCCCTTGAGTTGTTGGCATAGTTTTGGACAGTTTTTCCCTTCTTCACTTCCTTACACAGCAATACTACTCCAGCTTCTAATGCTTCACTTCATCCACAATCAATGATCTTACAACAATAGAACTGGCCTCAGTAACAAAGAAGAAGAAGCAAGACCTTCTACAACAAAATACAATGAACGTATGAGATCTGACATGCATGTAGACTTCACTGAACACTTTGCATCACATCCATTGAAATTGATACATACTGATCTGTGTGGTACTATGAGAACAAAAGGCTTAGATAGAGAATTATATTTCATGTTAATGATATATGACTATACCAGGATGATAGCATCATTTTCCTAAAGAAAAAACCTGAAGCATTTGAGTGCTTTAAGATCTACAAGAAGTTAATCTTCAATTATTATCAGTGTTTTTACAATGATAGAAGTAAACAAAAGGAACACAAATGCACACAGTTTTTAATGTGGAAACCCTCTCTAGGACAAAAACCACCTGAATTTTTTTTCTAATAATTCTTAATATTCAACTCCAATTGAAAATAAATCTACAAGTACTCCCCCTGCAATCATGACACCTCTTCCTACAACATTCTCTCCCCATTTGACATCAATGGCACAGGGTAACTCACCCTTACACACAACCATCATGCAGATCTGTACACACTTCCACTCCCCCTGACACACAACTATCTTGCGAACCTGTACACATTTCCACTCCCCCTTTATATTCTGAATATAGAAAATATAATGAGAACTTGGGATAGTCCTAAGCTTCTGGCGAAGATATTCAAATGCTTCATGAGGTAAAGGTTTAGTGAAGATATCAACGATTTGTTCTTTTGTACCAACATACTCAAGTTTGATATTCTTTTCAGTGACCTTTTCTCGAGAAAAATGATATTTGATCGGAATGTCTTTTGTTTTTGAATGGATTACAGGATTCTTGGAGATGCTGATGGCACTGGTGTTGTCACGGAATATGGGAATAGGCTCACTGAATTGTACTTCAAGATATTGAAAAAAAAATTCATCCAAAGGACTTGAGTACAACATGTTTCTGTTGCAATATACTCTTATTCCACTGTAGATAACGAGATTGAAGTTTCCTTTTTTCTCAACCATGATACGAGACAACCACCTAGATAGAATGTTGCTCCACTAGTACTCTTACGATCATCAACGCTTCCTGCCCAATCTACATCTGTAAAGGCTTGAATAATGAGATTGTTACCCTTGGGATACCACAAGCCAATTCTTTGTAACCGAGGCCAGTTTTGTCTTTGTAAGATCGTTAATTATTTCAACAATACTGTGACGAAAATGGAATAAAAAGACAATTTTCAACAACACGAACACCTCATTAAATTGGAGTTGTTGAAAGAAATAACAGAATCGTACAGGAAATGGGTAGAACAATGTTGAAGGACTCAAAATTGGATGAAAAATCCTGGGTTCAAGAAATTGATACGACAATCTTCATTATCAACTGAAGTCTTCTCAGAAATAATTGCAACAAGACCCCATATGAATTATGGAAAGGAAAACTAGCTAATGTAAAATATTTCAGAATATGCGGAAGAAAATGTTATATCAAAAGAGAAGATCAAATTTTGGGGAAATTTGAATCACATTTTGATGAAGGTATCTTTTTTGGTTACTCACGCAAAATAAAGGCCTATAAATGCTATAATCTAAAATGAAAACAGATAGTGGAGAGCATAAATGTTACATTTGACGAAGATGGTGTTCTAATGAATAATGATGAGGATCTAGAATCTTTGAAACTTGATACAGAGGCTGAAAAAGATACATAGAAAATTCTAGAACAAGAAGAAATTATCAACCAGGAAGAAGTAAACAATAATCATCAAGATATACCAGAACAACAACAAGAAGCTCCTCCAAAGAGAACAAAAGAATGGATTCAAAAGCACCATCCATGAAATCAAATCATTGGTGACATAAATGAAGGTTGATAATTTCATTCATCACAACAAGCTCGCATTTCTTTTCTAGCAACCTTTGAGCCTAGTAGTTTTGAGGAAGCCAGCCAGAATGAACATTGGGTAGCAGCTATGAATGAAGAATTGGATCAAATCGAGAATAATAACACCTAGGAATTAGTTCCATGACCAAAAGATAAAAGTGTCATTGGGACTAAATGGGTGTTCAAGAACAAATTGAATGAAGATGGATAGGTTACCAGAAACAAAGAAAGATTGGTTTGCAAAGGCTATGCACAAGTGGAAGGAATTTATTTCGACGAAACATTTGCACCAGTTGCCAGAATGGAAGCCATCTGAATGTTTCTCGCCTATGCATGTTCAAGAAAAATCAAATTCTACCAAATGGATTTTAAGTCAACATTTTTGAATGGCGAATTAGAAGAAGAAGTTTACATTGAACAACCTGAAGTTTTTCTTCTATCAGAAAAAGAAGGCTATGTTTGCAGGTTAAATAAGGCTCTATATGGTCTCAAGCAGGCTCCCAGAGCATGGTATGCTCGTCTTGATGGATATCTATGTCAACAAGGGTTCAAGAAAGGCATTTTTGATAACAATATTTATGTACAAATAGATAAAGATAATTTAACAATCAATGAGGTATATGTGGATGATATAATATTTGGTACCAATGATGATCGACTAAGTAAGCACTTTTTTACAAAGATGCAAAGTGAGTTCGAGATGTCTTTACTTGGTGAGTTGGCATACTTCTTATGAATTCAAATATCTCAGTAAGAGAAAGGAATATTTATATGTCAAGCCAAGTACATCAAGGAAATGCTCAATAAATTCAAAATGGAATATTGTAAACTCGTCCTTACCCCGATGGTAACAGGTTGAAAATTGAGCATAGATGACTCATCTAAGGATGTGGATCAGAGGTTGTACAGATCTATGATTGGAAGTCTTATATATGTAACAGCCTCCCATCCAGATGTTATGCAAGTAGTTGGACAAGTAGCAAGATTCCAAGCAGCACCAAAATAATCACATATTATTGCCATCAAAATAATTCTTCGATATCTAAAGGACACAGAAGAATATGGCTTGTGGTATCCCAAGGGTAACAATCTCATTATTCAAGCCTTTACAGATGTAGATTGGGTAGGAAGCATTGATGATCATAAGAGTACTAGTGGAGCATCATTCTATCTAGGTGGTTGTCTTGTATCATGGTTGAGCAAAAAGAAAACATTAATCTCATTATCTACAGCGGAAGTAGAATACATTGCAGCGGCAGCATGTTGTACTCAATTCCTTTGGATGAAACAAAATTTGCAAGATCTTCAAGTACAATTTAGTGAGCCTATTCCCATATTCTGTGACAACACCAATGCCATCAGCATCTCCAAGAATCCTATCATTTATACAAAAAAAAACACATTATGATCAAATATCATTTTGTTAGAGAACAAGTCGCTAAAAATAATATCAAAATTGAGTATGTTGGTACAAAAGAACAAATCGTTGATATCTTCACTAAACCTTTACCTCGTGAACCATTTGAACATCTTCACCAGAAGCTTGAGATTCTCCCAATTTCTCATTAGATTTTCCTAATTCAGAATATAAAGGGTGAGTGGAAGAGCGTACAGGTCCGCGGGATGGTTGTGTGTTAGGGGGATTAGAAGTGTACAGATCCGCATGATGGTCGTGTGTCAAGGGGAGTTACTCTTTTCCATTGATGTCAAAGGGGGAGAGAATGTTGTAGGAAGAGGTGTCATGATCACAGGGGGAGTACTTGTGTTGCCATCAATGCCAAAGGGGGGGATTGTTGATCAATGGTTGTCATTTATGTCAACCCAAGAAGAACTAGGGGATACCCCGATCTTGCATGGGAATTTTGACCTACGAAATTACTATATTCTAGGTCAAGAATATTTTTTATGGTTTTTGTTATCACTCAGATTGAACCTCAAGGCTAAGAGAGGAAATCCCGAGGTAACCTCAAACCAAATTTTGACTTGGTATCTAGCCCTACCAAGTCAGAGAGGGATCTCTCGATAGAATCATAGCCAATAAGGCTAGATGAAAGGATTTTAGGCTAGCTAAGGAGTACATGGGGTTTTGATTTTTATTTTAGGGTTTGTTGGATCAAGAGGAGCCAAATAGTTAGAACAAGGAAATTAGGTCAAAACCTGCAGGGGTTTCAAGGGGAAAGGTAGGTAAAAGTTTTAGACATTAAAATATGATTGTGTGAGGTGGAAAGACTGGTGAGGAGCTAAGGAAAGCATGTGAAAATTATTTTCCCTAAACTGAAAAGAATGAACACATTATACTAAATTTCCCAAAACAAATCATAAATACATATGGATTCTGCCTTTCAAACTTGAAATCTAGTATATTATAGACATGAAATGGTTTATGAATCAACAATACATTAAAAAAAATTGATAGTAGAGAGGAAACTATGTCTAAATCTCATACCACATGGATCCCAAGAAAATAGCTACAAATTTCTATTAATGTCCAAACCAAACTGATATACAAAGATGTTTCTTGATATGCCAAAGATCCAAGTGAGTCCAACCTCAAAAAATGACTGAGAAAATACATCAAATAGACTTAAAACCACTCTCCCTAGCCTCAGGGAGTCAAATTCATGAGAGGAAGAGTTGTTTCACCTACTCCCAAACAAGAATCTGAAGATTAGGAAAACTCAACAATTTGCCTCTAAAGGAGAGGAAACTAATTCATTTGAACTCCTAGTAGACTTATCTAATACATCTACCCTACATAAAAGTGAAAAAATGATATTTACATCCATATTGACCATTTACATCAGTAATTTTCCCATTTACCCAATCAAAAAGTCAAAAAGTCAAAAATGTTGAAAACAGTGAGAATTGTCAATTCTTTGGTAAACGTGCAGCGCCATGATAGAAAAAATGACTTGTCTTGCAACAAACTTTTGGAGGCCTTCCCGATGTCCAAATCAGCTCCATAATAGCTAGTTGGAAAGCTCTCTTAGTCTAGTTTCCATATATGCTTTCACTTTCCAAAATGGTGTCCTTTTCTACTGTCAAACACCTAATCTCCCATGACTGGTAAACGCGCAGCGCCAAGACCAAAAATAGGGCAGAAACATGATTTTTTGATGGTTTTTGGCCTTTTTGAGGTACCAGTTTTGCTCCAAATCTCCTAAAACTTTCTGAGTTTGATGTACTCATCAATAGGAACATGAATATGCTGACCATTTTCCATTTGAATGGCCCCCCATTTAGCACATTTTCTGCATGCTAAACTGTCCCAAAAATCAAAATTTGTACAAAAGTGACAAAATTTGGAATTTGCTTGCTGATCAAGGGTTGGAGGCCTGGAGGGACACCTCAGTAAGAAGATTCAACTTCTCTTTCTCCTTTGACTCAGTCAAAGCTCAAATTTTTGCATGGTCACGTTTGAGCTTCGCCCTTGCAATCCTGTTTCTCATGGCATAGTGCTTCACCATCTTCCTCTAAATATCAGTTTCCTTCTTGGCTTTCTCTAACAAGATCTCCATATGAAAATTGTCTCTCTCAAGCCAAGACTCTCTGTCTCCATCAATATCTATGGCAAGCAGCTCACTTGGAGTAAGCTGCTCTACCAATTTTGCTTCTTTCTGCCTTTCTCGGGCTAAAGCCCTCTTCAGTCCAATGGTCCCCGATCTCTGTCTAGGAAGTTGATCTTCCTCATCACCATTGTCATAAAATCTTCCCAAGGTCTCATCCAGCAAGGCCTTGGCCTTTCCAACCTCTCTCTGAGCTCTAATTTCCCTAACCTCACTGATGGTCTACTTTGTCTTCAACTGCTGATTTTCTAGCTCAAGAAAGTCAATCACATTCCTTGCTCTACCAATATTAGCTTGAAGCTCAATAATCTTGGCATCCTTGCCTCTAATCAATGCATTGGTGATTCTAACCTCATCCTCATCATCAAGGTCAATCAACTGAAACTCCTGCTCAGTTTCATGTTTGTCCTCCTGCTCAACAATGATAGGCTCTGTAACCTTTTCCTTGCCCTTGTCTACCTATTTTGCTAATGAATAGGTAATTTCCCCTTTCACACCATGTGAATCAAACACATGCCTGTGGCCTCTCTGATATTTCAAGGGAAATGGCTTAATATTAGTCAATTTGGTGGAAACTGCCTCAATGTTCCTTTCACTTCTTGATGCTCTCGTATCATGATGTGATGGTGAAGGGTTGTAAAAAGGTGATGAGGTAGGATCAACATGAGGTGAATGGATGTGAGTGGGTGGTGATGTATGAGTAGCGGGATGTGATAGAGAAGTGGATATGGGAGGATGAGATGATGAAGGAATATCCTACTCATGATGAATAGGTGCAGTAGTGAAAACCTCATTTGCAATGAATGCATCCCATGGAATGTTTTTCTGTTGAAGCTAATGCATGACCACCATTTTGATGAGTGAATGATGAAAAATTCTCTGCATTTGCTGATTGTAATTCCTATTTTGCACAATGTAAGCCATCTTGTCAATGCTACGGAAAATATAGTATGGTATGAGTAGAGGCGGGTAAACCTTCCCTCACAAGTGAAGTATTTCATTATTATCCTCATCATGGGCACATACCAGTCATGAAGATGAGAAAAATGGAAAATGGACTTGTTGTGATCTTTATACCTAGGTTTGAGGTATCATTCAAATTAACTCATGTCCAGGTTTTCTTGTTTAAACCACCTCTCTCCCACACTAGGTATCCATGTAGCAGTTGCAATGGCATTGGTGGACATCTCAAAAGTAACCCTTGCAAGATTGACCTGCTTGTCATGTAGATTTATGATGAATAATCTTGTTAACTCCAGGTGATTTTGGACTTGCTGCACTCTCTCACAAAACTCAAAGCAACCCACATGTTTAAAGCAAGAAACAGTGAGAGGAGAGGCCATGAGCTCCCTTGTGGTGATGGGTTCAAATCTGTTTATTTTCCCTCCCTTATGGTCATTTCTTCTTGGCATTTGTGCTTCACCAACAATGCCATTATCCTCTTCTTCAGACATTTTCAAAACTCTGTTTTGTGAAACCCTAGGGTGTAAGTGAAATGAAATGAGGGGAAAGGGGATGAGATGACTAGATTGAAAAGTGAAGGGAATGAGTGTAGGGAATGAGTGAATGGAAAAACTAGATCACTAAAACCCTAAATCAATGAAAATACCTTGTTTATGACCAATATTCTTTTAGGAGGATGAAATAAGTGTAAAAAGTGATCACAAACTTGTAATTAGGGTTTCCATTTCAATTTATTTAAGAATGACCAAATAGCTTAAAAGCAAGGTTAAAATATGTACTTACTATTTTGAGGGCTTCTTGGAGGAATTAGGAGAAATTTGGAAGAGATTTGAACTTGTTTGAGTTGCTAGATCACTAAGAAACTTTCCCTGGCTAGGCGTGCAACACCATTGGTAAGCGTGCAGGGTTTCTGCAAACGCACAGTGCCAGTCTACAGGTATGCAGTGCCTTCAAAAATTATGTTGAATATTTCAGGCAAGGGCATAGTGCCAAGGTCTAGGTGCACAGCACCGGTGCAAACGCGCAGCGCCAAGAAACTTAGCAGAATTTCGCTCAAAAACTCACTAACTTTTCCTTTGCTGAATGCTTCTGATGTTTTAAGAGGCAACAATGAATATTTTTAAATGTTTGATGGGCTTTTATAGGCATGTGGATTTTTATTGAACTTTGAATATCCACTTTTCTAATGTTTGAAGTCTTCTTCCTTTTCTCACTGATACTCTTTGACACTTTTTGCTTTGCAGGTTGCTGAAGTCATGGAATTGGATTTTCATTTGCTTAATGAGGCTTGACATGTTCACTTTGATATATTTGGATTAAATTATTACATATAGTAACATAAAATTACATTTGAAAAAATAAAATAAATTACATAAATGACTTTTTTATCAAAATAGAATTTTGATAAAAAGTCCTAAAACTGAAACTACAACCTTTGAAGTAAAATGAAACCATCATGATGATCTTGTTCAATCCCTCTCATATATGTGCTGACCTCATCAGAATGAAGGAGTGACCTTGATAAATGCAAACCCTAATGACCTAATAAGACTTATTTTGACCTTATTTTGAATGAGATTTTGACTTAAAAGGTTTTCAAGTAAAACAGAGCATTTTCATAGGTTTCTTATGCTCAAAGGGACATGGGAATGAGTCAGTAATATGAATCTTGGAGGAAAAAAAAAATTATTTGGCAAGGACAACCACCAGCGGAACAATTTTAAATCATGACCTAATGGAATGATAAAAAAATTATTCGGTATGAGAAACCTAAGATGCACATGTAAATGTGTTTTGATCCCTGGTGGAAGTATGCAAAGACTGACACTAACAGTTTCTACTTGTCGATATGTTTTCGTTGATATATGGCACACCATGTAATTCTTCACGGTTTGAGAGATATTCATGTTTGAAGTTTGTAACCCAATTAGTGGGCTAAAACCCCATGGGGTTGTGGCATGGGTCATTGAAAAGTCAATAATTAATAATTTTTAAGCTCCTAAATTTCCTCCCATGTTCACTTGTTGAAGACACTCTCAACCTAAGCATTTATACAAATTGTGATCCTCATATCCTCCTCATGTAGGGATTTTTCTACCTCAAACAGGTCATCGTGTAATTTTCACTATAATTTATTTTCTACGAAGGCTCAGAATCTGAAATTTTTATGAGGAAAATATGAAATCTCAAGGAATCTCCTATAAAAATATCAGATCAAGGTGCGCAATATTTTCAGAGATGTGATCTGTGGAAGTCAGTGTTTTTGCAGGATCCTGAACTTCATATCAAAGAGGTGACCTTGGGAAAATCATCATAACTCTCTCTCTGAGTATTAGATTGGAATTTTGTAAAAAGTGGTGGATAGTGCACTGATTGTAGTTTTTGGTATATCAATTTCAAAGCCGAATGAAGAAATAGTGACACGTGGAACACCATACAAGTTCGCTCTATTGAACTAGTCCATAATTAGGTCATTGTGAGATATTTGCCATAACTCTCTCTTGAAGAATCCAAATTAGGTCAGACCTATGGCATTGGAAAGAAGACTCATACGAATACTACAAGACTCGAAATAAAATATTAGGGATTTTAAATAAGAGAGATACATCAGATTCAATATCAAAATCCTAGAAGGCAAGAAAAAGCTAGATCATGTGTTGTCAAGGGCTGCAAAGGACCAGACTTTCTAGGGCAGAAAATAAAAGCAAGGTGCAGCAGAGGGTAGCATGACAAGATCAGAAAACAAGGTGCATAATAACAGCATGAAGTTCACCACATGAAGTCTTCAAGTGGGCAGCACTGCATACAGTCATTGTAAGGGTATCATTGTACTAAGTCATTGTAAATACATCATTGTAAAAATTGTACAAGTGTCTATCTGCCAAGAGTTGAAGAGGAAATGTCGGGAGATCTAGGATCATCATTAGGTGGTTATGTCATAGTTTGGGTTATGTTCTAGTATTTCTTCTTCTTCTACATCATTCCATATCATTGTAAAATCGACCATTCTCCCTGGTACGAGAGTCCATTCTTGTTTTATTCTTCTATAGGGTGGTAGGGTGGTGTTAGGGTGAGTTGTAGCTCATTGGGTGTTGGGGCATCCTTTTAGTTGACTACTGAAGAATCTCAAGCATTGGAGTGTTCATCTAGTGGGAGCTGGAGAATAATGCTTTTCTAGATTCTAGGAAGTTGGAGCTTTATTTTCAATTGGAGTTGAATATTAAAGAATTATTAGAAAAGAATTCAGGTGGTTTTTGTCCTCAAGAGGGTTTCCACCTTAAACAATGTGTGCATTTGTGTTCCTTTTGTTTACTACTATCATTTTACAAACACTGATAATAATTGAAGATTAATTAATTCTCTGGAAGATTAATAATAATACTAATTGAAAGGAATATTGATTCACCCCTCCTCTCAGTATTTCCAACACATGAGGCATACAGAAGCAGTTGAAAGTGTGTTTTTATAGTGAGTTTTTACACTATGATGTTGTTACATCACGGTGTTGTTACATACCCGCTATTACAAACTGTTGTTACAGTTGTATTTCTGATTGGATATCGTCAACTTTAGGATGCCGACCTGTCCTCAATTTTTATTACGCTACAGCTGTCGTTTTCCATGACAGCTATAGAAGTCATTACATATTATATTGTAGGATGATAGCCTTCAGTCAGTTTTTATTGTAATCCATATTCTCCCAGTCGTACTTTTTTAAGGAATTGGTTGTAGCTATATGTATCTTAATTTTATCAGCATCAGAATCGTAATATTCTCATGACTGATTTGTTCCTCGTTTTTCTAAACATGTAACCATTATATAACTCTCGACCATTGAGGTCAGGGGGTTAGCGGAGAAAAATATTACTTTTCACTCTGTAATTTTGGTCACATTAATTCAAAGATATCACGTTGTTGATGTTACATGCATTGTCTGGTTTAATTTTCATTTAGTTTCTATATCTTCCTGAGCTTTACTAGGGAGGAAGGACCCTCCTCTTTAGCAGGGACTATAGTGGTTAAAGTAGTTGTACTATATTTCTTATTTTCTTTGTGTATGGGTGGAGTGTTGTTGGTGTTGTTCTGGCTATAAGTAGATCTACTTCAGTTTCGATATTATTATATTGTTATACGGATGTGATTAGAAATACTAGCTGGTGTAATTATTGTGTGGCATGCTAGGTACCATTTAATTGAGGCATGATTCCGTTCCTGTAGATTTATTTTACTTATGCACAAGTTTTAATTTTCATCAATTGATTCAACAACAATTCCTCTTTAATTTGATTTTACTTATGGTTTGATGTATCGTCACAAACAGTGCAACTGTCATTGAAATAAAAGAAGTCCCTAGATTGATAATTTATGTGTATCGACTTAGTCACTTAATAGTGATTAATAAAGTCCAACATTTTGGTGTCATTGTTGTGGATGGTAATGACGATCCAATCAACCAGAATTGTTTGTTTGATGATAGGGTGTTCCTAATCATCAATTGTTGGGCGGTAAGATGAGAGGTAATAACTTGTACATCGCTCTAACATACCTGGGCAGGCTCACCATTGCTAGCTGGGGAACTTAGAAGTTTGAGTTTTGGGTGTTTTTCTTTAGTGTGTCTTAAGATGAGAGGTAAGAACCTACGCATAGCTCTAACATACTTGGGCAGGCTCACCACTGTAGAAACTAAAGCACTTGTAGGAAGGATTGATACACATAGGGTCCATGTGTGCTAGTAGGACAATAGAGAAATCAAAAACACCCCCCACCCTAACTAAATACAGGAAAGACGGGTCGTAAAAAGGAAAATAAGAGTGTAGACTTGGGAAGAAAGACATTCTTTGGAGATCTGATCTCAAAAGCAGAAATGGAACATTCTATCTCATACAGAGATAATAGGAATACAAGATCCAAGAAATCTACTACTATATCAAAGCTTGAGCCATCGATACCTTCTATGTCTGGACCTCATCACCCTTCAAACAACATATCCACTCTTGATATCAAGACTCCAGATCTGAAACAACAGTGGAAGGCCATTGATCAAAATATAAAAATTGAAGGACAAGGGGAGACCACTAAGGAGCATTAGGGGCCTAAGAAACAGCATTTAGTTTATCATCATTTGGATGCAGGTAGTGAAGTGAAACAACTGGTCCTCGAACAGCCTAGTCCTTTATTTATTTCTCAATCCCCTGCATATTTCGAGGTTAGTTCATCCCATCAGGAAGGATCAGCCATGGGGGACGAAAATATTAAGACAAATGGTACTATCGATTTTGAATTCCCAATATTGGTGACATGGGAAGAAGCTCCTATGAAGAACATTCCCTTATCATCTCTACAGTCCTTTCAAGGGATGGTTTTTGAATATCCTGATACCTTTGTGTTTGAGTTCGATGTGTTGTGTAGGAGTTATGACTAAACTTTAGATGCCCAGAAGCTGGAATTGTTTCCTGCTACTCTAAAAGGAGCAGCATTAAGATGGTTCATGAGACTGGGTGTTGTTACGATTCGAACCTGGAATGACATCAGGGAGGACTTCCTCTTTAATTATCAGGATTACTGTTGAACCAGGGGTTTGAAGGAAGAAATCTTCAGAATTACACAGAAGGAAGAGGAGAGATTATAAGACTACATGGAACGATTAGATTATGATTTACAAAGGTCTAAGTCTAGTAACCTAGCCCCGAAAATCCTGAAACCTATATTCCTAAGAGGTATAAGAGATGATTGTCTGGAGTATTTGAATCTGTTGGGAAAAGGAGACATATCATAAGAACCACTTGAAGAAATAACGAAGCTCTTTCTGTGGAGTTCAAGAGGATTGATCAAGGGAATAAGTTCAGTTCAGATACAGAAGTCCACAAGTGGAGGAGTAACCAGAGCAGAGATCAGAAATCTATTTGAGGATTTTAAAATGAACCTCCTCAGTACTCTCTCTGCCTAGATTACCATGGTACAAGTTAAGAAATCATAAGCAGAAGTTGAAGCAGCTTTGGCAATATTTTATCCGTGATGTAAAAAGAAACATTTATAAAGGGAATGCAAACTGAATAGCGCCAGCTTGTGCAACATCTGTGAGTTGGCGTATTCCACTGGTCAATGCCCAGAACTACCCAGACTGAAAGCAGTGCTTAAGGAATCAAGCAAGGATGTCCATTCTTCCTACTTTATCATATCAAAGAGACCATGGCATCCATGAACTATAGGTATGCCTCCATATTTTTCCTCTTTTAATCCTTGGAATAATGTTTATAATGGTTAGAAATTTCCATGGCCATATCCAACTCCTTCCTCAACACAATTTCCTTCACCATGGAACCAGTGGCATTCCCCTCCACCAATGAAATATCCTCCATCGCAATCTTATCCTTGGAGTCATAATTGGAGAGGTAATGGCCAAGGTCCAGCGCCCTCTGCAATACCAATGTAGCAGCAGTTACAAATGCCTCCTCTTAAAACTCCTGCACCTCTTGTCCGACCCCAATTACCTATGCAACCTAACCCAAATTTTAATAATAAGGCAGCTTAGAGCATAGATTCCCCAGTTGCTTTCCAAACTTATCTTATCACTCCTATTGGGCTTAATGAGGTTTAGCTTTGATCGGGAAAAGTAATCAGACCATATCATACTCCCATCATTACCGAGGAATAATGTGAGTCACTTAGAAAGGATATAGTGGATTCTGAAACATATATTACACATGTAATAGTCGATACAACACCTGTTATTACACCTATAGCAGCTAGCTCGGGAAAGCCTGTTGTTTCTACGTCATCCAACCCGAGCAGGGCCAGTGCATCTTTGACAGCAGACTCAACTATTAGGGCTCATGATCCTCCATACCCTCAATGATTAATTGAAACCATGCCAGCCTCACAAACTAAATCTGAGTTCCTCAATAAATTACAGAATTTGTATGTGTGGATTCCACTATTACAATCTCTTAAGGAAGTACCTATTTATGCCAAAACAGTGAGAGATCTGTGCATTAAAAAGCTTGAAGGGAATCTGAAAGACCCTGATACTATCCATGTTATGGGGAAACTGTCTGAAATAATGATTGATCAACCTCTTTTGACTAAATATAATGACCCAGGGAATCCTACAGTGACTTTCCATATTATGATGACCAGCCCATAACTAACACTTTGATTGATTTAGGGGCAGCCATTAATGTAATGACCAAATATCTTTTTATGTCCCTAGGACTTCATGGACTCATACCTACACCTATAGTGTTTGAATTAACAGCTAGATCCTATTTCAAGCCTAAGGGAATGATAGAATATGTGGTGATCATTGTAGCTTCTTGGAATTATCTGGTTGGTTTTCTCATTCTACAAACTAAATCCACCCTTATCTTGGGGAGACCATGGCTAGCCATTGCAAACGGATATATCGAATGTAGATCCGGATCTATGGTGATATCAGATGGGCATTCCACTAAGAACCTGAACCTTTACCCCCCAGAAAAACCACATATGGATTTGAATATTCCCTGGTGGAACGATTTTGAACCTGAATATGATTTTTACTTACCTCTCCTCACACTTAGAAAAGAAAAATACTTTAAGGATGAAACAGAGGATGAAATTATTAATGATTTTATCATCAATTCACTCTATGTTGCCACTATTAGAGATCCAGCGGAAGAAGATAAGGTAGATGACGTAAATATCGAACATTTGAAAACTACTCTGCATACTAACAGCAGTCCTGTTGAAATTGAGCCAGGGAAGTATTTAAACAATAATCCTAACTTGATTGTTGAATAGAAAAAATTGTTGATACAGTTGTTATAGAAATATAAAAAGACATTTGCATGGGACTATACTGATATGAAAGGAATCCATCCTAGCCTATGCACTCACTGCATTTACCTTTAAGAGGGCTGCAAATCAGTTAGACAACCGCAGCGCCGAATGAATCCCGCACTTAAGGAGATAGTGAAAGAAGAATTACATAAACTCTTTAATGCTAATTTCATCTACCCCATTTCTAACATTCAGTGGGTATCTCCTCTTTTCATTGTTCAAAAAAGAATGGAAAATGTAAGTCTGTGTAGACTATAGAGAACTTAACAAGGCCACCCAAAAGGACCATTTCCTTTTATTATTCATTGACCAGCTCCTGGATACTCTCTCTAAGAAAAAAAAAAATTCATTCCTAGCCGGGTTCAATGGCTATAATCAAATACAAATTTCCCCGAAAGACCAACACAAGACAACCTTTACCTGCCCATGGGGTACCTTTGCATATAGAGTCCTTCCTTTTGGTCTCTGCAATGCGCCAACAAATTTTAAAGGGAAATATTGGGTATATTTTCAAATCTATTGAATGATTGTCTTTAAATATTCATGGATGACTTTACACCCTATGGGGATGCCTTTGAAACAAAATTAGTTAACTTGGAAAAGGGACTGGAATGTTGTGAACAAACTAATGTTTCTTTGAGCACGTAAAAGTGCCACATGATGATGATCGAGTGGATTGTGCTGGGACATTTCATTTCAGCAAATGGAATCAAGGTAGACCCTACAAAAATTGAGGTAATCTCGAGAATCCTAACTCCCAGAACTCAAAAAGAGGTACGTATATTTTTGGGACATGTAGGGTACTATAGGAGATTTATAGAAAACTTTTCAAATATTTCATCTCCTCTATTTTCTTTGCTCGTGAAAGATGTGGAATTTGTATGGACAGGGAAATGTGATCAAGCCTTTTTGAAGTTAAAGAACTGTGTAACAGCAACAACTGTTTTTCGAGGACCAAACTGGAGACTGCCATTCCATATCACTACATATGCATATGACATAGTTGTGGGTGTTGTTATGGGGCAGCTGGAGGAAAAGAAACCTTATGCATTTTATTACATCAGCAAGAATTTAACTCCAATTGATCTAAACTACACAGTGACCGAGAAGGAATTCCTAGCAGTAGTGCATGTTATCAACAAATTTTGGCACTACATCACTGGGTATCAAGTATTTGTACACACTGACCATGCTGCAATTCGATTTTTAATGAATAAACCTATTACCAATGGTAGAGTTACACGATGGTTATTGTTGTTACAGGAATTCGATATCACTATTTTAGATCAAAAAAAAAAATATAATGTGGTTGTTGATTTTCTTTCTAGGTTAACTATAGGTGATAACTGCACTCCTACAAAGGATTCTTTTCCAGGTGAATATCTTTTTTCCATATCTACTCACTCACCATGGTATGCAGATATAACCAACTATCTTGTTGCAGGAAAATTCCCACACCATTTATCTTCCAAAGAAAAAAGGAATATCATATAGCAGAGTGATACTTACTCTTGGATAGAGGGAAATCTCTATCACACCGGACCGAACTTTCAGATTCGGCGTTGTGTTAGAGAAGATGAGGTCTTTGATATCTTGAAAGCTTGTCATGAGGAACCCTATGGAGGGCACTTCACGGACAAGAGAATGGGGTATAAAGTACTCTCAACAAGGTACTACTGGCCAACTATATTCCAGGATGCCAAGAAGCTTGTGAAGGGATGTGATAGCTGCCAAAGGATGGGCCAGCCTCTGACATCAAATGAGATGTCGTTACGGCCTCAGATAGTGATAGAGCCATTTGAGAAATGGGCCCTGAATTTTGTAGGGCCAATTAATCCTTCATCACAGAAAATATCATAAATATTGGTCTGCACTCACCAAGTCACAAAGTGGGTTGAAGCGAAGGCACTAACTAGAGCTACAGAGCAGGTTGTTTCAGACTTCCTATTCGAAGATATTTTTGTTCGCTTCAGAATACCCAGGGAGATAGTGATGGATGGGGGGCCTCAATTCACATCTCATTTGATCTAGAAATTGGTTAAGAAGTATGGAATTCATCACAGGATCACTTCACCTTATCACCCACAAGAAAATGGTCAAGTGGAGAGCCCCAACAAAGCTATTGAGGGAATTTTAACAAATAAAGTAGCCACCCACTGAAAAAAATGGGCCGAAAAACTTCTAGAGGTTGTGGGCTTACAGAACAACATGGAGGAATACTACAGGCTTCTCACCATATGAATTAAGAATCCTTTATCCCCCATATAGTTCGAAATAAAGACATTGAGAACAACATTACAAGTCAATCTAGATTTAAGCACAACCCAAAGACAAAGATTGAACCAACTCAATGAGTTGGAAGAGAAACGATTGGCTGTCATTCAGTAGACAAAGATCATTTAGCAACAAAGAGCTAGATGGCATGACAAGTTCATTAAGAAGAAGAAATTTCAAAAAGGAGATTGGGCTCTCTTGTACAATTCAATATTCAAGGATTTCAAAGGCAAGCTCTGCACCATATGGCTAGGTCCTTACAAAGTAGACATGGTTTTTGACAATGGGACTATACAATTGGTTACCATTGATAGTGCTAAGACACTATTACTGGTCAATGGGCACCATCTGAGGTTATATCATCAACCTGCTTCGAAGGAATCATTTGTTAACATTGTCATGGACTCTAATATTTATGTTACAGTAGTAGGGAATGCTCCACTGTGCATCCTGAATTTTGAAATTCCAATAAGTGTAACATTTAAAAACCACTCTTGTGGCGACTGTTACACCTATTAAAAATAAAATAATAATATTAATAATAACAAAAAAATATGATTGTGAAAACTTATTTTCGGGGCACAGTCAGACAATTGGTAACACTTGAAAACCACTTCTGTGGTGGCTATTACACCCAGTTTTTTTTACCTTTTTAAAAAATCATCTTTCCTTCCCAACATATTTTACATGATGATGATACTCATTTTTTTCTTTTCTATATCTATTTTTCCTCATTATCATGTTTTCTCAAGAATAGCACAGTGGTTTTCTTTCCTGTTACACATGTAAAATCCAACAACCATGAATAGTGTTTCCTATCTCGTCGCTATCCTGACATGCAGCAATAATTACAACAGTCAAGAATGACTGCCACGATCACTGGAAGTAGTTATTCCATTGCATTAAATTCCTCCTTCACATCATCTCAGGTACGTCATTTAAAAAGGTAACATCATCATTTAATAATTTGATGATTAATGGCAAGTGATGACATTCCCGTGACGGTCGTGGGCATCCATCACCATTAAACCTGGGGGGGAATAAATCTCATAATCATTGCAAGAAATCTATAGTGTTTAAACTGTCATCAATCTTGCATGCATCAAATTAAATAGCACAATAACCAATTATGACCAAATCCGGCTAGAAAAGGAATTTGTACTTAAAGCCCATTATTTTCCATAATTAGACATTAATGTAGGAATGTGCGAAGTACGATTTAGTAATTCGAAAATCTTGTCACCTCTCATCACCTCCCCTAGCTGAAGTCTTGTATCCTCGTCTGAAATTCTCAATCTGGGATAAGCAGAGCAAGGTGTTGAGAGAGAACACATAGTGCAGCAATATTACAGTTAGTCAAGCTTAAGGAGTGATTCAGAGTAATAGAAAGATGGGAGGAGCAACAGTAAGACATGAGTCGGACTCCATTGAAGCTTCTCAACTTTCCAGAAGCTTATCAGGTATTTAGGGACGTGGGGTGGCTTGAATATTTTCAGAGGTTGGAAGGCTCAGACGAGGCCATTACAATTGAATTCGCTAATAATTTGAACAATCACCAGACCCGAGTTAGGGGCCTACAAATTGAAGTAACAAAAGAAGTGGTTTCCTGAGCAACCACATTGCCAGTTGAAGGACACAGATGGTTCAACAGGAAATTTAATGACCCTTATTTGAAGGAATATTTCTTGAAGGAGAGGAAAGGCTGGAAAAGAAGGGTAGAGGGGTTGATAGATTATCACTCCCCCAACCATGGTCAGATGTCGCCCTGGGTCTAATAAAGTACATTACTTGTGAGGTAAGATCCACAATCATCTTCAATTACCACTTCCCTTTACTAAATCATCTTCAGCACCAGCAGAAGATCAACCTCCCATATTTCCTATTGGGAAACATTAAGCATATGGATGCAACGGTTAAGACGACAACACATCATGAAGCCTGTGTGACCAACCATGGACTTATCAAATTTATTTTTTTGGATGCCCTAAGCTAGCAAGGAAGGAGCTGGGAATAATTTAAATGTAAAATACCTAGGACAAGCTAGAGAAAACAAGTTGGGACTTCGGAAGGAAGTCATGCAGAAGCTGAATTCCAGACCCAGCCCGTCAAGGTTAGAATTGGAAAAGAACCCACTGACAAGCCGATCGGAGACAAACGACCAAAATAGAGGGTGAGATTTAGCTTGCCAATGGAACCATTGACCACAACTGAGAATCAAAAAGAAGCAGAAGGATCAGAAGAAGAAGGAAAAGAACCCTCCTTGTTAGGTAAGGACAAAACTCATGTTCTGCTTTTAGAAATTGAAAATTTAAGAAAATAAAATAAAAAATTAAGACAAATATTAGCTGGGGGGAAGGAAATTTTATTATCTATATGCGTAGCATGTTCTCAGGAATAACAGTAGAAGGGTATAGGGTTTTTTGGGAAAACACTAGCTCAATGAAGACACAAACGGAACTTCGGGAGGCTATCCCACAAGAACCTGCTAAGGATATTGTTGTTACACAAGAACCAGGAGTTAAAGCAAAGCCTCCCATAGTAATCGACCTAGAAGCCGATACACAAGAACCTATGGAGGCCATTATTGTTACAGAAGAACCAACATTGGTCACAGAGGCTAGCCTAGGTGAAAATAAAGGGGTTAATACACAACAACCCACTGATGACGATGTTGTTACACAAGAACCAGTAGTAGAGGTGGAACAGACCCATCCAATAGAGGTTTTTATAACTACTATTGATGTTGAATGTAGAGGAATTCTTGGTCCTGTCACGGGATGGAATTCTGAGAAAATTTTGTTGATTTCCGAATTACAAAAATGGAAACAGGAGGCAATCTCCCTTTAGGAGGGGGTAATTTCATTAAAATAACATCAGAAGGAAATAATTTTTTTACACGAAAAATGGATGAAGGAATAATTGAAGAAAGGTTGGGAAGAGTGTAAGTAGAAGGAAGTTATAAATAAGTAGAAGGAACAGTTGTTGTTGTTACAGCAGCAAGTTCAGGATCTGACTGTGGATAAGAAAAAAATCCGTGATCTTGCCCTTAATTTGTTTGAGTGCAGGTGACCCTCCCCATCCTACCCCATTTTCCAATGGGAACGTTATTATCTTTTTCAGTTAAAAGCCGTCATGAAGAACAGGCCCTGTGTGGGTTCTTCCACCTGCACCTTTTTAGATGTCTTTAGTGCTTCTGAATTTGACGAACAAAGCCTGTTGTGCGATTTATTTTTGCACAATATCATTTTTTAGCACGTTAGTATGCATATGGTAGTAACTATATTCTCCTACATGGGGGATTTGTAGTTACGAGCCTTCGTGTAATTTATGAGGAATCAGATTGAGTGGCATATGTCCACAAAATCTATGGATTCCATTGAAGAAAATATAGCATTATGGATCCAAGAAAAACCAGGATGGGCCGCCGAATTAAGGCGAGAATTTAGAAATAAGTTGAGCACTCCTGGGATAAGGGAACCTTTTGCCACCTACAGAAGAAGGATCATGGACTTTTGCCTTAATCAGTTTTCACAAATGAAGAGTCAAGCCCTGACTGGTTGTTTGAAGCATACAAAATCCAGTAGTGTTGAGTTGTTGGAAGGGGACCCATTTTCATTTCAGAACTTTGTAATAGTTGTTACACATGTACCAACATATGCCCAGGTAATAAATACCCTTGGCACTTCTTGGATTGGGCTAAGATTTAAATTCCCTTTGATATGGGTACCAATAAAGGAATACCAAGTTCGTTCTGAACTAAGAAAATATGAAGAAGAGTCTTGGACACGATAGCTAATGCCTACTCAAGGGTACAAGTTTCCAGATGAAGACACAGCCAGTGCCTATGGCTTCGCTGACCTGAACAGAAGATATTATCAAGGGAGATGAGATTTTTTGCATGAGGACATGCAAGTGCTTCAGCTAGGGGGAGATGTTGGGTGCCATTTTTGTACTTATTTCCTACATATGTTTCCCCCATTTTTACCTTGTGACCTCAAACCTTTGGACTACATTTGCCTTTTTGTCTTCTTTTCTATCTTAAAAAATTTTTTTTTGCCTTAGTTCGTTATCTTTCCATTTCATTAATTATTATGATGTATCATTTCCTTTTTTTTTCTAACTAGGATAAATGTTGGAAGAATTTATCTCGTCTTTTGTTGTCCTTCTAGATGTTATTCTTAGCACAAAAGACCTAGAGAATGAGGCATACAGAAGCAGTTGAATGTGTGTTGTTACAGTGAGCTTTCACACTATGATGATGTTACATCACAGTGTTGTTACAGACCCGCTATTACAAACTATTGTTATAGTCGTATTATTGATTGGATATCATCAACTTCTGGATGTCGACCTGTCCTCAATTTTTGTTACGCTACAGCTGCCATTTTTCTGAGCATGTAACCGTTATATAACTCTTGACCCTTGAGTTCAGAGGGATAGCAGAGAAAATTATTACTTTTGGCTCTGTAATTTTGGTCACATTAATACAAAGATATCACATTGATGTTGTTACATGCATTGTCTGGTTTAATTTTCAGTTAGTTTCTATCTCTTCTTGTGCCCTACTAGGGAGGAAGGGCCCTCCTCTTTAGCAGGGACTGCAGTGGTTAAAGTAGTTGTACTATATTTCTTATTAGCTTTGCATATGAGTGGAGTGTTGTTATTGTTGTTTTGGATGTAAGTAGATCTCCTTCAGTTTCGATATTATTATGTTGTTATACAGATGTGATTAGAAATAACAGCTGGTGTAATTGTTGTGTGGCATGTTGGTACCATTTAATTGAGGCATGATTCCATTCCTGTAGATTTCTTTTACTTCTACACGAATGTTAAGCTTTAGCAATTGATTCAGCAACAATTCCTCTTTATTTTGATTTTGCTTCTAGTTTGGTGTATCGTCACAGACAGTGAAACTATCATTGAAATAAAATAAAACCCTAGATTGATAATTTATGTGTATTATGTTAGTCATTTAATACTGATTAATATGGTCCAACAAGATCCAGGCTCAAAAAGAGGGTAGAAACATGATTTTTTTGGTGGTTTTTTTCCCTTTTCACTGACCAGTTTGTCCAAAAAAACTTAGCAAATTAATAGGGTGCATGTATTCATCATTCTAAATCTAACGGTGGTCTATATTTGGCAAAAATATGCCTCAAAAAAGTGCACAGAGCCTAGGGCATCACACATAGGAAAGTCCAATTGTCACATGATAGTCCAAGTATGCACAAAACTTCAAAAATTTGCAAAAATGTGTCAAAACTTGCGCAAATTTGTTGAATGGTGGTTGTTGATGATGGATAGGCATGGAGTGAGGCTTCAACAAGGATATCAAGCCTTATTTTCTCTTCTTGCATGGTCAAGGTTTCAATTTTTGCATTGGTTTGTTTAAGTTTTGACCTTGCAATTTTATTTTTCTTGGAATAGTGCTTGGCCCTCTTTCTCAATATATTATTATCCTTGTTTTCCTTCTCCAAAATCTTCTCAAGGTGTTGGTTAGCCCTGTCAAGCCATTTCTCCTAGTTCTCTTTTATTGCCACCGCAAATTGTTCATTCAAAGTGAGCTGAATAGCAAGCTCAACCTCCTTTTGCCTCTCAATTTCTAGAGCTCTTTTCAGCCCTCTAGTCCTAGGCATTCTCCTTGGAACTTCTTCTTATGCCTCATTTTTTTCGCTATACCTTCTGTATGCCTCACCAAGAAAATATTTTTCCTTGATTTCTTCTCTTTTTGCCTTGAGAAGCTAAATTTCCATGATGGCCTGCTTGGTTTTGAGTTGTTCATTTTCTTTCTCATGAAATGTAATGACAAGATGAGATCTCTCTAAGTTAGTATGAAGCTCATTGATTTTGGCATCCTTTTGTCTAATAATCATTTTGGAGGCCTCATCATCATGCTCATCATCTAAATCAACAAGGTAAAAATCATTCTATGTTTCATGGAGGTAATCCTCATCATAAATGGTTGCCTCATGTACATCCTCCTCTACCATATTTTCTTTGCCCTTTTGTACCTGCTTTTTTGGTGAAGAATGTAGGGCCCCTTCCACAATTTGTAGAGAAAATACCTACCTATAACCTCTCTGATATGTTTTATCCAATGTCTCTATCTCAGCCAATTTGGTATTTTGAAGTTCACTATTCTTAATCATGCTGGATGACCCAATCTGAGTATGAAATGGTGATGATGGCGGTGAAATGGGTGAATTAATTTGATTTGATCAAGAAGTAGGTACTGTGGGCTGATATGGAGGAATGTATGTGTAAGGATGAGATGGTGGAGGCACAGCTTTAGCATGTTGAATTGGTGGAGTAGTAAATATGTCATTAGCTATGAAAGTGTCCCATGAGATATTCAATTTATCAGGGTGATGGAGGACAATGATCTTGATGAGACAGTGGGGAAAAATCATTCTCATTTGGTGGTCATAATCTCTCTTTTGAACAATGTATGCCATTTTTTCATGTCAATGAAGAGAAAATAAGGTATGTTGAGCATCTTGACCCTTGCAAAGTGCATTAATAACCTAATATGGTAAGTGTAGAGTCTAGAGAACCTTCCTTCACAAGAGAAGTACCTCATGATGATTTTCATCATGGGGACATACCTATCCAGGAGGTAAGAGAAATGAAAGAACCTTTTTCTTTCATTCTTGTAGCTTGGCTTGATATATGGGTCAAAGTAATGAATCTCCAAGTCCTTTTCCTTGTACCATTTTTCACCAAAATTTGGAATTTTGGTGGCATCTGCTATGATGGCTATATATATATATATATTATGAAAGTGACACCAGCAAGGGTTACCTGGTTATCATGAAGATTATATATGAAAAGCCTGCTCAAAGCAGGGTGATGTTAGACCTTTTGTATTTTCTCACAAAATTCAAAGCATCCTACATGCTTGAAACATGTCACTGCCATGGGAGAGGCCATGAGTTCTCTGGTTTTTGTAGGTTCAAGTCTGAGGATCTTCCCTCCTTTGTGTGGCCTCCTCTCTTCCCTTTCTTCTTCCTCACTGAATTCTTTGTTTTCTTCTTCCATAGTGTCTCGGCTAGAAACCCTAGGGAGATGAATTGGGAGTGAAATGTAGGTTTAGGGAGTGGGGAATGGGATGGAAAAAATTAGGGAGATGGGGGAATGGATTATTGAAGTGAGGGAGGTGACAGGGAGTGGAAATGTTGTGCGATTTGGGTATAGGAATTGTATTATAGCTATGGGGATTTGGGAGCCTAGGAATTTGAAATACCTAGGTCTTAGGGTTTATGGGATAAAGGGGTTTTGGAGAGGGATTTAATGATATAGGGGTAGGGATATGATTTATTGTGATGTGGGAAGGGTAAAAGGGTAATTTAAGGATAAAATTTGGGATCAGGAAGTAAAACTAGGGTTTGTAGCCTAGAACTCTCCAATTTTTTCATAAAAACTTAAATACCATGAAATTTTCACTTGAGGAATGGAAGGAGGGTGCCTTTGTAGCTTACTTACTTGCCAAGAAGTATTGAAAACCTTTGCTGAAGGTTTGGAGAGCTAAGAATAAGTTTGGGAGTGCCCTGGCTCTATGCATAGCGCCTATGGCTCTATACACAGCACCTCTTTCCAGGTGAGCAGTGCCTTCAAGAATTTTGACCTTTCACCCTTCAATTCTGATTTCCTAAGTTATGTGAGTGATGGCTTGATAACATAGAGGAAAAATGAGTTTCTTAAGGGATTTTATACTTCATGAATTTTATGATTTGGACCTTGGGACCCACTTTCTTCACTTATCATTCACTTAACCATTTGAAACATTACCTTTCATTTAGACTTCTTTTCTTTGGAAATTGATCATTTTGATGGACTAGGAACTCTTTGAGTTTACATTTTGATGTTGAGGAATCTTTGGAAAACTAAGTTAGCATCTTGGAATGATTAAATTATTACATTTTAAAGACATAAAATTACATAATGAAAAATATAAAAAATTACATTTTAAAACCAAAATTACATTCTAAAACAATAATTTATTCTTTAAAAATCATATTCATATGGTGAATATATGTTATTTGATCACTCTCTTACTTGTTGGTCTTATGCAGTGGAGATGAAGTTTTATTAGACCTTGGAAACCCTAATGACCTAATGAAACCTTGAAAAAACCTAAAATAACTAATGAGACCTTGAAGGACTGAATTTCAAGATGACATGACTGATATTGATTTTATAGTTGGCGTACAGTCATCAAGGTATGAAGATATGCCAGTAAGTGATCAAATTTGTGGAAGAGTGATGATTTTTGGACTTGGGGCTACCATTAGTCACTAATTTTTTGCATGACCTAGTGGAATGATAAAAAAAATTGTGAGTGGGACTCCTAAAACGATATGAAAAGAGGAATTTGACCACTGATGGCAGGATGTAAATACTGACCCTAACATTAGCCTTATTGGGGATGATAGCTCTGAAAGAGGTGTCAATAACCACAGAAAACTGGATTTTTCAGGTCAGTTCCCTATCCATTGGGCCAGTACAGTCAAAAAACTAAAACTAATAACATGATTGAAAACTGATAACTCAAAAAAAATAGACTGACTCAATACAAACTCAAAATTGACTGAAAACAAACTGAAAATATGCTTCATAATTGAGCTTATTCAACAAAACCTACTCTAACCGATCCATTCATCACCTGGTCCAGTGAAAGGAACAACCAATGCAACTACGTAAGCATTATGGCTGCTAGTTGAATTCTCTGCAAGTGCTTGCTTATGAGCAAGAATAGAGAACTACTGAAAGGAAAATCCCATGAAAAATTGTCAACAGATTGAATCTTAATGAAATTGGAAAGCATGAGCCCACCAGCTGACCTCAAGAATGCTACAAAAGGATCTTCATAGGAATACATATTAATTTTTGACCCATCTAATACATTACTTCTCTGCTCTAGGTATTCTTCATGACATGAATATGAACTTTCATCTTTACCATTACTTTCTTGATATGGCTGCAAATGTTTGGATGAGATTTGTAATGAGACTTCTGCTAAAAATGACAAAGAAACGGGTTGTTAGATCAAGTTTATATCAACACTCTTTTAAGGCTCACATTTAGCTAATGGAGAAGGACTTTTACTACAAATATTATCTAGCACATCAGCTATAGGGTCATGAAAAACTTGAAAATTCTATTGAAACCTATGTTCCATTGGGTCTAATGAGACTATATGACTTTCTATAGGTTGCTCATCCTTTGCTTTAGAGACATTATGAAAATTTTCTTTTAAAAAATGAAATGATTCAAAACATAATGGTACAGAATCATATTGCATCATTCGATCATATGTTTCAACTTCCAAGCCTTCATCTTGAATTTGAAATTCAATTGAATTTGGTGGCTGCAAATCTAGAGCTAAGGAGTCTTGATCATGGATTTCATTACCCTCTTGATTGTCAAGATCAAAACTTAATGACTGTTGATTTCTGATTGCATGAAAGTTGTCTCTAAAGAACTGAAAGAAGGTAAAACAAAGAGGCAAATATCCTTCACTTACTTCCAAATTTTTTTCACTTTCCTCCTCACTACCATAGCTAATATGCATCGGTTGATCAGTGTATTCGAGCTGCTGAAACTAAACTTGCTCCTCCCACAAACCAGTTGTTGATTAGTCTGCAATATGAGATTCTATTTGGAGAACATATTTTTCATCATACTGATCATACTTAGGAAAATCATCAAAATAAGGAATGTCATCAAACATATACATTAGATCTGCTGATTGTTTCTCCTCGGATTGACCAACAAATCCATTTTCTGATCTATGGTAGCTTGGATTACCACCAAAGTGTTTAGGGCTAGCAACCTCTTCTTTTTCTGCAATAGGTGGGTCATGGTGATCTTGAATGGAAAATCCATCTCTCATGGTGATATTTTTCATCATTTCCTCTATTGTACTTACCAAATTCTTGAGTTTTACCTCTGAAGATGTCTGGTGCTCTACAACATTCTCCCTCTTTTCTTCCTTCAACTTTTCCCTTCTAAGCATCATATTATCCTCTACATCTACTGCATTGTTCTGCATCTCTTCAAGTGTTTCAAGGTTCCTTTCTATCAGTTGAAACTCTATATCTGGATCAAAGGCATCCGAGTAATGTAAGAGGGCTAAGCTAGGAGGAGGTCTTATATTAACAAGTATCGAAAAATGCACTTGATTGAATCTGGCAGAAACTTTTGTACTGTCTCCCCTAGCTATCTTTTCATATGTTCATACTCTTATAGAATTAGGAAAGGGTTTTCTTTGACCACCCACTTGTCGAGGAAAAATTTGACGAACTGCTGGAACTCTGAGATGCAGGCAGGTTTTTGAACCAACTCTTGACTTTGCCTTGCAAAGAATGAGAAAATAGCCTGATACTGACATCCTCTTCGTCAACTTCAAAAAGGTTGAGGAAAGTCTCAAAATTTTGCATATATCTCTCAGCAGTGATGTTGTCACATTCACCATCTAATCTTGGCAAATATAGATAATGACTTTCAGGGAAAGCATGGAGTATGGGAGGTAAAATCATAGGCTTATATATATCTGGGACTGTAGAAGGTGTGAGAGTATGTACAATAGTCGTAGGATCAATTTTGGTCTCTTTAGGCTCATCATCTTAAAAAGGATATGCACACGTTTTAGGAAAGAGGTCCTGATCTTGATCAAAATCAAAGGGAAACTCAATATTTACACTCTTAAAATAGGCAGAATCAAGAATTTGATGATATTTTTCATACAAAAAACTTTGGAAAACTTTCAGGATAGTTTCAGGAAAAGAGAAGAAATATTTCATGATAAAGAGCATGATGTCTTGAGTAAAATTCCAAGTTGAATACCTGATCTTCCCATGTTTTCCTTTCATATTTCGTGGCAAGGATCATCCTCCAGTGGAGTCTTTGGATTTGATTTCGAAACTGATTTGGAGTCGTTAAGTGAATGATGCACATCCTTCTTGTGCATGATCATTTTTCACCATTAGCAATCAGATCTTATCTTTTTCGTTCTTTCCCAAGGAATATTTGTCTTTTCGCCTACCCAAAAATGGCACCAAAATGTTATCACTTCGCCATATCTATAAGGCTGAAGAAGAAATCCCAATATAGGTAAGCATAGATCAATATTTTGGCTTGGTATCTAGCCCTACCAAACCAAAGAGGGATATCTCCACAAATTCATAGCCAAGACGGTTGGATGAATTAGGGTTTTAGGCTAGGTATAAGTATAGGGGTTTGATTTGGTTGAATTGGGTTGTTGGATGAGGAATAGGTCAAAAAGGCTAGGTCACGGAAAATAGGATTAGGGTTGTAGAGATTCAATGGGGCAAGGTAGGTAGAAAACCTAACACTTAGGGTTTGAGGTTGAGATGGATCAGACAGATGAGGTGTTACAAAGAGCGAGGCAGGGCTTGAATTATTTCTAAACTGAAGAAGATGAACAAACTATGAAGGTTTTTCCAAAACAGAGCATGAGGGATGTATTATGTTCATCAACTTAAATACCAGAATATCATAGAAATGAAATGGATCATGAAACAAAACATTCATACATAATGAGACATAAGAAAAACAATGATAAATTTCATACCACAAGTATCCCAAAAAATTAGCTGCAACCTTCTCATTAATTTCCTGCCAAAATGATTACACTAGAATCTCTGATTAATGCTTTAGCATCCAACAATTTCCAACCTGTGTAATGAGTCAAAATTTACATGATATAGACCTCAAAACAACTCCTCCCATCCTCAGGGGTCGAATCCATGAGAGTAGGAGCAGTTCCATCAAAAATTGAGCTGAATACCTAGAGTGTAGGGAGGTCAAACTGAATCATCCCTCACTTTTTGCAAACTGAATCATTACATGTCATAAAAAATTTTCACCTAATGTATTTACCCTAGGTAAATCAACCACATCATATTTACTTTTACATTCATGATTTACATTGGTAAAAATCCCATTGACCATGGCTAAACTAGAAAAACTGAGAAAATAGGAAAATATCATCAGACTCATAAAATGTGTCCTATGCGCAGCGCCACTGTCCTATGCATAGTGCCACTTTCCTATGCGCAACTCCAACTTAAGGTGAGTTTTTTAGGGGCTCCCAATGTCTAAACTAAGCTGAGGATAGCTCATTGGAAAGCTTATCCAATCTTCTTTCCAAATATGGGCTTGGTTTGCAGATTTAACTTGATTTTACCTCTCAAAAAGTGATTTTCCCAATACTTCTCTATGCGCAATGCCAGGTTCAAAAAGAGGGTAGAAAGATTATTTTTGGGTGTTTTTTTCCCTTTTCACTGACCATTTTATCCAAAAAAACATAGCAAATTTCTAGGGTGCATGTCTTCATCATTCTGAATCCAATGGTGGTCTCCGTTTGGCCAAAATATGCCTCAAAAAAGTGCACAGCACCTAGGGCATTGCACATAGGATAGTCCAACTGTCAAATGATTGTCCAAGTATGCACAAAACTTTTTAAAATTGCAAAAATGTGTCAAAACTTACCAAAATTTTTTGAATGGTGGTTGATGATGATGGTTAGGCATGGAGTGAGGCTTCAACAAGGATATCAAGCATTATTTTCTCTTATTTCATGGTCAAGGTTTCAATATTTGCATTGGCTTGTTTAATTTTTGACCTTACAATTTTTTTTTCCTTGGCATAGTGTTTGGCCCTATTTCTCAATATATCATTATCCTTGTTTTCCTTCTCCAGAAGCTTCTCAAGGTACTGGTTAGACTTGTCAATCCATTTCTCCTAGTTCCCATTGATTACCATTGCAAATTGTTCATTCAAAGTGAGTTGATTAGCAAGCTCAGCCTCCTTTTTCCTCTCAAGTTCTAGAGCTCTTTTCATCCCTCTATTCCTAGGCCTTCTCCTTGGAAATCGTTCTTCTTCCTCGTTGGTTTCACTATACCCTCCATATGCCTCATCAAGAAAATCCTTTGCCTTGTTTTCTTCTCTTATTTCCTTGAGAAGATGAATTTCCATGATGGCATGCTTGGTTTTGAGTTGTTCATTTTATTGCTCATGAAATGCAATGAAAAACTGAGATCTCTCTAAGTTTTTCTGAAGCTCATTGATTTGGGCATCCTTCTATTTAATAATCATTTTGGAGGCCTCATCATCATGCTCATCATCTAAATCAATAAGGTCAAAATCAGTCTCTGTTTCATGGAGGTCAACCTCATCATGAATAACTGCCTCATGTACATCCTCCTCTACCATATTTTATTTTCCCTTTTGTACCTACTTTGTTGGTGAATAAGGCAGAGCCCCTTCCAATATATTTGGAGAAAACACCTGCCTATGACCTCTCTGATATGTTTTAGCCAATGTCTCTATCTTAGCCACATTGGTCTTTTGAAGTTCACTATTCTTAATCATGCTGGATGACCCAATCTGAGTGTGAAATGGTGATGATGGTGGTGAAATGGGTGAAGTAATTTGAGCTGATGAAGAAGTAGGTATTGTGGGCTAATATGGAGGAATGGATGTGGAAGGATGAGATGGTGGAGGCACAGCTTGAGCATGTTGAATTAGTGGAGCAGTAAAGATTTCATTAGCTATGAAAGTGTCCCATGATATGTTCAATTTATCAAGGTGATGGAGGACAATGATCTTGATCAGAGAGTGGTGAAAAATACTTTTCATTTGGTGATCATAATCTCTCTTTTGAACAATGTATGCCATTTTTTCAATGTCCCAGAAGAGAAAATAAGGCATGTTGAGCATATTGACCCTTGTGAAGTGCATTAATAACCTGATATGGTAAGTGGAGATTCTAGAGAACCTTCCTTCATAAGAAAATTACCTCATGATGATTTTCATCATGGGGACATACCTATCGAGGAGGTAAGATAAAGGAAAGAAACTTTTTCTTTCATTCCTGTAGATTGGCTTGATATATGGGTCAAAGTAATGACTCTCCAAGTCCTTTGCCTTGTACCATTTTTCAACAACATTTAGAATTTAAATGGCATCTGCTATGATGGCTTTAGATATTATGAAATTGACACTAGTAAGGGTTACCTGGTTATCATGAAGATTGGATATGTAAATCCTGCTCAAAAGAGGGTGATGTTGGACCTTTTGTATTTTCTCACAAAATTAAAAGCATCATACATGCTTGAAACATGTCACTGCCATGGGAGAGGCCATGTGTTCTCTGGTGTTTTTAGGTTCAATTCTGAGGATCTTCCCTCCTTTGTGTGGCCTCCTCACTTCGCTTTCTTCTTCCTCACTTAATTCTTTGTTTTCTTCTTCCATAGTGTCTTGGCTAGAAACCATAGTTCGATGAATTGGGATTGAAATGTAGGTTTAGGGAGTGGGGAATGGGATGGGAAAAATTAGGGAGATAGAGGAAGGGATTATTGGATTGAGGGAGTTGACAGGGAGTGGAAATTTTGTGGGATTTGGGAATATGAATCTTATTACAGGTATGGGGATTTGGGAGCCTAAGAATTTTAAATACCTAGGTCTTAGGGTTTATGGGATGAAGTGGTATTGGATAGGGATTTAATGATATAGGGGTATGGATAGGATTTATTTTGATGTGGGAAGGGTAAAAGGGGTCTTCAAGGATCAAATTTGGTATTAGGAAGTAAAACTAGGGTTTGTAGCCTAGAACTCTCCAAATTTTTCATAAAAACTAAAATACCATGAAATTTTCACTTGAGGAATGGAAGGAGGGTGCATTTGCAGGTTAATTACTTACCAAAAAGTAGTGAAAACCTTTTCTAAAGGTTTGGAGTGCTGAGACAAAGTTTGGGAGCTTACAAGTGAAGTTTTCCAGGTGCGCAGTGCCTCTGGCTATGATGTGCAACGCCTCTTTCCAGGTGAGCAGCGCCTTCAAGAATTTCGACCTTTCACCCTTCAATTCTGATTTTTTGAGCTATGTGAGTGATGGCTTGATAACATAAAGGACAAATGAGTGTCTTGAGGGCTTTTATACTTCATGAAGTTGATGGTTTGGACCTTGGGACCCACTTTCTTCCTTTAGCATGCACTTAACCATTTTAAACATTACCTTTCATTTTGACTTCTTTTCTTTGGAAATTGACCATTTTGATCGACTAGGAACTCTTTGAATTTACATTTTGATGTTTAGGCATCTTTTGAAAACTAAGTTAGCAGCTTGGGATGATGAAATTATTACATTTTAAAGACATAAATTTACATAATGAAAAATATAAAAAATTACATTTTAAAACCAAAATTACATGTTGAAACAAGAATTTCTTCTTTACAAATAATCTTCAAATGTTGAAGAGATTTTATTTAATCACTCTCTTACTTGTTGGTCTTATGCAATGGAGATGAAGCTTTTATTAGACGCAGGGAAAATTTTAAGGATGGAAAATTATTTTGATGTTTAAAAAATTAGCGAATCTCACTAGTCCCTAATATGAAAAATATAAAATGTTTATTGATGTATTTGTAAAATTATTCAAATTTATAATTATATTATATATATTGTCTATATAATGTTGGCAATTTTTAAGGTACAATAATTTTATATTGTAAAATTTGGGCGAATCACTTTTATAAAAAAATGGAAATTGGCAAATCGTTTTTTTGGAAAAACCATGGAAAATTAGCCCACTTGCAAATATTAGTCCCTAAAATTTTCCATGATTAGACTTTGGAAACCCTAATGACCTAATGAAACCTTTAAAAACCCTAAAATACCTAATGAGACCTTGAAGGACTGAATTTCAAGATGACATGACTGATATTGATTTTATAGATCGTGTACAGTCATAAAGGTATAAACATATGCTAGCAAGTAATCAAAATTGTGGAAGAGTGATGATTTTTGGACTTGGGGCTACCATTAGTGACTAATTTTTTGAATGACCTAGTGGAATGAAAAAAAAATTGTGAGTGGGACTCCTAAAATTATATGAAAAGAGGATTTTGATCACTGATGGCGGGATGCAAACACTGACACTAGCACTTTCCATAGATTAAATGTTTATGATTTCTTAGATTAAAATGTTCATGATTCCATAGATTAAAGTTTCTAAGTTTTAGAACAAAATCTCCATGCTTTCATAGGGTAAAATCTCATGTTTTCTTAGATCAATAATCTTTATGTTTTTTTCTAGTTTAACATTAATTTCCTTTCCAAAAGCTTAGTATTTTCATAGTTTATATTAAAAAATATAATTTCCTTTTGAAGTTTTGAATTCATTTCAGTTATGCATAAATATTGAAAGCTAATCTCCTAGCGCATACGGTGTAGTGTACTTGGCAAGCTCACGAACCCGGATTGACATATAAATATAAATATTTTAACAGTCAAATAAATTACATAACATTTTGGAGTCGTTGCCAGTGAAGTATAAATGGGTGTTAAATTTCAATTTCATCTCATTCTTAGTTGCATAAGACTAATTTAATTTTAGTACATTCTAGAAGTAAATTCATTAAAAAAAATATAAAAATAAATATAAAAATAAAAAACTTCAATCTCCTACCATCCCCACTATATCACGTGGTGCAGTAAGAGCCACATCACCTTCCACATCATGAATTCTTATTTTTGCAGGTAGAATAAGAGGTGAAAAAAAGAGGTTGAATAAATGGATGGAGATTATGATAATGAGGAAGATCCTTTGGAATTTCTCATTCAAGAAACTGATATCAATGTTCATATGAAGAACATCCCTCCATATGTACTTCCTAAATTCAAAGGTATGAGATCAGAAGACCTAGAAACCTTTATTTTTGAATTTGAAATAATTTTTAGATCTTATGGATATTCATTACACATTCAAAAATTTAATTTGTTTCCAGAAACATTGAAGGATAGAGCTCTTAAATGGTTCATGACTTTAGGAACAAATTCTATAAGTACATGGGATAATATGAAAAGAGTATTTTTGGAAAAATATAAAGATTAATGCATACACCATGACCTTAGAAATGAAGTCTTTAATATGAACCTAAAGGAGGATGAAAGCGGAGAAGATTTAGTGGAGGTATTTACTTATAATTTCAAAAGATCTAAATTGCATGATTTAGGATTAGACACATTAAAAACTCTCCTACTAAAATCTATAAAGGATGAATGGATTGATCTTCTTAACCTGGTGGGAAAATGAGATGTCTCTCAATTTTCATTTCAAGAGATTTGTGAACTGTGCAAGAACAAATCACGAGGAAAATAAAAGTATGGAAGATCCCCTCAAGATCCAATTATGGCAAGAGTAAGTAAGTCAACATTAGGATTGGTAAGCCAAACTGAACTTAACAATTTTCTAGACATTCTTGGTAATTTAAATGAATAAATTTATATGCTAAGAATGCAAAACTAGAAAAAATTTGAGAATGCTACTTTATTTATATCTTTCTCTAAATGCAGAAAGAAACATGCTTTGCATGAATTTCCACTTGATAACATTAAAATTTGTGAAATCTATGCAGGATCACGTACTACTAAAGATTATCCATCATCACCAGGGTTAAAGGAAGTTTACCAGGGAGAAAATCAAACACTGGAACAATATTGTTATGTAGCTCCAAGAAGACCATGCCAGCCTCATCAACCTGGTATGATGCAAGATCTTGATTCTCCATTTCAAGGTTATGCACAACAATCTCAAAGTAATTGGAAAACACCCTTGCCTTGGCAACCTTGGCCATCTCAATATCAACCTCAAAATCAATCTTGGCAACAAAGTTGACAAGGGCCTTATAGAATAAATCCACTCTATCCTCAATCTTTACCTCACTATCCTCAATACCAATCTCAATGCTATCCATATCATTCATCTCCACTACAACATCAGTTTCACCCTCATTTTACCTCAATTCACCCTCTCCCATTTCCACCCACACAAGAAACCTAAATATCCATTCCCACTACACTAGTTGCACAACCATTTCATATCCCCAACAATAAAACACCTCAATCCACTTACAATGTTGAGGTGTTGTAAAATTATTCTCCAGCTGCCATTGAAGAACAACAACTGGAAGAAAGATATTCAGATAGGGCCCAAGAATCATGGATGCCTGTTGAAGAAGAGAAGTTTTTGGAACTTGAGATTGAATAGTTTCATGCATGTCTGTCACCAGATTCTATGAATGGGGATCACATCTCTGAATACTTTTATGGCATGATAGCAGGAGCCAAGGAAGACAATATTACATAGAATCTTGGTTCAATACAATCATTGGATCCAAATACTAAATTCTTCAGTATTTTCCTACATCATCTCAATCAAGGTAGTTGGTCTCTCATATATTGGTACATATCAAAGAGTATATTTCAAACCTGCATATGAGTTTATCTATCATCTTGTTACACACATGGTTCCAATGGAAGTGTTCATATACTTGAACGATATTTCCTTTTCAAGTAGAGTAAGACATATATAAAAAACTTTAAAAAAAAAAAAGTAAAGAGAAAAATAAGTCTTATTGTGAAAACTAGCTTGTTAACGCAATTGGACATGAGATTTTCTTGAAAATAAGGCAAATCACGAGCTAATTTCACAGTAAGTTCTGTAGTTTCATGATGGTTTCAATCTTTTATTATGGTTCTTCAAATAATTTTTGGTTCTATGCTCGATTTGGATGATGTGGGATTCCTTAAGTTCCACCTTCCAACATATCTTGTCCCATCGACCTCAACAGCTTATATGGGATCAAGATCAGAGACTATTTGGAGTGCCTTCAAACTTGCATACATCAATGGAAAGGCTCCTCGTTGACAACAATGGGAATACAAAAATGTCTCTTGATTGTCTAATCTTGTAGGTGACTCGACTTCAACACATTCATTCGTCCCTGTCAAGATGCACTTAGGTACCTTGACACTCATTTACATTATCGGTGAGTTGTCTCGCATTGGTTAATGATTTTCATCATTGATCGGTAATCCAATGATTTCTTCCCATTCTTGACTTTGGCACATTCATTCGTATGGTAATAATTGTACCATGAATTTTGGTTTTGATGAAAATTATATGGTTTTAAGGAATCAAAAACAACTTGCAACAATATATTTTATTGGTTTCTTATAGCAACATGTTCATCTTGTTTTCATTCAACAACGACATGATGACACCACTACAACTCTTTTTCATTCATTTCATTTTCGATCAAAACAATAAAATTGGGCCTATTTCAATCAATATGCATTATGTAGTTGAGAACTTTTGGAATCCTGTGTAGAATGATTGAAGAGCCCGACTTTTCGGGTGAACACTTCACCCATCTTTAGGAGGAGGAAGCTTAGCGAAAGATAGGAAGAGTGCAGACCTTGAAGGCATAAATAAGATAGATTCTAACCATGAAATTCAAAGAAGTTAAAAATAAAATAAAAAATGTCGTTAAAGAGGGATAATAAATTGATTAAACAAATTAATAATTAATAATTAATTATTATTTTTATAACTAATTCCTTAAAATGAGATAGTTGTTATGGAATTTTAATTTTATTTTATTTTATTTTGATTTAAATATTAGAATAAATCCAAAGTAGTTAAAGGGAAATCAAAATTTAGCCGTTATAGAAGGATTAAAGAAAGATTAAATAATTTGAAATAAATAACTAATTCCATAGTTGAATAAATTAGAATTATTGGAATTAGTCATTGAGGTAAAAGATATATATATATATATATATATATATATATAGTTTAAATTTAAATTAATTTGAAATTATTAATTGGAATATGATTTAATTTCAAAAATAGGATTAAATTTCTTGATAATATATAGGAAGGATAAAAATAAAATTAAATATAAAAGAAAGGGCGTGGATAGAGAGATTTTAATATTGATATGATTAGACAGGTTAGAAACAAGATAGGGGGTAAAATAATGTTGAACCAGATTAAAGAATGGCATGGGGAGGGTGAAGGGGAAGAATAGGCAAAGGGAAGAGAAAAAACAGGAAGGGGGTAAGAGGTGGGGAAGGGGGAGAATAGACAAAGGGAAGAGAAAAACGGAAGAGGGGGATGGGGGGCAGGTTAAGCCAAGTTAGAATGGATTAGAATTCGGATTGGAGGAAGGGCGTTTAGAAGATAGGAAGTGGAACGTGGGTTTCCAAGATTGGCTCAATTGATAACCATCATCACGGTTAAGTTATTAGGATGCTTTTCAATTTCAAGGGCTTCCCTAATGACTCGGATGGAATGAAATGGAGTAGGGGCTAGGATTTTGGATTTGTCAAAATAGAGCAGGGGCATTATGTTTCATGGTTCCTACTTCATCATGCAGTACACAATCCAAATCACCAGTTCAAACTCGAAGAAAACAATTTTTTTCAAAAATTGACATTTTTTGTTGTTATAGCATCATTTATCACCTTTATATACTTGATGACTTATGCATTGGCCTTGGGCAGCATTTTCCTTTCAAACTTGGTCAACTTATTAAAAAACATTATTTTGAATTATGTACGCGACTTTGCCCATAATTTTAGCGTGGAGATTTGGTTCCACTCATATCTGACCCATGTATAAAATTTAAAATATTAAAAAATAATAAACTCCCTATTAATTGGGTGGGGTTTACAGGTTTTACCTGAGAACCACGTACACCAGCCCATGGCTAAACTATTTTGCAACTGAAAAACTGATTTGAGGAAGTATAAATACACCTCATTGGGAAGGCCTAAGAGAGGAGAGCGAATGATATTGATACTATAGCCTATCATAGCCTAGATCAAGTCTGATTATCCCTGTGCCTCCTGCACTTCCCAGGTTCAGGAAACCCTTGTTTCCTTGTGATGATCACCCTCCTTATGTGACATCCTGTGTGCACCTCTTATGGAATAATATTGTTGAGGCTTGAGCTGGATGGATCTGGAGGATGGTTTCACTTGGAGTCGTGGCTGATTTCAGGTGATATCTCCACTTTATTTTTACATACATCAATAAAAGAAGCTATGTCCCGTTCATGATGTCATGTCTTTATATGTTTCATATACATGTTAATGATCTTGTAATCATTATTTCAAGAATCTTTTATGAGTTTATATGATCTAACATACTGACATTTAGGATATATATGATGTACAACTAGTCTATGTGATTTGTCTTAAGTGAGTTGCAGGTTTTGAAGCACGAAGAGTAGCAGAGTGTTCGCACCATGTGGGATCAACCTCAAACGTATGACATACAAGTAAGGTCACCTATTCCTAGTTTTCTAGTTTATGCATTAGGACTTGTAATTTGAATGCTTCTTGTGATTGTATGCCTTCCGATTTGTTAGATCCCTCAACCCATACCTTAGGGTAGACTTGCCCGCACCAGAATTGATGACTCCACTGGGGATTACATCTGTATAATTCCTAGTTCAGGTTGTTTTCTCTGTATTTTGGGTTCCATGACTGATTTGAACACTTTCCCAGTCTTGTTGGTTCTTTTTCCATCCAGGCAGAAGTCCTGATCATCTGGATCATGCTTGCATTTTTTTTCCCTTTGCTATCATTTCTATATGCTACTTTTTGTGTACACAGCCATGTATACATCTGTTTTTGTCCAAAGGAACCCGTGGATACGTAATTTTCTTCAAACACAGTCATGTATACATGTGTGTTACACACAATAGATCCGCATATGGCCAGTAAAATTTAAAATTTTCATTTTTGAGGTCCTATAATTCTTTCCTGCCTACTTTTGGTTACTCCTGTAGAACCTCCTGTATGTCTTGATAGTGTTTCTTCTTGCTGAGTGTCAATATCTCTCTTTCTTGCTTGGAAACCTAGCCAACCTAGGGTTTTTCCTTTTCGGTGAAGTTTCAGTTGTGAATGTTGCACCAGGTCTTCTTTCTGAAGTTCTTGGTTGTTCTAAAATTTCAAAACATTAAGTCTTTATCAGTTTGCTCATGCTTTCCTTGTTCACTGCTTCACTTATTTCTTTTTGGCTTGTTGGCTTTCTTGGTTTTCTTGCTTTTTGAGATCAGCATTTCCAATGAATCTTGAAGTTGTCTTTCTTGATTTCTTGAAGTTTTTTTTTGTTGGAAGTTTTATACTGTTGTTTCAAGTATTTTTATTGAGTTAACTACTTCATTTCACTTATTGAGTCCATTCATGAAAATGACATAGTTGGCTTATGGAATTTCAAGTTGTTTTTTGGCTCATTTTCTTGATTTGAGGCCTTTGGTAGTTTTGTGCTTGTCTCAAAGTTTTGTTTTCTCCTTAAAAATTTAAAGGCTCAAAACACATTTTTGTTTCCCGTTGCTTTTGTTTTGGTTTTCATTTGATGGTTTTCATCTCTTTTGGAGAAATTTGCTAGTTTCTCATTTTGGTTTGGTTTCTTGGTTTTGAGAGAAGCCTTGTGGTAGGTTTGTCTCTTTCATATCAAGTTTTTTTGGCATTTCTTTGTGTAAATAAGTTCTTGTTTGGGCTTGTCTTTATTTTGTGTCAAAGTGATCAGATCATCTTATTAAAAAAATCATTTTCTTCCCTTTGTGAGTAGTCCTAGAATTTGAATTTGCATTGGTAGTATGCATTAGTTGCACCATTAAGAATTGTAGTATTTTTTGATAGCTTTTGTGTGTGAGCGTGATATTGAAACGAAAATAAAAATTTATTGATTTTTAGTTCTTTCGAAACCCAAGTAGAAATCTCTTTCATTGAAGAAAAGTTTCATATCATGTAGCAGGTTTCTATTGATTTCTCTTTTACGTCAAAACATCATAATTTTCATTCTCTGTCTACCTTTGACTTAAAAAGAATATCCATTAAAATCAAGCACATAATCTTAAAATGAACTATAAGTTTTTGAGTTATCATTAATATACACCAACTAGTCTAGGTCATAGGGCCTTGGAATAGGTGAGTGAAGAGTTAAATCTCCAAGGCCACTCAAATTTCAAACATAGAAGATGATTAACGAGTTAAATCCAGCCTCGTTAAGTGGACTGGGAAAGCTCTACCTCCAGAGAGTTATGCACGAGGGATAGTTAAGGAAAATAAGAGAGATATCCCCTCTCCTATTTTCTGGATCCTGACCTAAGACTATTCTGCCCGATTATTGATACAAACTGGTGTCCATAGTTGCTATTCATAGGTATCACATAGGTGACTATGGGGGGAATACCCGTGGTACCTCAGGCAGAATTTGCATCACTTTCATTAGTACTTTTGGAGGGTTCCCTTGTGAAGCTCGATTACTTGCACTCGCAAAGGCTTTTGTTAGGAGGTCAGTGTAATTGTTTCTGTTACCTTCACTAGTAGGCCTGGGGTGTAATTACCCCAAACTATACTTGGAAGGTCCTCTTACTCGCTTTTTTTTATTTTGGTGTCTGGTCCTAATCACCCGGAGCAAAAAAACCTGAAGGATGCTTGATTTTTGTATCTTAGGGACATTTTTTAGAGAGTTCTCTTTGCTCCTAGATTTCCATAGCTTCATAATTTTTTGATTCTAGCTTAAAATCTCATAATTATTAAAAGTGGTTGACCGACCGATTCATCGATCAAGGAGGCATCGTGGGATTTCTCTTGCGAGTGTCGAGCCTTCTTCAAGAAGGTGTAGGAAGAATTATGTTGGTGATTTTCATCCAGTGGTTGCAAATGAATAGGAGAGTGATACTCCACTTGGGGTTATTGTTTCTATGGGTGGTCCTAGTACTAGTGGTGAAATAGAGAGGAGTACTCCACTCATCTCTCGAGTCCTTTTTCCAGTAGAAGAGATTCTTGAACCTCCAAGTACTCCTCCCTCTCCTCTTCCTGCTAGTTTTCCAGACATTATTTTTTACGTTGGGCCTCTCTCTCAAAGACCGGCTAGTCCCCATATCTTTCCTTTTCTTTCGATGGCCATGGTTGGGAAAAAAGTTTTGGCTATGAGCACTCCGAGTGTGCATACTTCTCTTTCGGTTGAAGGAGGAGGTACTATTGATATTTCTATTGTCACTCCTAGTGTGGAAAAATTTGGCTCTACCTCCATTCCGTCTACGAGTGGGGGCACCTAAGCATTTTCTTCCCATTCTGGTCCCTTTTCTTTTGGAATGCCATCTAGTGCAATTCCTTCTTTTTCCTTCACTGTTGCTTCTGTTTTCTCCACACCCATGTCTTCTATGGCTAGTGGGTTAGCTTCATTTCAGGGTTTCCCCTTCAGAAGTGGTAATTTTCCTCATTCAAACCCTTCCTTAGGATATTTTCCTTTCTCCACTCAGGGTCAAGGTTTCAACCCTTTTCTTAGAGGTCAAAGCTCTAATGCTTTTCAAGGCTGGAACCCTACTTTTACAGGGTTGGAAATGGGGAATCATTTTTTTTTATGGTCAGAAAGGGAATGTACCTTTCTCCTCCGTAGGTGCTGCGAAGGGTTTCTCTCCATTCGCTAATTCTTGGAACCCTTACCAAGGGGTTTCATCTTCATTAAACATTTCGATTAGGGGAAATATCCTTGTTTATGGTAATCCTACAATGGGAGGGGGTCCTACTTAGAATGCTTCTGGGCCACAAGGTTTCACCTATGGCTCAAATTTTTCTATGAACAATCTGTGGCAACCTCATGCCTCTGAAAATCTAGGGTATTATTTTCAAAATTTTGGGAATCCTTCTGCTAGTGGATGAAATTCTCAAGCGCCTCCATGCTTACCATTTCTGGCAACTTTGAATTTTCCATATTTATCAAAATTGACGAATGATCCAATTCAATATAGCCTGATTTTGCCTCCGGTCCCTACTAAAATTCCCTCAAATATTCCAAAATTTGAAGGGAAAACTGGTGAGGATCCGACTGACCATGTTACCACTTTCCATTTATGGTGCTCCTCAAACTCCCTAATCAATGATTCGATTAGGTTGAGACTATTTCAATGCACCCTAATTAGAAACATTGCAAAATGGTACATTGAGCTTATTGGGGGGAGTTTTGCTTCATTTGGCGATTTGGCTACCATGTTTCTGAACCATTTCCATTTTTTTTGTTCATGATGATGCTGGGACTGATCTCTTGGCCAATTTTCAATAGGATAAGGCAACACACATTTTTTATCATATTCAGTGAATGGCAGAGATGGAAGAGGCTCATCAACGCCCAAATTCCTAATGAATTCCTTCTCGAATGGTTTCTGAAATCCTTACAGCAAGAAATATCGAAGGATGTATCCCTTTCCGAGGTATTCTCTAAGGAACAGGCTATCTTTAGGGCTTAACAGTTAGAACTGATCTATTCTCAGTCTGGGGTCCTTAATAAGATTTTTCCAGATGCTCCTCATTCCAAAGTAGATTTATCCAAAAATAAGCACGGTCCTCATGCTGACGGGCTTGTCGGTTTGATTAATATTGGCACAGCTAACCTTTTGAATCAATTGCAGTAGTTTTCTTTACAATCTTCTCCTTCTATTCAAGCTACGTCATCGGTTTCTGCTCCTTCCCAGCCCTTAACTATTAATGATGTTCAATTTTCTAACCCCAAAGGAAATCAATAATCCGATGGGAAGAAGAAGGGACGGAATAATAAGAAGAAATACAAGGATGGGAAGGGTAATGTGAATAGATCCAACGATAATGTTGGAGAGGGTAAGAGAGAGGCAAAGAAGAAAGTTAAGTATCCATGCATGTTATGCACTAGAGACCATCTTACTCATCTCTACCCAAAAATTCAGGATGCTCAGCGTTTGTTAGCTCAGCAGGGTTCCTCCATTTTAGAAGTTGTCATGACAAACCCTTTTCCCCAAGGGCAGTAGTTGTTGCTGGCATAAATCCAAATACTGGAGCTCCCATTGGGGGAAACCAGGAAGAGGAAAATTCCTCAAATGTATATATGATGAGTGATCACGCTGATATTACTATGAGATCTCGTGATTATGGTGAACATGAATCTTCGAAAGCTAAGGGTGCTCCTAGTAATTCTAAGCCACTCAATATAGATAGGCTTGCAGTCGAGCCTCTACCTCAGATGTCGAAAGGTTCTATTAAGTGTACGAATATAAACCCTAATTCCAAGGCTACCTAGAACTACTCCATTGTAGAAGATCTGGCACAGAGTCCTTGTGTTATGTCTGCATTAGAGGTACTCCAGTCATGCCCAGTGTTAGAGTCAGTTTTTCAGTGATCAAAGATAGCTCTATTAAGAGTTTTCCATTAGGTATTCAGTCAATTTTTTTTTCTTTTACAGTTAGTCTTTAGCAACAGTTTTGGTCACTGAAAAAGTATTCTCATGATATGCTACTCCTTCACACTTTTTCATCTCCATTCAGAGATCTAAAGTCATTTCATTTCATCAAATATAGGTCAGGTCTAGGGTCAAAACTGCCATGAAAAGTCTTCAGTTTTTCACTTAAAAAGGGCATTCAAATCTTCATCTCATCCATAAAGGTCTAGTTGAAGGAGCTAGCCTATTTTTATACTCTGAAATAAATTCTGTGTCATGAGAATTCTATGCCCTATTGCTATATTTCGAAGAGAAATGAAAAACTTTGCTGAAAAAAGTTATTTTCGAAATCATACTTTATTAAATATTTATCTTTGATATTTCAAAAATAAACCTTTGAAAACTTAGGTTTTAAATCCTATGAGTTGTAATTTGTTATCATAATACTCCACTATCAATTATTCTCCATTACTATCGTGAAACGTTGCATTTATTTATTCGCCTGCCATTCATATCACATCACTCTCGTCATACCCCGACCCCACCAATCACTAAACTCCATCGTATGTTAAATGCCCTCCACCTCTCCGATCATCTGTCACATCTCCATTTCATTTGACGACCTGTATTAAACTTCAGGCCCTCCTCATTGTTCGAGACTTAACGTCGAGGGGGGGGGGGGGTTCCGAAAAGAGTGGTATTGAACAGTGACCCCACTACTACGTGTCAAAGTCATGTGATTTCGCACCCCTCCCCCCCACACGAAACCACTTACCACTCTAACACCCCTCTGAAATCCTGATTACCCACTGATCTTAAACCAATGCTTCCTCCCACCAATCATATCATTGCTAATGTGGACTCTGAACCATCCAATCAACTTAATTCTTGCATTCTCCTAATCATTAGCCAGTTAATTCAATGGCTAACCGTTAATTCTTGCATTTTCAAACGGAAAACAAGTCAAATTTCCCATGAAATCACCATTGAATTCCTATTTAAACTTTTACTTTTCCTTTTCAATCTTCTTTACATAGGTTTTCAAATTTACAGTTTCCGCCAGAACTCCAGAGATCAAATTCATCAGTGTTTAAAGCTTTCTCTTGCAGCTACTGATTTTCTTCTAGTTGCAGATATTTTCTTCAAGTCTTAGCATGTGTTTTCTATCCCATAATTCCTGCTTTTCACCTTTTAAACAAAGCCAACCATGCCTCCAAAAAAAAAGGACCTGAGCAACCAGTAACTCTACTATTACATCCTCTAGTTTATTTTCATCACATTCCCTTAGCAGATAGAGATTACAAAATACATGAAACCTTGTCTGACATTGAGCTTTTTGAGTTATATTGCTGGTTAGAAGACAAATTCCTGGATAAAACATATGACACAGGACTATAGGATTCTAATATCCCTCATTTCATCTTTCCTCATACCCATACTGCCCCAAAGTTTGTTAGGAGATTTCAAGCTTGTAATATCCCATACCAAAGAGCTATTATCACTCCTACAGGAGAGGTTTTAGTGACTATTGATGCCGAAACAATTGAAAAAATGATGCAAGCCCCAAACACAGAAGATGCCATACCATTTTCCTGAGAAGCCTTGATATAAATTTACCAGAAATTATATTTTTCAAAGAGAGCTCAAACTCTTGAGCTTTTCATGACTGAAAATGGCCCATTACCAAAGAAAACCCCTCCATTTCCAGCATCCATTTTCCCTAAAAGGTCCAAACAAATCATCATGGTCATTTCCTACCTTTGTGGTTATTATTTAGACCAATGGGTAGATGAAGCCATCATAGGGTTTTTGTCCATATTTTCCACTGATTCCAAACTCTCCATCATTTTCAATTTCAATCAGTTTATTGCAGATTTTATCCATGATCAGTTTGTAAAATTCACAACTGAAGAGGTTTTCAGTTACGCATCTGTGTTAGTTTACTTATATTGTACTCTTAGGGAGAATAATTTAAGTTTTCCATACATAAATTTGATGAGGAAGGCAACCATCAATCAATCATTTTCTAGACTTCATTATTCATGAAGGAACAAAAAGAATATTCTTATAAACAGTTTGTGGAATTTTTTCTTCAGCCAGCACTCAGTTTGTTGAACAGTACTTCAGAGCCAAGGATTAGTGAAGAGATTAGAAAGGTATTGCCGTTTTCAAATCAAGCCAGAACAGGGAATTGGTATCTTTACCGAAATTATACAGAACTCAGAGTTTATAGATGTGAACTTCCCCCTTATAAGTTGCCCAAATTCCTCCCCATGAGGATTTTTACATTGGAATATATTAGACAAATTATTAATGCAAATTAAGTGCATTTTGTCCCTCCTAAAAATAAATCACCATTTAAAATTAGAACACAGATAGGACCTTTTATCTGTAATATCAGGACAACAAGGGAAGAGGCAAATAAGTTTTTGAAAGAAATGCAGTTTAGTCCAAGTTTTACATGGTCTTATGATCTAGTTGGTGTCATTTCCAAACTGAGGGTGGAAATAAATCTACAGCATATTTTCATACACCTAGACCAGAGATTGAAAAGTACATGAATCAGCTTGAATGGACAGAAGGTACACTACAGGAGGCTGCAGAGCAAATGCTATTTACATCAACATTGCAGACTCCTATTGCATAGGAAAGAGCAAGAAAAAGAGTTAGAGAAGATCAGTCATCTCCAATGACTGATTCATTTACAAAAGAGTTCAAGGTTCACTACAGGAAGAAATCAGAGCTAAATACGAAGGTCAATCTCAGCAAGGAGTCATAGAAAGAAGTATTCATCATCACTAAAGATACATCTACTTCTACAGAGACAGGTGATAAAGGCACTACTCCTACTCCTACTACTTCTACCTTTTCTAAAGATCAGCAAACAACAGCTCCTAAATATCATCAAACATCAACTTCTCAATATCAACAGAAAGCCATTCAGACTAGCACAGTTGCTACAAGGGAAAAGGATAAGAATGTCTTTGAAAAATTCAAAGAGATAAAGCTGAAGAATGAAATGTTGAAGACAAGTACCTATAACCAGTTTTGGAAACAAACTCCTAGTTCACAAAGCAAGCTGCTCTTGGCTTTTGATTCTGAAAAGGGAAAAATGCATTTTTCATTTCTTCAAGCATAGATCCCACAGTCAAAATTAGAAGCAGAATATAAGAGGGCTACATTTGAGTTTGACACAAAAGATATTCATCCAATAGACCAAATGGAGCTACATAAGCAAACTAGTGAGATGATTTCATCAACCCTCACAAATACTTCTTTAAGTTTATCAAAACTGCAAGTTTCATTGGAAAATGTACAGTCACAGCTAAAATTGGAGAAGGTATATTCATTTTCAAAGGATATTGAAGAGAATGAAACTCATAAGACAGATATTATGAAGTTGATAATGGAGAAGAATGCTCAATTAAAGCATATGGAATCAGAATTAGAAAATATGACAAAGGAAAAGGAAGCAGCAATGAAGACATCAAAGGTTCCTTTAGAAGCATTGCCACTAGGAACCATTCCTATAGCTCAAAATTCTACAGCAAGCACTGCATGTGGAGCTGAGTAGCTTACCAAAGTAGTTCATAACATGTCAATTCAAGAAGAGGAAATCAAAGAGTTGCAGCATTAGGTAAATTATTGCAATTACAAAAAAACTAATGTGGATAGTTCACATGCAGCTGAAGCACATAGGGCCAAAAATTTGATTGAAAGGTTACAAAAAGAACAAAATGAATCATCCATTGGTAATAATTTGGGCTAGGTGAAAGAGATAATTTGGGCAGACATCACAGAGTTTATCACTGAAATTTTTCCCAAGTATAAAAATCATTTTTTAGCAAAAGGAGCTGATACAAAAGGCAAATGAGGCCATTATAGCAATCAAAGCACAACTGGGAGATAAGCCTACCACAAAAAACACTATCATTAGATTTTTTAATTCAAAGAACAGGTATGATCTAGATGAATTGGGCATTGAGGATAGAACATAAACAATCCTGGAAGTGAAGAAAGTACTGACAAAGAAGAATTTGATTCTTCAGCTTGAAGAAAAATGTCACGGTCTGGAGGTTACAGTTGAGAGATTTTTCAGCGGGATAGAGTCTCTAACACAGAAAGGACTACCTTCTCTCTTTGTAATTAATGATAAATTGATGACTAGAGATTATTATGGAAAAATACTTCAAGATATTTCCAGGTATATTGCCAAGTTTTCAAATATAAAGGGCATATTAACAGGAAAGGCATTATTGGGAGCATTAAGAAATGACATTTACATTCAGTATGAAATCAAAAATGTCTTTGTGGTGAAGCCCACTTGTTAGTCATCAGTATTTTTGCTATTTTGTAGATGAATAAATGCTTATCCTATATTTCTAAAAACAAAATTCATGAATATTGTGAGTTTTAGAAATCTCACTACCTTCATTATCCTTAAGATAAATTTTTCACTATTTCACTACTCTGACATTACCTGGATTAGCTTAACACTCCTGGAAGATCCCTCATGGATTCATACCACTCATATTTGTCCCATTTTCACACTCATAACCTCAGTACTCTATTTTGTCTATTCCTAACCCTTCAACTCTCCATCTAAGATTTCCAAACAACCTACCTTTTCCCATGTTCATCAAATCCCTCAAGCATTGATGGTCTCAAAATTGTCTCTGTGGGATCTTTAGATAAATCAAGTACATTGGATTTTGGATCTTCAATACATTAATATGTCAAAAAAATCTGTTTTTTATACTTGAATACCCTAAACCAAGTTTTCAATCAAAGACCAAGTCAAAAATATTTCCACTAGGTCACTAGGGTTTCATAGGTTGTAGGGTTATATTTGGTGTTCTAAATCACTGTTTTTCATGTTCCAAGAGCTTAATCAAAAGGTGAAAAGGATCAGCACCTTTTTATCCAAGTTAGATCAAGAAGAACTTCAAGAAAGACTGCTTTGCCAAGAACAAAATTCTGTAAAAGGACGGTTGTCCATTGTGACATTTATGCAGGAGTGTCAAGGTGTATATCAGCAGAAAATTAGGTAAGGTAAGAGACTTGCACCTCATTAGAAGATATAAACACGCAAATGGAAGAGGAAGCATCCTATGTTCAAGGAAAATTAGGGTTTCTAAGGTTGATTGGGCCAGCAACATGCCAAACAAAGAGCCAAAGCATCAAACCACAAGGACAGAGGCACACCAGCACAACCAAGCATGAAATTGAATATTTTTAGAAGTTATAAATAAAGAAGGGAAAAGGGTAAGTTGAACTAAACAAAAATGAATGACCTTGAAAGGGCTATAGAGAACTTATAAGACAACACTAATGATTTTTCTCTAACAGCTCTAAAACCTGAGGTTTCGAAAAGATAGGCAAAGAGGGTGAAATGAGGAAAATGAGCCTCCATCATGCCAGCAAAAGAAGATTTCAAGGGACTGTTGTGTGTGTCATTCTAAGTTTTGTCAAGGTAAGTGTTCCACTGCCTCAAAGGAAAAGAATGCAAAGAGTATCAGTATGAGGAAATTCAAAGCCTCCATTTTCAGTCATTTGCCCTCAAATGATCAAAGGAATCAAAGCATAGGGTTCAGGTTCAAAACAAAATGCCAAATTGATCATGAGGTCACTATTAGGGTCCTATAAGTATAGGATTCATAATTTGGAATTGAATTATGATAGTCTTGTAAAATATGTACATACATTTTTTTCTGCAAGTTATTTTCCCATAATTTGTAAAAAAAAAAAATTATATTAGAAAATCAAAAAGAGGGTAAAAGTCCTAAAAAGAAAGATCAAAGGACTTAGAAAAAATATAGACCCAAAAATAAAAAGAAATAAAACATGAAAGTTTGCAAGTCCAAATGCCACTACTTTTTACTTTTTACTGATGATTATGGCAGAGTGTCAATAAATGCCATAATCCATGATGAGTTAAACTCTTTAAACTTGACTTGTCATGTTTTCAATTTCCATGTTTTAGATAGTGAATAAAGATTGGTCAGACAGTTTAATCCTGACTAATCAGTAGATAGGTAGAGAATAAAGAGGAGCTCATCAGTTTAATCTGAGCCCTCGGATGAAATAAGGTAGATTTATATATTTTTTATGTTTTCAAAAGAATAAAATGTTTCAAGGTAGCAAGCTGAAGTGCACCTACAAAATGGAAGAAAAAATGTTAGATTAAAGTTGGGTAGGTAAAAAGCAGTGGGAAGAAGATTGTAAATGTTGACACCTAATCCTATGGATGGGTGTGCATTTGTATTTTTGTATATTATTTAATATTAGGAAATAAGGAAGGCCAAGAGTCATTGGGAGCTGAATCCCAATAGCCTCACCTCCCATCTATATAAGCATGTACATTCTTCGGCTAATACACATTCTAGTTTTGAGGAGTTACCTCCTGGTTTGACATGGTATCAGAGCCAGCCCCACATTTGGCATTTCTGCCCTGTGGTGTAACTCCTTACCTCCTGGTTTGGCAGTAAATATTCATCACTAGGCAAAAATAACTAATTTCCCATCCCCTATAGTTATTCTGTGTTCTAGACTTTCAGTCAAAGGGGCTCAGAGCATTTCTCTGACTTCTATTGGGGCCGGACCCAAGGCTCAATGATTATTAGTTAAAAGTGTTGAATTCATATATTAATTCCCAATTATCATTATTTACCCTTCATTCACCCATCACAACTCAAATTCTTGAGTAAGAACTCTTTTTCTTACTCAATAACGCATAATATCCCTTTTGATTGACTTCCTCTATTTCATAAAACATACAAACCCTCAAAAAACATCTTATCCTGAGTAAAAGTGGTGAAATCATCAAATGATAAACTTTTCTTTAAGGTTTTCACTTTACTTAGTCATATAAGTGTATTTCTTGAGTATTTCATTTTCCTTGTCATATTAATTTCTAAATTATTCTATTAACTCCCTAAAAAAAACCTTATCATATTAATATAGTTTCTTTTATTTAAATATCCCCTAAAAAACCCACTATTATAAGATTTTATGCCAAATTTAATTATCCACATGTTGAAATAAAATCCTAAAATATACCCCCTTTGGCATAAAACTAACAATATATAAATATCCCCCCCACTATAGTTATTAAACCCCCCATGGTTTAATAAAATATATAATAAAATAAAAATACTTCCGAGATTATCATAAAATTTAATTTAAACTAAACTTTAAACCCCCGCAGCCTTTACAAAAGCTCCTGTTAAATCCTCGCATTACACAGTTAACCTAGGGTAATATCGAGTTAAAACTGATGGTTCATTTCACGTTTCACATTTATTTTCCTGTTCATTTACCCGATATGTATTAGACTCATGCTATACATAAGATTGTCCCTAGTTAATTTCATAACCCACCCCACACGCCCCCAACATACATATAAGCCTTTGTTATAAACGATATATCATAACATAGCCTGCTTATATGTTTAAACCCATAATATATATACAAAACTTTGGTTATAATGAAAAATATGCAAAGGTTTTATATATCAGCGCTCATTAAAATACCCGAGTCCCACCTTACCTTTTCCACCACACCTTCCTTTTTGATCTTAGCTGTTCGCCCGAACCTTCCAGATCCAACGGCAGACGGTGCATTTCGCGCTCATAACTTGATAGATTTCCCAAACTCAAAATCAACATGAAATGAGTAGTTCTCATGAATCTGCCTCCTGTGACGTGTCACAATTTAATTCGATCACGTTCATTTGGCATAATATAGCTTACCACCTGAGGCCAACGTGAAAACCACCAATGGTTTTCGTATTTGTAAAGCAAAAACCACTCTCGCCTTGATAAGACCCGCATTTAATATTGTTTATAATGATTTTTAAAGGTTAAAACCTTTTGATTTGTTATTTTAAAAATTTATTTTTGTATCCTGACTAATAAAAGACTCTGCCTCGCCGTGTTAAGATTCCCAACTCTGTTTTAAACCTGTGTTTGTCAGTTTTATACCTTAAAACTCAGATTTCACAGAAATCACCCTATTTGAAGACCAGAAAAGACCTTCTCGGCTCCAACAAGTTGAAACAAAGCTCAAATTCAACCATAGAAGTTGCCAGAAACCCTTCTGACAGTCGAATACCTACCATATGAGGTATTTTTCGACATTTTGGCTTGAAAAATCAAGGTTAAAGCCATTTATAACTAAAATAAAGCCCAAATCAAGAGAAATTGTCCATATAATTTGCCCAAAAAACACATAGAAATAGGCCAAACCCTGGCCAATTTTTCCCAGAAAATACTGTGTTGATAAAAACCCTTTCGGAAGCCAATTTCCTCAATTTATCTGCTTAAAATCCCTGAAGAGCAATTGCAGAAACAAGAAAAGGTTTACAGACCTACAGATCCCCTGAAAATTCATTTTTTACAGTCCACATTATTCAGAAAACCATTGTTTTCTATCTTAAACCATTTTGTGTATCCCAGAAGCCTAAATTGAGAAAAAATATTACTGAAAGTCATCCTTGGCCTGTAAATTACTAAATTCACCATTTGTTTTATAGAAAAACAACTATTTCAAACAGTTTAAGCTTGCTTTAGTTATTCAAAATGACTAAGAAACAGATGACATCCAAAGCTGGGGGTTCTAAGCCTACCAAACCTGGGGGATCCAAGCCTCCTAAGTCAGAAGCATCAAAATTGATCAAATCCACTCCTACACTCACTGCAAAAACCACAGTGTCTGTCAATCCCCTTCAGCCACCAGTACCTAATGAAGAAACCATCCCCTTTACTGATATGGATTATAAAATTGCAGACCCTGTGGTAAAATTCAACATATTGGAGATTCACAATTGATGTTTTGATAAGTTCTTAGATAAAGATGAAATGCCTATTTGGGAAACTAACCTACCCAAATATGTAGTTCCAGTAACACACCCTGGCCAGGACTTGTAAGATTGTGTCAACAACACTATGTACCAAACCAAAGAGCAATTTTTAATGTTGATAGGGAGATTCTATTTTCTATTACTACAGAGTCTATCAATGAGATGTTACAATTAGAATTTCATCCCAAGGCAGTCCCTCTATCCATAGAATCATTGACTCAATTGTATTTAGGATTAGATTTTCCTAAGAGATTTATGATTTTCTAGAACTTTATGCCATCTCATGTGGAAATTCCAAAGCTAAATCCTCCTTACTCCACTTCCAAATTTCCTGAAGGGTCTAGACATGTGATATCAATGCTTTATTTCATACTAAGATACTTCACAGATGAATTCACTGATGAATCCATTCTTGGTTTTTTATCTACTTTATCTCCTGGTTAACCTCCTGTTATGATTTTTTATTATGTCAGATTTATAGCTAATAGTATCCACCATCAATTGACCAAACTGCCCACTGAAGGGGTGTTTAGATATTCATCATACTTATTTCACTTGTTCTTGTTTTCCCAAGCTGACAAATTTCCAATTGCATTACAAAAAATGGACTTAGAGGACCAGCCTCTACCTATTATCTTAAGGACCACCTTACTAAGGAAAGAAAGCAGTGATTTCAATTTTACAGACTTTTTAGATTTGTTCCTCCAACTAGCAATGAGTATATTATATAAAGCAGAGCAGCCTAGGATAAGTTAGGACATGAAGAGATGTTGGGAAAAATACTGAGAGGGGGGGGTGAATCAGTATTTAGGGCTGAACTATTTTTCTTTCTTTCTCTTAAAACCTTATGTTATAGTACTGCATTCAACATGTATGTCCAGATATCTTATTATGTCTTTACTTAGAGCATTGCATCAGATAAGCATTAAGCATGAACATAAATAACAGAACAAACCATCAAATATACACAACACATATCAACACCAGGATTTAAGGTGGAAACCCAATTTAAGAGAAAACCACCGCTGCTGTAATCTCAGTCTTCAATATTTATTTATAGAGAAAACTTTGTACAATGTATGCTGGTGCAGACTTATACCAGCATGCAGGCACCCACCTGCAGAAGGCTACGACCTTCTCTCGTTTACCAGCTACCACTGGAAGGGAGCTACAACCCCCTCTCTGAAGGCTTTGACCCTCAGCACTACTGCAGACCTCGTTTCATCAATTTTCATACTGGATCCACCAGTTTCCATATGACATACCTTGTCAATCACCAGATTTATTTATTTTTTGTATACACACACCAGATGTCGTCCGTCATCCAAACCAGAGATTTATCATCGTCAGATTATATTCATGGGTGCATCGTAGTCTCAGATTTATCAGTTAAGAACAGAACTCGCCCATGCAGATGTTCCTTAGAAAAAATTTTCATTCACAACCCTTACCTGCCTCACTCGTTCTTTATTTTTCTTCTCCTTATATAGTTTTCCCTTTATTAAAACCATGAGTCAAAAACCACGAACCACTAGTGGTAATCCTTTTAGTTTGTCCCACGGGGCTTTTGATCTCTTTTTAATTTATTTATCAATTTTAAAGAAATTGATAAATAATTATATTTACATATTTTGAATTCCCAAGCCTTATATCTAAATTTTAACCCTTCGGACTTTATTAGAGACATCCAACGCTTCTAAATAAATCAAACTTGCGATAAAAATTTGACCCCGGGCCCACGCCCATCGTACCATAGTAAACCTCGTGCAAGTCCAGCGTCTGATCACCGTTATATTAGCAAGCATCTAGATCAACGGTGTATATGCATATCGCTCGACCTCCGATGCCGAACGTTAACGGGCGATGGCCAGTCGTACCTGTGTTAATATTCGTGCACCTTCAACAACTGATAATCGTCCGATGACCCCTTCCCAGATCAACGACGCTCAATGATATCGCTGGGCGTCCTGGGTCGAACTATAACGCGCGATGGTGCACTGTAAAAGTGGTTTTGAAGAATCGTACGAGGACGCGTGTCACCCGTTCTATGGAATCGCTCCCCACCTCTTGAATACCGCTTGCCCATTGAAAGTGGTGCGATAAAAACCACAAACCGCCTTCACTGTTCATATGGTCATAGTTCCGCTCATCCACGCAGGGTTCCGTCGCCTTTTAAAAGTATTATTATAATTAAATTGCTCTTTAATGTTTTGCGTTCCGTCGTCACCAAGAGTTCCGCTACTCCATTAATCTGCGCCATCTCCCATCAACTCCCTTACCAGATACAAAATATCATTCAACCCTTCCAATCATCATTCAACTCCATTACAGAGGTTCAGGGGATTCCATACAAGAATGACATCAGTTAAAACACATATAATACACATATCGTAACTCTGCAATGATGAATTCATTCTTCTCTGTGCACCGTAGGTATCCTCTTTCCATTATGAAATTGATCACACAGTTCATTCCAAATTTACTCAACCATACTTAACACAATTCCACGGTGCTTCATCAACATACACAAATTTTGGCCAGATATTCAAATTGTCCTTGAGTCTATTACCTTGACTCTTCCTAGCAGCTCTCCCTTTTTTCATCTCCTTTGCAAACTGTATTAAAGTCCTAATTCAATTCTACTGCTCTGTCTCTAATTCCTATTTTTCATCTGCTGCCTTTGCTATCTCTCTGTTTCTTTTGCCTTCCTGTCTTCTCTTTTTCAATTCCTTTGCCATCAATGAAAATATTTCCAACAATCTCCCCCTTTGGAATTGATGGCAATACTCTTCCTCTGATGGCCTTACAGAAGCCCGTTGTTGCTTTTCCTCCCCCTTTGACATCAATGGCAAAGATTTTGATAGATTAATGCCATGCTCCCCCTGATATCATGCATCTTCAAACATAATATGACCAACAATTCATCCTTTTCAATGTTTCCCCTGAGCCTGTGCATTCAGAGATGCCTAACGGCTCCTCACAACCAATTTAATCTTCTGTATTTAAGTAGACTTGATCCTCTACATGGCAGAGACTACTCCCAGTTTCTGTCTGAGATATCCGAATGCTTCCCTGGGTAGAGGTTTGGTAAATATATCAACAACTTGTTCTTTGGAGGAAACATACTCCAATTTCACCTTTTGTTCAAGCACTTGTTCACGTAAGAAGTGATATTTGATGGGAATGTGATTGGTCTTGGAATGCATAACAGGATTCTTTGAGATACTGATAACACTTGTATTATCACACATAATGGAGATAGGAGGTGAAAATTTTCTTTGAAAGTATTGTAGGGTTTGCATCATCCAGAGAAGTTGAGTGCAACATGATGCAGCAGCCACATATTCTGCTTCTTCTGTAGATAAGGCAATGGAGCTTTGCTTCTTGCTGAACCAAGATACTAACTGGGGCCCCATATAGAATGCACCCCCACTAGTGCTTTTCCGATCATCAACACTTCCAGCCCAATCTACATCAGTGTATGCATGAAGAGTAAGATCAGCATTTTTTGGATACCATAGTCCAAAGTCTTGAGTTCCTTGTAGATATTTGAATATTATTTTCACAACCTGAAGATGAGACTCTTTTGGATTAGATTGGAATCGTCCAACAATCCCAACTGCATGCATGATGTCTGGTCTTGTCCCAGTGAGATAAAGTAGACTTCCTATCATAGATCTGTATTCAGGTTGATTCACCGTGGGGGAATCATCATTAGAACTGAGATTGCATCCGGTTATCATTGGAGTACTTACAGGTTTGTAGTCTTCCATGCCATACTTCTTCAGGATTTGCTTGAGGTATTTTTCTTGTGATAAGAATATGCCATCTGTTGCTTGTTGCACTTGCAAGCCAATAAAGAATGTTAGTTCCCCAAGCAAAGACATTTCAAATTCTTGCTGCATATCAGAAGAAAATTTCTGACTCATAGACTCTTTATTACTTCCAAAAATGATATCATCAACATATACAACCACAATCAATAGTTTTTCATTTTCAGTTTTTGTGTATAAGTTGCTATCAGTAGACCCTTTTGAAAATCCTTGTTGATGAAGATATTTGTCAAGACGATAGTACCATGCCCTTGGAGCTTGTTTGAGACCATATAGAGCCTTTTTAAGTCTACAAACAATTTTTTCATCATTTCCCAAAATGAATCCTTCTGGTTGTTCTATATAAACTTCTTCTTCTAGATCACCATTGAGAAAAGCAGATTTAACGTCCATTTGATAAACTTTGATTTGTTGGAAGCTTGAGAAAGCAAGAAACATTCTTATGGCTTCAAGTCTAGCTACAGGAGCAAAATTTTCTTCAAATTCTATACCTTCTTGTTGAGCATACCCTTTGCACACAAGTCTAGCTTTATTTCTTATGACATCCCCATTTTCATTTAACTTGTTTTTTAATATCCATTTAGTTCCAATGACATTTTTGTCATGAGGCCTTGGTACTAACTCCCAAGTGTGATTCTTTTCAATTTGATCAAGCTCTTCATTCATGGCTTGAATCCAACATTCATCTTTGCTAGCTTGACTGAAATTGTGAGGTTCAATAGTGGACAAAAATGCCAGATTACTAGAAGATCCTACAAGAGTCCTTCTTGTTTGTACACCTGATCCCTTTTCTCCCAAAATTTGAGATTCTGGATGATTCTTTTGAACATATCTAGATGGAGCTTTCTCAGACAAATCCTCTTCGGGTTCTTCACTGGGTTCACTATTTGTATCATTACTATTTGATGTAGAAGGATATGTGTCATGATCATCTTCATCTGTTGTTTGCTTTTCTTCTTTTGGAGCTGCAGGAGACTCATTAATAACGACATCAATACATTCAACAATCTTCCGAATTCTTTTATTGTAACATTTATATGCCCTACTCCTAGAGGAGTAACCAAGAAATATTCCTTCATATGCTCCGGGTTCAAACTTGCCAAGTTTTTCATCATTATTCTTGATAAAGCATTTGCTCCCAAAAATTTTAAAATGCTTTATAGTGGGAGGATTACCATACCAGAGTTCATATGGAGTTTTATCATTATTTATATGAACATGTGCTTTTTTGAGAATGTTTACTGCTGTATGTGCTACTTCTCCCCAAAATGTGTCAGGTGTTCCGAAATCATCAAGCATAGCTCTAGCCATTTGTTGAACTATTCTGTTCATTCTTTCTGCAACACCATTCTGTTGTGGAGTGCCAGCTACAGAGAACTGTCTTTTTATGCCATTTTGTTCACAAAATTCAAGGAATTCATTGGATTTATATTCTCTTCCACGATCAGATCTGAGACACTTGATTTTTAGATCTAATTCATTCTCAACTAGTGCTTTGAAGATCTGAAACTTCTCAAATGCTTCATCTTTGTGTTTAAGCAGCCCAATCCAACACATTCTAGAAAAATCATCAATGAATAAGATATAGTATTCTTCACCACGTGGTGACTTTTTCCTCATAGGTCCACATATGTCAGTATTAATGAGTTCAAGAGGCTTACTTGATGATCCTTCCTTGGCATTAAATTGTACCCTGGTTTGCTTGCCGAATTGGCAGGATTTGCATATGATATTTTCAGGTAGGGTAATATTGGGAAGATCACGAACAGCTTTAAGTCTACTTGATTTGTTAATTTGAGAGAAGCTCAGATGCCCCAACCTTCTATGCCATAGCCAATTTTCTGAATATTTACTCAAATAACATTGTTCTTTGGGGTTCTTCAATATATACAAGTTGTTTGGAGTTCTTTTTCCTTTTATAATTGCTTTACATGTATCAAGATCACGTACCACAAATTCTTTTGAACTAAAGACAACTTCAGTTCCTTGATCACACATTTGACTTACACTTAACAAGTTATGCTTTAATCCATCCACATACATGACTTCATTAGCTTTCACCTTTTCTTTTAGAAAAACAGACCCCTTTCCCTTAATGACCGCAGGAGTGTCATTTCCAAATGTAACATTTTTTTCTTTTTCTAGAGCACTATATGCAATAAGTTTGTCTTTATCACCTGTCATATGTCTTGAGCATCCACTATCAATGTACCATTGGTTTTCTTCATCTTTTGCAAATAACGCTATGCCACAATTTTCAACTTGTAATTCCTTCTTTTTCCATACTTTGGATTTTGAAGGAACATGTTCCTTTGGCTGAACTTTGCTCCTGCATTTAGATTCTTCATGGCCAAAGTTGTTGCAATAAGCACATTCAACTTCATTTTGAAGAGGATAAAAATTTTTATATGTATTCTTCTTTGTTTCAATATCAATCTTGTTCTTTCTTGATTCTCTTTTCATGATGGTTTTATATGCAACACATTGAATAGCTTTATGACCAAAATTGTGACATGAGAAACATTGTCCATTGAAGAAGAAATATCTGCGATCATAAAATCTTCTATATGAATTTACTTGTTGATTGGTGTTTCTTTGAAAGACATTCATGTTAGTGTTCTTTGAATTGAGATGTTCATGTGTTACCTGTGAAGATTCTTTATTCCCTTGCTGAGCATGTTGTAAACTAGCTGTAACTGCTTTTAGATAATTTGATGCTGAAGCCTGAGAAGATTCTCCAATATACCCAAGACCTGTCTTTACAAGAGGAGAACGTTGTACCTTGATAATCTCATCTAAGGTTTCAGATCCTTTAGCAAATCTAAGATTCAGAGTCTTCACTTTCTCAAGTTATTTTCTTAGACTTACTACTTCACACTCTAATTTCTCATTGTGTTTCTCCTTTTCTTCAAGCTGATTTTTCAGAGTTTCTATGGTTATTTTATTCTCTTCTAAGCAAATTTTGAGTTTATTGTTTTCATCAAGAAAGTCACTATCTTCTAGAGCATCCACAAAAGTATCCTTTTCTTCTCTATATTCTTTTTCAAATGCCATAAGAAGTCTAATATCTTGTTCATATTCTTCCTCACTATCAGATAACCCATCACTATATTCATGAGTATAGTAACTCTTCTTAGTTCTAAAATGATTATTATTCCTTCTTGCTACTTCCTTCCCTTTTTTATGTGTTTCTTTATAAGGACACTTAGCAGCATAATGACCAACTCTTCCACAATCAAAACATTTGAAAGGAAGCTTACCTCTGAACCATCCTATGCCAAGTTGAAGTTTCTTTACAAAGTTTATCTCATCCTCTTCTGAGATATATCTTGATCCTTATGGTTTTTGTACTTCCTTCCCTTTTGTAGAAGTTCTAAAGACTGCTTCTTTGACTTCAGATGGTCCTCCTCTTCTCATTTCATATGCAGTTAGTATGCCATGAAGTTGCACCACAGTGAGATTTTGAAGATCCTGCTTTTCTTCAAGAGCAGAGACTTTTGATTCAAATTTCGTCGTTAGTGATCTTAAGACTTTCTCAACCAAAGTATATTCGATTATTGTTTCTCCCAGATTTCTCATATGATTTACAATATCATCAAGACGTAAAAAGAAATTTGCAATGCTCTCTTCATTATCCATTTTTAGATTCTCATATTGAATTCTGAGAGTTTGAAATCTAGCACTTTTTACCTTTGCATCACCTTCATAACTCAGAATGATTTTGTCCCATATTTTCTTTGTTGTATTCAGCTACATGACTTTGGAAAATTCTGATTCAGTTAGACTTCCCAATAGAGCATTGACCGCCTTTGCATTTGTTTCATAATTCTTTCTTTCCGTTGGATCTGTTGGTACTACAGCCGGATATTGATATCCTTGTTCAAAAATTTCCCATACCTCTGCTCCCAGAGACTGAAGATAGGATCTCATCCTTGTCTTCTAGAAGATTAAATTATTTCCGTTAAAGAGTGGAGGCCTGATAGATGCTATTCCATCTTGATTGCTCATCTTGCTTGATCTTCCTTCTAGCGGCTAAGCTTTTCAGAAGGACCTGCTCTGATACCAATTATTGGGAAAAATACTGAGAGGGGGGGGTGAATCAGTATTTAGGGCTGAACTATTTTTCTTTCTTTCTCCTAAAACCTTATGTTACAGTACTGCATTCAACATGTATGTCCAGATATCTTATTATGTCTTTACTTAGAGCATTGCATCAGATAAGCATTAAGCATGAAAATAAATAACAGAACAAACCATCAAATATACACAACACATATCAACAACGGGATTTAAGGTGGAAACCCAATTTGGGAGAAAACCACCGCTGCTTTAATCTCAGTCTTCAATATTTATTTATAGAGAAAACTTTGTACAATGTATGCTGGTGCAGACTTATACCAGCACGCAGGCACCCACTGTGACTGCGACCCTCAGCACTACTGCAGACCTCGTTTCATCAATTTTCATACTGGATCCACCAGTTTCCATACGACATACCTTGTCAGTCACCAAATTTATTTATTTTCTGTATACACACACCAGATGTCATCCGTCATCCAAACCAGAGATTTATCATCATCAGATTATATTCATGGGTGCATCGTAGTCTCAGATTTATCAGTTAGGAACAGAGCTCGCCCATGCAGATGTTCCTTAGAAAAAATTTTCATTCACAACCCTTACCTGCCTCACTCGTTCTTTATTTTTCTTCTCCTTATATAGTTTTCCCTTTATTAAAACCATGACTCAAAAACCACGAACCGCTAGTGGCAATCCTTTTAGTTTGTCCCACGGGGATTTTGATCTCTTTTTAATTTATTTATCAATTTTAAAGAAATTGATAAATAATTATATTTACATCTTTTGAATTCCCAAGCCTTATATCTAAAGTTTAACCCTTCAGACTTTAGTAAAGACATCCAAAGCTTCTAAATAAATCAAACTTGCGATAAACCTTTGACCCAGGGCCCACGCCCATCGTACCATAGTAAACCTCGCGCAAGTCTAGCATCTGATCACCGTTAGATTAGCAAGAATCTAGATCAATAGTGTATATGCATATCGCTCGCGCACCTTCAACAACGGATAACCGTCCGATGACCCCTTCCCAGATCAACGGCGCTCAACGATATCATTGGGCGTCCTGGGTCGAACTATAACGTGTGATGGCGCACTGTAAAAGTGGTTTTGAAGAATCGTACGAGGACGTGTGTCGCCCATTCTATGGAATCGCTCCCCAACTCTTGAATACTGCTTGCCTGTTGAAAGCGGTGCGATGAAAACCACAAACCGCCTTCACTGTTCATATGGTCATAGTTCCGCTCATCCACAAAGGGTTCCATCGCCTTTTAAAAGTATTATTATAATTAAATTGCTCTTTAATGTTTTGCGTTCCGTCGTCACCAAGAGTTTTGCTACTCCATTATTCTGCGCCATCTCCCATCAACTCCCTTACTAGATACAGAATATCATTCAACCCTTCCAATCATCATTCGACTCCGTTATAGAGGTTCATGGAATTCCATACAAGAATGACATCAGTCAAAACGCATATAATACACATATCGTAACTCTGCAACGATGAATTCATTCTTCTCTGTGAACCATAGGTATCCTCTATCCATTATGAAATTGATCACACAGGTCATTCCAGATTTACTCAACCATACTTAACACAATTCCACGGTGCTTCATCAACATACACAAATTTTGGCCAGATATTCAAATTGTCCTTCAGTCTATTACCTTAACTCTTCCAAGCAGCTCTCCCTTTTTTCATCTCCTTTGCAAACTGTATTAAACTCCTAATTCAATTCTACTGCTCTGTCTTTAATTCCTCTGTTTCATCTGTTGCCTTTGCTACCTCTCTGTTTATTTTGCCTTCCTATCTTCGCTTTGCCAATTCCTTCGCCATCAATGACAATATTTCCAACAAGAGAATATTGCAGTTATCATAACAGTGCAGGATGGGAGACTGATATTTGTATGAAAATCACACAGAATTGAGGATTTTTGGATCAAATCTACTGCCTTACCAATTGCCTAAGTATTTGAGCATTAGAGTTTTTGCATTAGAATACTTAAGACAGGTTTTAAATTTTAATTCCATTAATTTCATGGCTTCTAAAAAGAAAATTCAGTTCAATTAGAAAAATCAGATTGGTCCTTTTATTGTAAATAACATAAATGCTGAAAAGGAAATAGAAAAAAAATTATCAGAGTTAAAATTTCAAGAGAGTTTCCCTTGGAACTATGACCCTCAAGGTATTCTCAGTAATATAAGGGTCAAATGCAAATTGCCTCCTTTCATACATGAACCCAAGCCAAAGATTGAAAATTTTTCAAATCAAACATAATGGGCAGATAATACATTGAAAGATACAACAGTAAATGCAGAACCAGTAGAAAAGATGGATGTTACACAAACATTTTTAGTTGAAAAACAGACTGAAACCTCTACAAAAAGAGGCAGAAATGAAGGAACCTATACAACTGAGACCACCACAAAAACTAAATTCAAGTTGATTTACAATAAAAGGCTCAAATTCAATTCCATAGGGAAAGAAAAAGTAATTGATGTTGAGGATACAAATGAGCCTGAGGTAAACAATGATGAGGCTATAGTAATAGTAAATGAGACTCTTGTAGACATACAAAAAGATCAAATAGCAGGTGAACAAGATACTCAGATGATTAAAAGACAAAAAAACATGGAGGCTTCTTCCTCACACACAGTGGAGGAAAAAGACTTAGACATCAAAGAAAGGTACAAGAAAATCAAACAAAATAATGAAGAGATCAAAAGTGAGACTTACTCTCAATTCTTAAAATAGAAGCCAGGGAATCAAAACAGGCTACTTACATCCTTTGACCATTCCACAAATAAAATGATTATGTCATATTTGCAACCAACTACTTCAACACCTAAGAAAGTGGTAGACTACAAAAAGGTTGATTTTGAAGTAGATACTGAAAATGTGCATGAATTAGACCAAATAGAATTCCATAGACATAGCTCTGAGATGTTATATTCTACTGTGGTAACAAAGGCTATGAGTGCTACTAAGTTGCAGAATACCATTATTAACATGCAAGATCAAATGAAGCTGGACAAAGGCTCTTTGTATGCTAAATATCTAAGGATTAAAGCCTTAGAGGATTTGATTTTACAGGTGGGATATGATCCCTCAAATGTACACGCAATTGAATTATTGATCAAGAAAAAGAATGAAGATATTGCAACTTTAAGGAAACAACTGAAGCTTCCTCAAAGTGAACACCCACAGACCAAAGAAATACTTCGGATCAAACAGAAAAAGAAGAAATGATGCAGTTGATCCTCAAATTGACTACTCAAATTAAAGATATGGAGACCCAAATGGATCAACTTATTAAGGAGAAGGAGATTGTGAATAAAAATAATGCTCCTATTATTCCTATAGTGATACCAATTATTACCACAGCTGTAGCTTCCACTCTGGGAGAAAAATTAGCACCTAATGAGCCATTGGAAACGGCGGTGCCAGTGCAATCAGCTACTACATCATCCACAGATTCTTCCACAACACAGGTATAGCAAACAGATGGAGCAGGTCAAATAGTGAAAGCTATGGAAGAATTGTCCTTAAAAACTAATGAGATAAATAACTTGAAAGAGATGATTAAAAGTCTTGAAGCCACCAATAAATTGCCTTGATAACTACTAAAAACCATGAGAAGAAAGCTATCAGACTTTAAGAACAAAGGAAGAATTTACAAAAGGAGTTAACATTTACTGAACAGATTTCCTTCATCAAGAATCGTCTTTGGACAAATATTATTCAGGCCATACATTCTCAATGGCCTTCAATTCAGGTCATCTATGAGCAGAGAGACTTACTGTTAGCAGCCCAAACTGAGATTCAGAAAACCAAGGATGAGTTAGCTAATAAGCCATCATAGGCTTTAAAACTCATCACTTTCCTAAATAGTAAGAATAAAGCAGAGATGGAAGAGTTACAGGTATAGGACATAATTGAGACAATATTACAAATCAAGAAAGTTGTGACCAAAAGAAATTTGATGAACAATCTAGAGGAAAAATGTGAACCCATGAACATTTCCATTACTAAGTTTTTGGAAAAATACACTATTTTGAGGCAAAAAGGCCTGCCAGATATTCATGTCTTCAATGAAAAATTAATGGCACAAAAAGAGTATGCTAAGAAGATAAGGGAGTTTTCAAAAGAAGAAGTCAAAAAACCACTGCCACTGGGCACTCCTACAGGAAAGGTCATCCTTCTATATTTTGAAGACTTGTTTTTTCTACAACATGAGATTAGGCATATTTTTGTTTTCAACCCTACCTTTGCCAAGTACACAGATGCTAATGAAAACTTTAGAAAGCTAAAAAGTGTGAAGATTCCAAATGCAGAAAAATGGAAAGCATTCACTGATTTAATGTAAACATTGAAAAGGTAAAATAGTGAAGAAGACCACATAAAAATAGTCAAATAGAAAGTGAAACAAAGAAGACAGTCAGCTAATTTTTTACTACAGTAATACATATTTTTCAGCAGTAAAGAGTGAAATATTAGTCAAAGTGTATCAGGGTTAAAAGAACAGTGTTAAAATGTATCAGAAGAAAGAGTATCAGTGAAGGGAGCTCAACAAAGATATTTCCTAAGCAGCCAACAAACAGGACAGCTTGCCAATAAAAGCTCCTTGATTAGATAGATTTTTTCTATATATTTTGGATAAGAGGGCAGCTTGCTAATTTGTTAAGCAATTGTCCCTCTTATTTTGTAAAGATATTTTGAATTTCCTAAAGATATTCCTACATCTCTCTAGGATATTTGTAAACAATATTTTATATAAATACTTTTGTATTAGAAGTGTTAAGTGTGGAATAAAATTGCTAAGATTACTATAGACTTTTGTTGATACATTGGAGGCTCTCATGTGTTGAATTCAAAGTAGCAGACTGGATAAAGCTAAAGTGGCATCATAATTCAGGATTCTTGCGATAAGTTGAAGAGTGAAGTACATCTCTTCTTGTCATTGTTTCTTTTCTGAGTTTCATGCAATTCATTATGTGTTTGATCTATCTTAATGTGTAACTAGGAATATTACTACAGGACTAGCCTTTTGCTCCCTGTTTTTAACTAAGTTACCATTTAAATGTTTTCTGCTGATTTCCGGTGTTAGGAATTCTTCATTTCTCCTACTCCCGTTTGACCCCTGCCTCCTTCTTCCATTTTCCGAATCAAAGGATCCTTCATTTCCTTTTATCCCGATCATGCCATTTCATCAAAAACCTTTCCCAAAACTCTGAGGGTTATCTACCTTTCCCTGAATACATTTGTACCCTTTTGGCATTTCCTTCTAGTGTTGTTATCTAGACTTAGACTCCATAACCCAATGGACAAGTAGAACTCTCTCTAGTTTAATCCTAAGTGATTTTTACCCACCAAAACCTTCAAAAACAAAACCAATTGTTCTATCATAACTAGCCTAACATTTACAAATCCAAAAAAAGATAAATCTAATAGAGAGAGCCCTCTCTAAATCCTAGGAAGGCTATATCCTAAGTTTTGAAGTAGGTTTGTGGTTACCTCGGTGAGTTCTCCCTTGAACCTGGAGAAATTATTGAGTGATAACATACTGGTGACCATACTGGGGAACTAACCAATCTCTGGTATTAAATTTAGTCTTAAAGGAAGATCTTTTAATTATGTTTTTACTTTAATATTATTTTTACAGGTTGTAGATATTCAAAACAGTCATTCTGGCTTCTAGGAAAACCTACTATACCAGGTATAATCTGAATCCTAAACCTGCAGTTATAGTAGATAATCCAGAACAGATTGGAAAAAAGAAAAAACAAACTGTCAATTTAGAAACTGAAGTACCATTAAGAAAAGCCAATTATTTACCCAAAGAATTAGTGAGCTTAACTGATATTGATTTTGATTTCAAGTTTGAAAATTCATTGTTTAAAAATAAATCTGACACTGATTTAAAAGATACTGTCATAGATCTTGTTTTTACTTCATTTTTGAATGCAAAACATAAAATTATTTCAGCAAGAATAAAATCAAACAAATCTGAATCTCAAATTCAAATAGAAAGGATTAATGTTACATTGATTAAATACATTGATGAAGTTATTGAATTAGCCCATTTATTGTTTTACATTAAGCCTCTAGTTTCTCAATTGCACACAACAATAATTCCAGCAGCAGATTCAAATTTGTATGTTGTCACCTCATTTTTAGATTCCACTACAAGTTCATCCACGGAACAATTTATTCCTAAGTTTCCTTTGCAGCCTAGAATAGTATTACCCTCATCCACTCAATCCACTACATCCACTAGTTTTATAAGCACTACATCTTTATTTCCAACCAATTCCATATATATACCAGCCTCTTTTCCAAGCTCTTCAAGTACGACCTTCAGCACATCAGCTACCATATCTAGCATAGCCCCTATCATCATTGTTATACCTCCCAACTCAGCAAATCTTCAAGCCATGGCTGTCAGGTATTCTCCCCTTGTCTTACCCCAAAACCTCCATCATATGCCTCAAGATTACCAAAAAAATATACCACTATTTGATGGCCTATCACAATATACTGCTCAAAAACATGTCACAAAAATGACAGATTACTGTGAAATTTATGAAATTGATGAGTCAGAGTCCAAATGAGGTTATTTGCTCAAAGTTTGACAGGAGAAGTTAAAAATGGTTCAAGAATTTAGCTGCTGGTAGTATAGCTAATTTAGCTGCATTTCATAGAATATTTTTAAATAAATGGGAAAAGAAAAAGAACCCCCTTCAAATTTTGTCTGAGTTTGATGCTTTAAAAAGATATCCTAATGAGCCTGTCCAAGATTACTACACTAGGTATAACAGTGTCTATAATGCTATTCCTGCAGATCTTAAACCTACACCTTACTCTGTACTGCTCAAATTCCCTGATGGATTTGATCTAGATATGGCATACCAATTGAGAGAAAGAGATGTTGAAACCTCATAATAGATGAAATTAGATGTTTTAAGTGTAGAAATTAACATTTTAGCTAAGAAATCCAGACTTAGGAATGAAAGAAGAGTTACAATTAAAGAAGAAATTTCAAACTCAGATGTTAAATTAGATTTTGTTGCTAAAACTTTAGAAATGATGGTTGAAAGATTAGATAATTTAGATAGAAAACCTCAATGGGATAATCAACCTCAGATTAGAAATTCCAATTTCAGAAAAAATAATAACCCTGGAAAAGCTAAAGAAGTTGCTCCAAACCAAAATATTAGGCCACCATTTCAAGAGAACTATGCTGAGAGTTCTCAAAATAATGATGAATATGAGGATAACATCAATCTAATAATGGGGATAGATGAAAACAATACCATTTTCCTCACTCAAGAGGATCAAGAACTCTTTGAGCTTTAACAACTCAAAGTAGAATCTAGTGAATCTTTTGATTACAAACAAGGTTATGAATTTGCTATTAACGAAATTCACAGTCAGTATAACCGTAGAAACAAGAAAAATAATGAAACTACTACAAAAAACAATTCCCAAAATCAAACTAAAAAGAATGTAGAAGCCCCAAAAACATTTGCAAATTCTCCCAAGGGAAAACAAGCAAATTTCAATCCTTCTAGTCTTAAAAATCACAATATCCAAAAATTGTTGACATCACTGATGAAGTGACACAATCTTCTAAAGATGCGCCAAAAGCTAATACTACAAAAACCTCTAATTCAGTAAAAACAACAATTCCTAATCCTAAAAAGGGTCCTGCTAATTCTAAATCAGCAAATCCCAAAACTAATAATATAAAAACAGCTACTGAAAATTCAAAGTCTAATAAAACATCTACTGCCACACAAACTGTCCCTGAAAAAGAAATTAAAAACAGCAAAAGTCAAGAAACTCGGACAGAAAATATTAGAGCAACTAAAGATAAAGGTACATCAGTTGAAATTCAAGAAAAACCCACTTAGATAACAGTTACAAAAGATGAATTACTTCAAATTAGTAAGTCTCAACCCTCATTCAACATTCAGACTGAAATAGATAAGTTAAAAATACTAATTCCTTTAACTGAATTGGTAAAGAATGACTTATATAAATCAACAATTACTGAGACTTTGAATATGAATGATGGTGAAGATGCCATTAATTTGAATGATGATCAACCAGAGTTGATATTTGGCCCTGAAGTAAATGGTAAGCATTCATATGGATCAGTCCCTCCTTTCTATATTATCCTTACTATTCATGATCAGATTTTACACAATGATATGCTAGATTCAAGTGCTTCCCACAATTTAATGCCAAAAGCTATCATGAAAACTCTTAATCTAGAAGTAACCAGCCTTATAAATATTTGTTCTCTTTTGATTATAGAAAATTTAAGTGCATGGGATTGATTAAAGACTTATGTGTGAATTTGGTTCAGTACCCTGACAAGAGCATGGTTATGGATATTGTAGTAGCTGACATCCCACCAAAGTATGGCATGCTTCTTTCTCGCTCATGGGGAGAAAAGTTGCAGGGATCTCTACAATTAGACATGAACTATGATACTATATCAGTGTTTGGACAGCATAAGAAGCTTTATATGGAAACTTTAATGAAATTCATGGTCAGCAGTGCAAAAAGATCCGTAAATTACCCCATTTACTCAACACCAACTGATCTTGACTCTTTCATTTTATGTAACTCTGATAATAATGAAATTCAAACAGAACTGATTGACATAATGCCAAAAGCAAACAATGACAATATTTTTCATGAAGCCCTTTGGCACTTATATTTTGATGGCTCAGTGAAAAAAACAGGAGCAGGAGCTGGAATATGGATCGCAAACATCGAGACAAGTCATTCAGAAGGACATGCCTTTAGACTCAACTTCAAATGTACTAATAACATGGAAGAGTATGAAGCACTTATTTTAGGTCTCCAAATCATCAGAAATTTAGGAGGTAAAAGAATTTTAATCATGGGAGATTTGGAATTAGTCATTAAACAAACAAATGCAGAGTATTATGTTCATAATCCTAGATTAGCCAGATATATAAGTACAACAACTGATTTACGTGAAGATTTATTGGAATGTAAGTTTGCTAATATTCCTAGAAAACAAAACATACAAGCACATTGCCTAGCAACTTTTTCTAGCACATGTAACTTACCTTTTCAACCATCACATAGGTATACTACTAAAGTTAAATATAGACCCATTGTCCCAGACAATGTCGAATACTGGCAGATTTTCTCTGAAGATGAGCAGATTTACCATTTTCTGAATAATGAGGAAGAATTTCAAAATTGTAAGATAGATTTGGACTGTAATATAGATTCAGATTTTAATTGTGAAATAGATGACATAGATGTGCATAAATTTAACAGACCCACTGTATTTACTCAATCTGACATACATAACTGAGAGAAAGTAGATATAGAGGAAATTATTGAAGATGAAATTGAGATGTTAGATTTAAAAGATAATTTTTTGCCTAAGGGTTTAACTGCTTTGGAGGACCTTTTTGATACCAATGATATGCCTAAAAAGCCAAAAATGGAACCAGTCAGGTCTAACATTGATGAATGAAACATTGGGACAGAATTAAAGCCAAAAATGATTAAACTGTCAAAATATTTACTTCCTCAAGACAAAGAAAGATACATTTAACTTTTAAAGGAATATCAAGATGTGTTTACATGGAGTTATGAAGCTCTTAAAGCTTATGACACAAACATAATCCAACATAAGATTCCTATAAAAGATAATCAAAAACCATTTAAGAAAAAAATGAGGAGGATTAGTCCTATCTTATTACCTTTGATAGAAAAGGAGGTGAAACGCATGTATGATGCCCAAATCATTGCACCAATCAAATATTCTGATTGGGTATCAAACTTAGTACCTACTAGAAAGGAAACAAGTGAAATTAGATTCTGTGTAGACTTTAGGAATCTCAATAAAGTATCTTTGAAAGATAATTACCCTTTACCCAAGATGGATTATATTTTACAAAGGGTATTTGGTTCTTCCAGAATATCTTTATTGGATGGTTTTTCAGGATACAACCAGATTCTTATTCAAAAGGAAGACCAAGCTAAAACATCTTTTACCACTCCTTGGGGCACTTTCATGTATGTGAAAATGCCTTTTGGTTTGATGAATGTTAGAGCTACCTTTCAGAGGGCTATGGACATATCCTTTACTAAGGAAATACATGAATTCTTGGTCATTTATTTAGATGATATTACTATTTTTTCTAAGTCAAATAATGAATACTTGGATCATTTGAGACAAGTTTTTATTAAATGTAGAAAATTTGGTATATCTTTAAACCCTAAGAAGACTCTTTTTGGACTAGAGGAAGGAAAATTACTAGGACACATAATTTCAAAGGAAGGTATTAGGATAGATCCTACAAGGATAGAAGCCATACTGAACATTCATCCACCTATAAATATTAAAGAGTTACAAGCATTTTTAGGTAAAATTAATTTTTTAAGAAGATTTATCTCTCACTTAGCATAAATCATCAAAGAACTGAATAATATGCTTAAAAAGGACTCGGTTTTAAAATGGACAGTTGAAGCAAAACAATCATTTGACTCTATTAAGCAAGCTTTAACTAAAACACCAGTCTTAATCAGTCTTGATTTCAAAAAATACTTTATAATTTTTTCATTTGCCTCAAAGCATACCATTGTTGCAGTTCTATTGCAGAAAAATGACCAAGGTTTTGAACAGCCTATATCCTTTTTCAGCAAAACCCTTAGAGATGCACCTCTAAAATATAACATAATGGAGAAACAAGCTTTAGCCTTGGTTAAAGCCATAAAAGATTTCAGAGTTTACATTATTTACTCCCACATTATTTCCTATGTCCCTAATTATGTAGTAAAAGACATTCTTACTCAGAATGGTCCTGATGGAAGAAGAGGAAAGTGGATTGCCACAATCCTTGAATATGACATAGAGATTAAACCAACTAAGCCCATAAAAGGACAAGGATTGGCTAGATTAATGGTTGCATCCAATTGCAATGCATTAGATATAAATTTTATTGCTCAAGTTGATAACCAGGAAGAGATGGTGACTCCATTGCTCAGTGAAGCCTTTCTAGACTCACCATGGTACTCAGATATTATCTTTTTACTTACACACTTACAAGCTCCTCGGATTAACAAGGACTAAAGCCAGATTTATTAAACTTAAAGCAATGAGATTTTGTATTTTGGATAATGTGATTTTTTGGAAAGAACAAAGTAGGATATTACTGAACTGTTTACTAAAATCAGAAGCTGACAAAATTATTGAAGAATTTCATGCAGGTGACTGTGGAGGACACTTATATTGGAAAAGTACTACAGATAAGATACTAAGAGCTGGTTTATACTGGCCTACCTTATTTGCTGATGTGAAAAAATTTGTTATTTCATGTCATAAATGTCATATTTTTGAAGGAAAAAATAAATTGTTACCTTTACCCCTAAAGCCTATTTCTACTGAAAAGCCATTTCAACAATGAGGTTTAGACTTCATTGGGGAAATTCGCCCTCCATCCTTTGGCCAACACAAGTGGATTTTGACTACCACAGATTACTTTACTAAGTGGATTGAAGCTATTCCTACCAAACAAGCCACTGACTCAGTCATTATCTCTTTCATAGAAAACAACCTTTTATCTAGAATTGGATGCCCATAGAAAATAATTATTGATAATGCAGCAGCATTCAAATCTAAGAAAATGATTGCCTTTTGTCACAAGTACCAAATTTCCCTAGGCCACTCTACTGCTTATTACCCTCAAGGTAATGGCCTAGCTGAATCTTCAAATAAAAGCCTTGTGAATATCATTAAAAAACTACTTGAAGACAACAAGAAAACTTGGAATAAAAAGTTAGTTTATGCCTTATGGGCAGATAGACTTACTACCAAAAATTCAATTGGAACTTCTCCATACCAAATTGTATATGGGATGGATGCAGTTTTCCCATCATCTTTAGGTGTTCCAGTAATGAAGATCATTCAAGAATCACAAGTGGCGTTAAATGATATACAAAGAAGGATAAATCAAACTATTCATTTACAACAAACAAAGGAAGAAGTCTATGAAAAATCTCAAGTCTTTCAAGAGAAAATCAAGAAATTTTTTGATAAAAGAAGTAAAGAAGATGATTTTTCCATTGGAGATAAAGTGTTAAAATGGGATTCCAGGAGAGAAGAAAAATGCAAGCATGGAAAGTTTGAATTTCTATGGAAAGGACCATATGTAATTTATAGATATAGGGGTAACAATGCTTTCTTTATCAAAGATTTGGATGGAACAGATATTCAAGAAGGACCAGTCAATGGTAGAATGCTCAAACACTACTATTCTTCTGAGTTAACCAATAGTTAGTCCCAGTTATTTTTTACTTCATTGTAAATATCCATTGAAGTTTTTAGATTGGATTGCATGTTTTCTTTCCAAAGTTGAAGCCCAGAGAGAAGGCCCTAAGCTTTGAAGAGTAAAATGTCATAAATATCAGTTTTTCCAGAAATCAAAAGATAATTACTGGATCATCAAGGTCAAAGTTGAAGGCTACTAGTCTTGGAGTTCTTGACATTTCACCAAGAAATGACATCCCCATGTGAAGCCACTGTTAGGGTCCTATAAGTAGAGGATTCATAATTTTGAATTGACTTATGATAGTCTTGTAAAATATGTACATAAATTTCTTTCTGCAAGTTGTTTTCCCATATTTTGTAAAAAAAAAAAAGTAGAAAATCAAAAAGAGGGTAAAAGTCCTAAAAAGAAAGATCAAAGGGCTTAGAAAAAATATAGACCCCAAAATAAAAAGAAATAAAATATGAAAGTGTGCAAGTCCAAATGCCACTACTTTTTACTTTTTACTAATGATTATGGCAAAGTGTCAATAAATGCCATAATCCATGATGAGTTAAACTGTTTAAACTTGACTTGTCATGTTTTCAATTTCCATGTTTTAGATAGTGAATAAAGGTTGGTCAGACAGTTTAATCCTGACTAATCAGTAGATAGGTAGAGAATAAAGAGGAGCTCATCATTTTAATCTGAGCCCTCAAATGATATAAGGTAGATTTAGATATTTTTTACGTTTTCAAAAGAATAAAATGTTTCAAGGTAGCAAGCTCAAGTGCACCTGCAAAATGGAAGAAAAAATGTTAGATTAAAGTTGGGTAGGTAAAAAGCAGTGGGAAGAAGCTTGTAAATATTCATCACCAGGCAAAAATAACTAATTTCCCATCCCCTATAGTTATTCTTCATTCTAGGCTTTCAGTCAAAGGGGCTCAGAGCATTTCTCTAACTTCTATTGGGACCAGACCCAAGGCTCAATGATTGTTAGTTAAAAGTGTTGAATTCCTAAATTAATCCCCAATTATCATTATTTACCCTTCATTCACCCATCACAACTCAAATTCTTGAGTAAGAACTCTTTTCTTACTCAATAACGCATAATATCCCTTTTGATTGACTTCCTCTATTTCATAAAACATACAAACCCTCAAAAAACATCTTATCCTAAGTTAAAAAGGTGAAATCATCAAATGATAAACTTTGCTTTAAGGTTTTCACTTTACTTAGTCATATAAGTGTATTTCTTGAGTATTTCATTTTCCTTGTCATATTAATTTCTAACTTATTCTATTAACTCCCTAAAAGAAACCTTATCCTATTAATATAGTTTCTTTTATTTAAATATCCCCTAAAAAACCCACTATTATAAGATTTTATGCCAAATTTAACTATCCACGTGTTGAAATAAAATCCTAAAATATACCCCCTTTGGCATAAAACTAAAAATATATAAATATCCCACCCCACTATAGTTATTAAACTCCCCATGGTTTAATAAACTATATAATAAAATAAAAATACTTCTGAAATTATCATAAAGTTTAATTTAAACTAAACTTTAAACCCCCGCAGCGTTTACAAAAGCTCCTATTAAATCCCCGCATTACATAGTTAACCTGGGGTAATATCAAGTTAAAACTGATGGTTTATTTCACGTTTCACATTTATTTTCCTGTTCATTTACCCAATATGTATTAGCCTCATTCTATACATAAGATTGACCCTAGTTAATTTCATAACCTGCCCCACGCACCCCCAACATACATATAAGCCTTTGTTATAAACCATATATCATACCATAGCCCATTTATATGTATAAACCCATAATATATATACAAAACTTTGGTTATAATGAAAAATATGCAAAGGTTTTATATATCAGCGCTCATTAAAATACTCAGGTCCCACCTTACCTTTTCCACCGCACCTTCCCTTTTGATCTTAGTCGTTCGCCCCAACCTTCCAGATCCAACAGCGAAGGGTGCATTTTGTGCTCATAACTTGATAGATTGCCCAAACTCAAAATAAGCGCGAAATGAGCATTTTTCATGAATCCGCCTCCTGTGACGTGTCACAATTTAATTCAATCGCGTTCATTTGGCATAATACAGCTTACCGCCTGAGGCCAACTTGAAAACCACCAATGGTTTTCACATTTGAAAAGAATAAACCGCTCCCTCCTTTATAAGACCCGCATTTAATATTGTTTATAATGATTTATAAAGGTTTAAACCTTTTGATTCGTTATTTTACAAAGTTATTTGAGTATCCCAACTGATAAAAGACTCTGCCTAGCCGTGTTAAGCTTCCCAACTCTGTTTTAAATCTGTGTTTTTTGGTTTTATACCTTAAAACTCAGATTTAACAGCAAATACCCTATTTGAAGACCAGAAAAGACCTTCTCGGCTCCAACAAGTTGAAACAAAACTCAAATTCAACCACAAAAGTTTCCAGAAACCCTTCTAACAGTCGAATACCTACCATCTGAGGTATTTTTCGACATTCTAGCTTGCAAATTCAAGGTTAAAGCCATTTATAACTAAAATAAATCCCAAATCAAGAGAAATTGTCCATATAATTTGCCCAAAAAACACATAGAAACAGGCCAAACCCTGGCCAATTTTTCCTAAAAAATATTGTGTTTATAAAAACCCTTTTTGAAGCCAATTTCCTCAATTTATCCGCTTAAAATCCCTGAAGATCAATTGCAAAAACAAGAAAAGGTTTGCAGACCTACAGATCCCCTGAAAATTCATTTTTTACAGTCCACATTATTCAGAAAACCCTTGTTTTCTTTCTTAAACCAGTTTGTGTATCCTAGAAGCCTAAATTGAGAAAATATTACTGAAAGTCACCCTTGGCCTGTAAATTACTAAATTCACCATCTGTTTTATAGAAAATCAACTATTGCAAACAGTTTAAGCTTGCTTTAGTTATTCAAAATGACTAAGAAACAGATGAGAACCAAAGTTCGGGGTTCTAAGCCTATCAAACCTAGGGGATCTAATCCTCCTAAGTCAGAAGCATCAAAAGCCATCAAATCCACTCCTGCACTCACTACAAAAACCACTGTGTCTGTCAATCCCCTTCAGCCACCAGTACCTAATGAAGAAACCATCCCCTTGACTGATATGGATTATAAAATTGCAAACCCTATGGTAGAATTCAATCTATTGGAGATTCAAAATTGGTGTTTTGATAAGTTCTTAGATAAAGATGAAACTCCTATTTGGGAAACTAATCTACCCAAATATGTAGTTCTAGTAACACAGCCTGGCCAGGACCTTGTAAGATTGTGTCAAAAACACTATGTACCAGACCAAAGAGAAATTGTTAATGTTGATAGGGAGATTCTATTTTCTATTACTACAAAGTCTATCAATGAGATGTTACAATTACAATTTGATCCCAAGGCAGTCCCTCTATCCATAGAATCATTGACTCAATGGTATTTAGGATTAGATTTTCCTAAGAGATTTATGATTTTCTAGAACTTTATGACATCTCATGTGGACATTCCAAAGCTAAATCCTCCTTACTCCACTTCCAAATTTCCTGAAGGGTCCAGACATGTGATATCAATGCTTTCTTTCATACTACGATACTTCACAGATGAATTCACTGATGAATCCATTCTTGGTTTTTTATCTACTTTATATCATGGTCAACCTCCTGCTATGATTTTTTAGTATGCCAGATTTATAGCTAATAGTATCCACCGTCAACTTACCAAACTTCCCACTGAAGGGGTGTTTAGATATTCATCATATTTATTTCACTTGTTTTTGTTTTCCCAAGCTGACGAATTTCCAATTGCATTACAAAAAATGGACTTAGAGGGCCAGCCTCTATCTATTATCTTCTGGACCACCTTACTAAGGAAAGAAAGCAATGATTTGAGTTTTATAGACTTTTCAGATCTATTCCTCCAATGAGCAATGAGTATATTATATAAAGCAGAGTAGCCTAGGATAAGTGAGGACATGAAGAGAATATTGCAGTTATCATAACAGTGCAGGATGGGAGACTGGTATTTGTATGAAAAGCACACAGAATTGAGGATTTTTGGATCAAATCTACTGCCTTACAAATTTCCTAAGTATTTGAGCATTAGAGTTTTTACATTAGAATACTTAGATGGGTTTTAAATTATGATTCCATTAATTTCATGGCTTCTAAAAAGAAAAATCAGTTCAAGTTGAAAAATCAGATTGGTCCTTTTATTGTAAATAATAGAGATGTTGAAAAGGAAATAGCCAAAAGATTATCAGAGTTAAAATTTCAAGAGAGTTTCCCTTGGAAATATGACCCTCAAGGTATTCTCAGTAATATAAGGGTCAAATGAAAATTGCCTCCTTTCATACATGAGCCCAAGCCAGAGATTGAAAAATTTGCAAATCAAACAGAATGGGCATATAATACATTGAAAGATATAACAGTAAATGCAGAACTAGCAGCAAAGATGGATGTTACACAAACTATGGTAGTTGCAAAATAGACTGAAATATCTACAAAAAGAAGCAGAAATGAAGGAACCTATATAGTTGAGACCACCAGAGATACTAAATTCAAGTTGATTTACAATAAAAGGCTCAAATTTAGCTCCATAGGGAAAGAAAAAGTAATTGATGTTGAGGATACAAATAAGCTAGGGGTAAACAATGATGAGGCTACAGTAATAGTAAATGAGACTCTTGCAAACATACAAAAAGATCAAACAGAAGGTGAACAAGATACTCAGATGATTGAAAGACAGAAAAATATGGAGGCTTCTTCCTCACACACAGTGGAGGAAAAAGACTTAGACATCAAAGAAAGGTACAAGCAAATCAAACAAAAGAATGAAGAGATCAAAAGTGACATTTACTCTCAATTTTTAAAACAGAAGCCAGGGAATCAAAACAGGCTACTTGCAGCCTTTGACTATTCCACAAATAAAATGATTATGCCATATCTACAACCAACTACTTCAACACCTAAGACAATGGTAGACTACAAAAAGGTTTAGTTTGAAGTAGATATTGAAAATGTGCATGAACTAGACCAAATAAAATTCCATAGACATAGCTCTGAGATGTTATATTCTACTGTGGTAACAAATACTATGAGTGCTACTAAGTTGCAAAATACCATGATTAACATGCAGGATCAAATGAAGTTGGAAAAAGGCTCTTTGTATGCTAAAGATCTAAGGATTAAAGCCTTAGAGGATTTGATTTTACAGGTGGGATATGATCCCTCAAATGTACATGCAGCTGAATTATTGATCAAGAAAAAGAATGACGATATTGCAGATTTGAGGAAACAGCTGAAGCTTCCTCAAAGTGAACACCCACAGACTAAAGAAATACTTCGGATCAAACAAAAAAAGAAGAAATGATGCAGTTGATCCTCAAATTGACTGCTCAAATTAAATATATGGAGACCCAAATGGATCAACTTATTAAGGAGAAATAGATTGTGAATAAAACTAACCCTCCTATTATTCCTACAGTGATACCAGTTATTACCACAGCTATATCTTCCACTCTGGGAGAAAAATTAGCACCTAATGAGCCATTGGCAACTGCAGTGCCAGTGCAATCAACTACTACATCAGCCACAGATTCTTCCACAACACAGGTACAACAAACAGATGGAGCTGGTCAAATAGTGAAAGCTATGGAAGAATTGTCCTTAAAAACTAATGAGATAAATAACTTGAAAGAGATGATTAAAATTCTTGAAGCCACCAACAAAATAGCCTTGATAACTGCTAAAAACCATGAGCAAAAAGCTATTAGAATTGAAGAACAATTGAAGAATTTACAAAAGGAGTTAACATTTACTGAATAGATTTCCTTCATGAAGAATCATCTTTGGACAAATATTATTGAGGCCATACATTCTCGATGGCCTTCAATTCAAGTAATCTATGAGAAGAGAGACTTACTGTTAGCATCCCAAACTGAGATTCAGAAAACCAAGGATGAGTTAGCTAATAAGCCATCAAAGGCTTTAAAACTCATCACTTTCCTAAACATTAAGAACAGAGCAGAGTTGGAAGAGTTACAGGTATAGTACAGAACTAAGACAATATTACAAATCAAGAAAGTTGTGACCAAAAGAAATTTGATGAACAACCTAGAGGAAAAATGTGAAGCCATGAACATTTCCATTACTAATTTTTTGGAAAAATACACTATTTTGAGGCAGAAAGGCCTGGCAGATATTCATGTCTTCAATGAAAAACTAATGGCACAAAAAGAGTATGATAAGAAGATAAGAGAGTTTTCAAAAGAACAATTCAACAAACCACTGCCACTGGGCACTCCTACAAGAAAGGTCATCCTTCAATATTTTGAAGACTCGTTTTTTCTACAGCATGAGATTAGGCATCTTTTTGTTTTCAAACCTACCTTTTCCAAGTACACAGATGCTGATGAAAACTTTAGAAAGCTAAAATGTGTGAAAATTCCAGATGCAGAACAATGGCAAGCATTCACTGATTTAATGTAAATAGTGAAAAGGTAAAACAGTGAAGAAGACCACATAAAAACAGTCAAATAGAAAGTGAAACAAAGAAGATAGACAGCTGATTTTTTACTACAGTAATACATATTTTTCAGTAGTAAAGAGGGAAATATCAGTCAAAGTGTATCAGGGTTAAAAGAACAGCATTAAAGTGTATCAGAAGAAAGAGTATCAGTGAAGGCAACTCAAACAAAGTTGTTTCCTAAGCAGCTAGTAAACAGGACAGCTTACCAATAAAAGCCTTGATTAGATAGAGTTGTTCTATATATTTTGGATAAGAGGACAACTTGCTAATTTTTTAAGCAGTTGTCCCTCTTATTTTGTAAAGATATTTGTATTTCCTAAAGATATTCCTACATCTCTCTAGGATATTTGTAAGCAATATTTTGTATAAATACTTATGTATTAGAAGTGTTAAGTGTGGAATAAAATTGCTAAGATTACTATAGACTTTTGCTGATACATTGGAGGCTCTCATGTGTTGAATTCAAAGTAGCATACTGGATAAAGCTAAAGTGGCATTATAATTTAGGATTCTTGCGATAATTTGAAGAGTGAAGTACATCTCTTCTTGTCATTTTTTATTTTCTAAGTTTCATGCAATTCATTATGTGTTTGATCTATCTTAATGTGTAACTAGGAATATTACTACAGGACTAGCCTTTTGCTCCATGTTTTTAACTAAGTTACCATTTAAATGTTTTCTGTTGATTTCCGGTGTTAGGAATTATTCATTGTTCCTACTCCCATTTTACCCCTGCCTCCTTCTTCCATTTTCCGGATCAAAGGATCCTTCATTTCCCTTTATCCCGATCATACCATTTCATCAAAAACCTTTCCCCAAATCTCTGAGGGTTATCTACCTTGCCCTGAATACATTTGTACCCTTTTGGCCTTGCCTTCTAGTGCTACTATCTAGACTTAGACTCCATAGCCCAATGAACAAGTAGATCTCTCTCTAGTTTAATCCTAAGTGATTTTTACCCACCAAAACCAATTGTTCTATCATAACTAGCCTAACATTTACAAATCCAAACAAAGATAAATCTAATAGAGAGAGCCCTCTATGAACCCTAGGAAGGTTAGATCCTAAGGTTTGAAGTAGGTTTTTGGTTACCTCGATGAGTTCTCTCTTGAACCTGGAGAAATTACTGAGTGATAATAGTCACTACTATAAAAATTTCAAACTCCAAGACTGACAGAAAGGGCCAAAGCAGAGTGACAGGGCACCTACAAATCAGAAATGGCCAAACAGATTTAGCATACAGGATGGTGAAGGCTATGATACTTGTCAAAGATAGACTTATCATGCCTGGAGGTAAATAAGAAAGATGAAAAAAAAATGTTTTAGTCACCCATCAATCCAAGGACCATTTGATCCCCAAGATAAAAATAAGGAAGTCCTAAGGATTTTGTCGCCATGCAAAGCACCTGAAGTTGTGAAAATAGTTGAAAGGCATGAACAGGCCAAAACACAGTAAAACATGACACTCAAGAAAAACATATGCAAGCAGAATGAGAAAGACACAAACAGGTCAAAAAAGGTCAAAATCCATCTTGTCAAAAACTGAAGGGCGGCAATGAAAAATGCTTAGGAGGAAAAGGGGCCATTTTTATGTTTTTTAAGTCACCCACTGCAAAAAAAGTAAAAGAATATCAGGGAAGTGATAAAGGAACTAAAACATTATAAAGTGGGTTTTTTGCAAAGGATGAATGTATTTTCTTAAGACTATAAAGAGTCAATGTGTTCATCACTTAACTCATTGTGCAGTTCAAAATAGAAAAAAAACACTCAAGGGAGAAAATTTATGAGTTTTGGTCAGTTTCTGGGCCAAGTCACCTGGCGCTACGCATAGAGGAGAAAACACATTATAAATTTACACTATGTTGCGCCTAGAGCAGAGCATGCTACGCCTATAGGTGGGCACTACGCATTCACCCAGTTTCACTCGACGGGAAGAGACATGCAAACCTACACGTGGATAGCGCTACGCCTAGGAGGACCCGACTCATCCAACGTTGCGCTTAAAGGACTCGACTCGCGCAATGTTGTGCCTAAGGGACCCGACAAACCCATATCTTCTTGGCACTGCACCCAGGGACCGGCAGGCCTGCACGAGGCATGCATCACTACGCACAGAAGACCGGCAGGCTTTCATGCGGGCGCACTATGCCTAGGAGCACCCGACTGACCTAGAATTCTGCCCGGTGCTGCACTTAGGGCAAAAAGGCCTCTTTTGCTTGAAAATTTCCCTCAAAAGGCCAAAGGGACCCCTCCAAGCTATTTCCAAGAACCTGTAAAAGAGTCCAAAAATTGGTAAGTGGACATTTTTCCTCCTCCTCAAGTGGCTTTTGTGTTTTAATGGATAAAGGGGAATAATCAAAACCTAGTGCCTACAAACCCTAGGTCTTCATGGCAAACACCTTGTTTTGACCTCCCAGCAAACAATTATCAGTCAAAGAGTGTGAGATAGGGTAATTACAAATTATTTCATGTTAATCCCTCATCAAGCTCAAAGCAACTCAGTCATAAACCCACCTCCATCTCACTCATTTAACAAAATCTGCCCTCACCATAATTTCATTTCACTCCTCTTACCTCAGTTTCACAAGTAGGCCTGAGTTTGTCTAAAGGTAGCCCCAGTCATCATGTCAAGAGAAGAAGGAAGTATTAGCAGTGAAGGAGGTCAAGTGCCAATGAGGCCAAAGCACAAGGGTGGGAAGGTTAACATATTTGAGCCCCAGGACACAGTGGAGATTACTTCCTCCCCCATGATTTTCACATGCTTTCAAAATGTGGGGTGTTTTCAGTTTTGTGAAAAGGTCAAACAAGTGCAAAGTCACCCTGAACTCACTAGGTTTTTTATCCTCAACCTACACAAAAAACAGTCAAGACTTGCAGGGATAAACTTTGAGCAATCATCAAATACCATTTCTCAAGCTACTGGACTTACTGATGTTGGTGAGAAATGGTTCAAAAGGGAAAAGTTGGACATGAGTTTCTATGAGCCTTTCCTCAAGCCTAGGTATAAAGGGGGATGCAATTCTATTTTCCCTTTCTCACACTTACTAGAGAGGTATGCTCCCCTAATGAAAGTCATCATGAAATACTTTACCTGTGAGGGGAGATACTCCAGGCTCTACTCTTACCATATCAGATTACTCATGCATTTCACTAGGGTCAAGATGCTTCATTTTCCCTATTACTTGTATAGAATTATCTACAAGATGTCTTCTATTATCCAAAGGAGGAGTTATACCCAGAAAATGCAGTTTGTTCCACCACTCCTTGATCAAGATGGTGGTACTACATCAGTTGGAGCAAAAGGGCATACCTTGGGAGGTGTTCATTGCTAATGAAATATTCACAAGCCCACAGCCTCATCATCAGCCTAGTTTACCCTCTTCATCTCATCCTCTTCCCTCTACTCCTCCATCTCCTCCTACATATCATGCCTCATCATCTACACAAGCAGCCTCCCCCCAAGAAAACCTCCCTTCCTCACCTTCTTCTGATGCATCAAAACAAGAAGGAAGTGGCAATAAGCAAAACAGTGACAAACAGGCAGATGATGAAGAAGAGGCAGATGATGAGGAAGAGGAAAATGATGAGGAATAGAATAGTGACAAAGAGGTCAGAAATGAAGAGAAATAAAAGTGCAAGGATGAAGAGGCAGAGGAGGATGATGAAGAAGAAACAGAAAATGAAGAGACAGAGATAGATAATTAAGAAAAAGGTAGTGAGCAAGCCAGTGAGGAAGAGGCAGAAAATGATGAGGAAGAGAAAGAAAAGGGTAGTGATGAAGAGACAGATAAAGAGGCAGAGGAGGATGGTGAAGAAGAAACAAAAAATGAAGAGACAAAGACAGATAATGAAGAAAAAGGCAGTGAGCAAGCCAGTGATGAAGAAAACAGTGACAAAGAGGCAGATAATAAAGAAGACTGTGGACAAGATAGCAAGGAAGAAAACAGTCATGATAGTCATGACAACAGTCATGACAGTCATGACAACAGTCAGCTCCACAGTGATAATGAGGATGATGACAGTGCAGAAGATAAAGAGGAAAGTAGTCTTAATGGTGAACAAAATGAAAGTGAAGAAGTGCAGAGGATGATAATGAAAATAATGATCACAGCAGTGAAAAGGAAAGCAGTTGCAATGAAGAAAAAAATGAAGAGTTTGGTGACAGCAGCAAGGATCACAACCATGAGGAAGACAACAACAAGACCACAATCACACCTCTTTCATTGACATATCAAAGAGGGGCAAGGCTTGTGTTTTATACCTCCAAAAGGCAAGGGACCATGCCATCCACCTCAACTCAAAAGCTCGAAAAGGGAAAACAAAAGGTAAAGGAAGAAGAAGAAGATCATGAGGTTGAAAGGGATTTTGAAATCATTCAGGTGGACAGTGATGAGGAGAATAAAGAAAGAATCTCAAACTTTTTCATCCAGAACAAAAATTCCCTCATTGAAGACCTCCAAGAAAATATGAATAGGGCCAAGGGTGTAAATGATTCCCTTGACATGGAGAAAAGGTAGCTAGGAGCACAAATTTCAATTTATGAAGCTAGAGCCATCAAGGCTCGAAAGAAGCCCAAAGGGCACAGGTAAAACTAGAAGAGTTCACGGTCACTTATGAAGAGAGTGAGGATGAAGAAGGACAGTCTAGGAGGAGACCTAGAACCATGGGGTTGAAGAAGGCATTGCCAAAACATAGGGAACAAGAATCAACCTTAGCAGAACAACTCCCTCTAGATGAGTTGTTGGCCTTGGAGATAGCACATGATCGGGAGTCTTAGCTGGAAAGAGCCAACATACACTTGGAGGCTAAATTAGAGAAAGCTAACAAGAATATTGATCTCCAAAGAAGGATGACTAAGCATTATGCCCGAAGAAACCAAGTTGCAAGGGCTAAACTAAAAAAGGCCCAAACCAATATCCAAGCACTAAAAGAGGAAAAATTCCAAGCTAACCTTATAATTTTGGCACAATATTCTCTACAGGTCTCTCAAAATCCATGAGGCACACATCCACCAAATTTGAGATAATTTTGACATTTTTTGGTTTTTCTGAATTTGGAGGCCTCTACACGCAGCACCCCTGGCGCTACACTTTCATCTTAGGCATATGCAGAGGGATAAATTTACATTTTTGGAATCCTCATGACTATTACATTATTCTCACCAAATTTTAGAGCATTTGGAGCATTTTTGGCCCCTAAAAATGCCAAAAAACACCTCATTTTTCACCTTTCTGCCCCATTTTCAGGCTTGGTGTTGCGCCTAGATCAGTGTTGGGAAAATTGCTTTTTGGATAGGTAAATGGAGCTCAATCAGAAAAACAATGGTATATATGGAAATTAGACTCAGCCAGATTTCTAGCGGGCCATCATAGAGAAAATTCCGACATTGGGAAGGTCACAAAAACTTGGCTGCAAGTGGACCTATTTTCTGCCTAGGAAGGTGTTGTGCATTCAGACCAAATTGGAAATTTTTGGCCAAAAGTCAAAAAACAGACTCATTTATTGCAAAGTGATATTTTAATTTTTTTGAGGCAAATCAATCCAAAATTAGGTGCTAGGAGTCATTTTGGCATTTATTTCATGAGATATTTTGTGCCTTGGGCCTTGCATGGTCTCTTAGGCATAAATGGCATTTATGGATGATTTTGACATTTTCAAACCCTATTTATGGTTTTTGCCCTCATTTTCTAGAAAAATAGAGCATGAGAAATTCATTGTAAAAGGTTGGAATTTTATGACTCTTTGGAGCAATACATAGTTTTTTTTGGAGATTGAAGAAGAAATTGGTGTTGTGGAGTTTGTGAATGGCTCGTCTTGATTGATGATGGAGAAGGATGCGTGAAGGATCCCTGAGCTTGGTTAATGGTGATGTGCTTATATTCAGTTATTGTTTTCATATGTATCATTATGTTTCATCCTTATACATTGCAGTAGGACAAAGGTTTTATACTAAGAAATGTTTTCAAAGGCACCTTAGCTCTGTTTGTTCTTCACTGCCTCTATGTTTTCCTCTATTGGGCCTTTGTAGAGAATTATTAAATTCTCTCTAGAACCCCCAAGCTTGTTTATTTCATGAATGGTTTAATACATTAGGTATCAAATATGATTTATGGTTAGCCCTACTTGTTTGATGTCTCTAAACACTGTTCTTGAGGTCTCTCTCCAAAGTACCATTGATTAGGTTTGCCAAAGAGGATATGTTTCGATCATACCCTTTTTCCATGCTTGAATAATTGTTTTTGAGATCTTCATAGCTATGATCAATGATTTTTAGGTGTTCCCTCTTCTTTGATTAAAGTTATATGTGTATCTTTAATGTTTTCTAACCTTGAAGGTGAAATCACTAGAAGTTAAATGATTTTCTCGCCTTCTGTATTTCATTGGATTGTATGTCTAAAATGCTTATTTGCTTAAGTTGAATCAAAGAGTTATTGGTGTGCCCTATCTATTGATTTCTTATTCATGCTAAATTGTGTTAAAGTCCTCCTTGTTTTAAGCACATTACAAACGATTTTTAATTTCCCTTTGCCCTACTTTGTTTCACAAACTTGATGTTCATTTTACTTCACAAAACCTTGAGAATCCATCTGACCATGCTAGATTTTCCCTATGATTTACCCCAATTTATTGTTGAAACTTTCCATGACTTTTATTGAATCCATAGCCCAATGATTTTAATATTCCTCAATCTATCTATTCTACTTGATCATCTTACCCAACCAAAACAAACAAACAAACCCTACACTTAACAACTAGCCTAAAATCAAACCCTAAAAGCAAACAAGTTCACATCCTTTGCACAAATTAGAGAGAACCATCTCTGAGTCCAGGAAGGCTAGGTCCTAGGACTCCAAAGACTATTCTGATGTTACCCTATCCATTTGATCTCACCAATCTAACAAATCACGGGACCATATCATAATGAAGATCACGGTGGGACCTTCTGAGTAAGTTAAACAACCTAGACATCCTTAAAAACTTGAGATAGCCCTTGTCAAGTAGTATCCAGTGATTCCTCGTTACCTCATCACCTAACATAATGGCAATCATGGTGTGACCTTCTGAGTAAGTTAAATAACCTAGACATCCTTAAAAACTTTAGAAAGCCCTTGTCAAGTAGTATCAAGTGATTCCTCGCCACCTCATCGCATAACATAATGGCGAGCACGGTGAGACCTTTTGATTCAATAACCATATAAGTATTCCTTAGGACTTCGGAAACCCTTATTACACGACATCTATTGATTTATCACCAACTCATAGCCTAACACAATTGGTAATCAAGGTGAGAGGCTTTCTAATATTAGTGACAATCTAAGCACTCCTTAGAACTTCAAAAACCCTTATCAAATCATAGAGAACTCAAAATTTTAGCTAAAGAGTAGAATCTGGTTGTTTCACCATCCTATAAAAATGATGACTCAACTATAGGACACTCACACAAACCTTAGGGCTACATAAAGGAACTCAGAAAACCCCAAAACATTCCTAGATTGGCATTTAGTTTTTTATGGTGGACAACAAGAACATCCTTAAAATAGTAAACATGATCCACCTGGCGACTCCACTGGTCTTCAGTAGCCCTCTTGACCCCACTAGTTCTCATAGACTCCCCTGGGAAGGCATTAAGCAATCCCAATCGTGTTGATGGTGGACAGAAAAGTTGAAATCTTCCACCTGGCGACTCCACAATTCCCAATAGACTTAAAGACTCCACTGGTAGAAGACTCTAGACTGGTTGAAAAGATGTAGTGACCGTTTTTTATTAAACAAAGATGGATCCAAGAATATAACAAAGATATGCCCCAATGAGTAGAGATCACATCCCCGGATTCCCACAAAAAATGCCTCAGATAAATTGGGACAAAAAATTGCTTACATTTCAATATGAATAGACTGATGACCCCTTGTTACATCTCATAAAATTTCATATACAGGTATGGAAGTTAAACCTTGAATGGAATAAGGACTGCCTTATGAAAATGTGCATGCTAACATTGGAAGGAAAAGAAAGGGAATGGTATGAATGGCTAAAACCTAGTAGTTTGTTTTCCTTAAAAGATATCCACAGGGTATTTTGTGATCATTATAAATAAAATTCTCCATCTTATCCTTGGCTGAAAATTGTTCTGATCAATCTCAAGATATCATACAGTACCTTATAGATAGTGATGAAGATTTAGGAAATTTGGATCCTGAAGATCTCTTAGCAGCGATCCATGATTTTCATTCTCAAAATAACTATCATGGCAACCTAGAGGAGTTAGTTGAGGAAGAAACCAATCAAGAAATAGAAGAAAACCCACAGGATCTCTCTGACGGCACAAGTGATGATTCACCATCTCTTCTAGGTTAGGCTCAAGAAAACATCCAACCTCACAATCAGCCTTCACAAGAGAAATAGAACTGTTGTAGTTCTATCCTAAGAAAGATAAAGATGCCTCCTCTTTTAACTGAAGAATAAATAGATCAGACTATAAGCATGCAACCAGCCTCTAAACCTTCATGTGAACAGAACATTTCTATGTATTTTCCTGCTAATCCAATATGTTTGATTGGTGACATTGCTTATGTTGATGATTCTCCAAAGTTTGATCAGTCTGATGATGATGATGTTCTCCAAACAGAAGCTAATCTTGCAGAGAAAACAGTAGTTGATTTGTGGGATGAAGTTCAATATCATCAGCTTGAAAACATTAATCAGCCAACATTGGTCACCTATGACACTAAAGAAGAAAGTGCAGAAAATTTGGGAGAAATGGAAGGGTCTTTACCTCTTTGTTATGCTTCATTTTAGTTCATCAAAGACAAATTTAATACAATCAAAAGTCAACAATATTTGGGTATTGATTTTAACAAAAAATAAGACATTCAGCCCTATGACCAGCCTTCACAAGAGGAAGAGAACAGTTGTGGTTTTATACAAGGAAAAAGGAATATGCCTCCTCCTCTAACTGAATAAGAAATAAATCAAGGTTTTCTGGAAGACAACATTGAAATTGATGATGAGGCTGCTAGTTCTGATGATCTTAAGGAAGAGGTGGAGTTTCTTTCCCAAAATGGTCCCAAGTTCATCAAAGTGGAGGAAGAAGCAGTCCTGGATCAAGCTTATCTCTCAAATCCTCTAAGCCAGGTATTATTTCAAGATCCCTTTGTTATTTTCTTAGAGGCATTTGAAGAGGGATTAAAATATGTCAACAGCAGTTTCATGCAAGGTTTAAAGAAAAGTTTAGGCACTACTATTCAAACACAAGTTATATGGGAATGGCCCTTTGATTTTTTTAAAATACTCAAAGAGCTGAACCAATATCCCTCATGGAATCATCTGCTTGATTATTTGTATTGGAAAAGAGAGTTCACCAGCTGAATTTATATCATGTATAGGTCAGATTAGGATAGATAGGCATGCAAATAAGCTCAGCCTTTTGAGCATCTGGTTTTTGTTTCATATTGTTTTGTCAAAAACTGAAAACACAAAAACAGAGAAAAGAAGAAAAGAGGGAAAATTTAAAGAAGAGGTACAGCCCCATACCCAAAAAAGAGTATTGTTGAAATTGAGCAATTCTAAATGCCACTACTTGTTAAAAAGAGTCTTGTTCAGTCATCTAACCTAATCATGGCTTAAACATGTTTTAAATTTCTGCTAATAGGTTAGTGAAAAAAAAACTTGTCAAATCATTTAAACTTGACTTATCAGTAGGAATAGATTGGGAAGAAAAGATACTAGTTCTCCATGCTCAAATCTGAACCAAAAAGAAATATGGGAAGACTAACAAATGATGAAACACATCCCTCATACTTTCTAGTTTTTTTTTGTAAAAAAATAATGTCTGTGTGAAGCTTGTCCTAGTGCCACAGCCTATGGTAAATCAGATAGCTTAATCCTGGTTCAAATCAAGTTTTCAATTTCATGTCAGTACATTAGAGAATGAAACATGTCAAACATCCTAATCTTGAAAGATGAATAGTCTAGGTAGAGAATAAAAGAGTTCACTAGCATAATTTGAACTCTTGGAAGAAATAAGGGTACAATTAGATAGGTTGTTTTTCTTTCAAAAGAAAAAGAATGTCAAGGGTTTGCCAGTCCAAGTGCACCCACAAGAAGAAAAAATGATAGGCAAAGCTAAGTTGGGTAGGTAGAGATGAGGTTGAAGCAAACATGTCTTTCAAATTTTGAGATCGTAGCTTCAAAAGAAATATCAGCAATTGAAAGAGGAAAAATCTGCCCAATGGATGAGGCACTAGTCTTCATAAACTCAGAGATTTGATATCTGAAGTTCCGGACACTCCCTGAAAAGGAGCTGCCCTCCCCAAGTGGAGCCACTGTTACTCATCAGTATTTTTTCTATTTTGTAGATGACTAAATGCTTATCCTAGATTTCTAAAAACAAATTTCATGAATATTGTGAGTTTTAGAAATCTCACTGCCTTCATTATCCTTAAGATAAATTTTTCACTATTTCACTACTCTACCATTCCCTGGATTAGCTTACCACCCCTAGAAGATCCCTCATGGACTCATACCACTCATCTTTGTCCCATTTTCACACTCATAACCTCAGTAATCCTTTTTGCCTATGCTTAACCCTTTCCACTTTCCATCTAATATTTCCAAACAACCTACCTTTTCCCATGTTCATCAAATGCCTCAAACATTGATGGTCTCAAAAATGTCTCTGTAGGCTCTTTAGATAAATCAAGTACATTGGATTTTGGATCTTCAATACATTAATATGTCAAAAAACTCTGTTTTTTATACTTGAAGACCCTAAACCAAGTTTTTAGTCAAAGACCAAGTCAAAAATCTTTCTACTAGGTCACTAAGGTTTCATAGGTTGTAGGGTTATATTTGGTGTTCTAAATCACTGTTTTTCATGTGCCAGAAGCTAAATCAAAAGGTGAAAAGGAACAACACCTTTTTATCCAAGTTAGATGAAGAATAACTTCAAGAAAGACTGCTTTTCCAAGAACAAAATTCTGCAAAAGGACAGTTGTCCATTGTGACATTTTTTTCGGAGTGTCAAGGTGGCTATCAGTAGAAAATTAGGTAAGGTAAGAGGCCTACAGCTCATTAGAATATATACACAAGAAAATGGAAGAGGAAGCAGCCTATGTTCAAGGAAAATCGAGGTTGCTAAGATTGATTGGGCCAGCAGCATGCCAAACAAAGAGCCAAAGCATCAAACCACAAGGGCAAAGGCACACCAGCACAACCAAGCATGAAATTGAAGATTTTTAGAAGTTATAAATGAATAAGGGAAAAGGGTGAGGTGAACTGAACAGAAATGAATGAACTTGAAATGGCTATAGAGAACTTAGAAGACAACACTAATTATTTTTCTCTAACAACCCTAAACCTAAGGTTTTGGAAAGATAGGCAAAGAGGGTGAAATGAGGAAAATGAGCCTCCATCATGCCAGTAGAAGAAGATTTCAAGGGACTCTTGTGTGTGTCATTCTAAGGTTTTTCAAGGTAAGTGTTCCACTGCCTCAAAGGAAAAGAATGCAAAGAGTATCAGTATGAGGAAAGTCAAAGCCTCCATTTTCAGTCATTTGCCCTCAAATGATCAGAGGAATCAAAGCATAGGGTTGAGGTTCAAAACAGAATGCCAAATTGATCATGAGGTCACTACTATAAAAATTTCAAACTCCAAGAGTGACAGAAAGGCCCAAATCAGTATGACAGGGCACCTACAAATTAGAAATGGCCAAACAGAGTTAGCATACAGGATGGTGAAAGTTGTGATACTTGTCATGCCTGGAGGTAAATAAGAAGGATGAAAAATAATTGTTTTAGTCACCCATCAAGCCAAGGACCATTTGATCCCCAAGATAAAAATAAGAAATTCCTAAAGATTTTGTCACCATGCAAAGCACCTAAAGTTGTGAAAATAGTTGAGAGACATGAACAGACTAAAACATAGTAAAACATGACACTCAAGAAAAACATCTGCAAGAAGAATGAGAAAGACACAAACAGGTCAAAAGAGGTCAAAATCAATCTTTTCAAAAACTGAAGGGTAGCAAAGAAAAATGCCTAGGAGGAAAAGGGGCCATTTTTATTTTTTTTAATTCACCCACTGCAAAAAAGTAAAAGAATATCAGTGAAGTGATAAAGGAACTAAAACATTATAAACTCGGTTTTTTTGCAAAGGATAAATGTGTTTTCTTAAGACTATAGAGAGTCAATATGTTCATCACTTAACTCATTGTGCAGTTCAAAAGAGCAAAAAAAACACTCAAGGGAGAAAATTTCTGAATTTTGGTCAGTTTCTGGGCCAATTCACCCGGCCATGTGCTTAGGAGCAGGCACTACACATAGAGGAGAAAACATAGTGTAAATTTACACTTCGCTGCGCCTACAGGTGGGCGCTATGCATTCACCCAGTTTTACCCGACAGGAAGAGACAGGTAGACCTGCACACTGGTAGCACTACGCCCAGGCAGACCCGACTCACCCAATGTTGCACTTAAAGGACCCGACTTGGCTAGTGTTGCGCCTAAGGGACCTGACAGGCCCATCTCTGCTCGGCGCTATGCCCAGGGACCGGAAATCCTGCACGAGGCATGCAACGTTGTGCCCAAAAGACTGGCAGGCTTACACGCGAGCAGTGCTTCGCCTAGGAGCACCTGACTCACCCATAATTCTGCCTGGTGCTGCGCTTAGGGAAGAAAGGCCTCTTTTTCTTGCAAATTTCCCTCAAAAGGCAAAAGGGATCCCTCCAGGTTATTTCCAAGAACCTGCAAAAGAGTCCAAAAGTTGGTAAGTGGACATTTGTCCTCCTGCTCAAGTGGCTTTTGTGTTTTAATGGTTAAAGGGGAATCATCAAAACCTACTGCCTACAAACCATAGGTCTTCATGGAAAACGCCTTGTTTTGACCTCCTAGTAAAAAATTATCAGTAAAAGAGTGTGAGATAGGGTAATTAAAAATTAGTTCAAGTTAAGCCCTCATCAAGCTCAAAGCAACTCAGTCATAAACCCACCTCCATCTCACTCATTTAACAGAAGCTTCCCTCACCATCGTTTCATTTCACTCCTCCTACCTTAGTTTCACAAGTAAGCCTGAGTTTGTCTAAAGGAAACCCTATTCACCATTTTAGGAGAAGAAGGAAGTATGAGCAGTGAAGGAGGTCAAGTGCCTATGAGGCCAAAGCACAAGGGAGGGAAGGTTAATAGATTTGAGCCCTAAGACACAATGGAGATTACTTCCTCCCCGGTGATTTTCACATGCTTTCAAAATGTGGGGTGTTTTCAGTTTTGTGAAAAGTTCAAATAAGTGCAAAGTCACCCTGAACTCACTAGGTTGTTTGTTCTGAACCTACACAACAAACAGTCAAGCCTTGCAGGGATAAACTTTGAGCTATCATCAAATACCATTGCTCAGGCTACTGGACTTCCTGATGTTGGTGAGAAATGGTTCAAAAGGGAAAATTTGGACATGAGTTTCTAAGAGCCTTTCCTCAAGCCTAGGTATAAAGAGGGTTGCAAGTCTATTTTCCCTTTCTCACACTTACATGAGAGGTATGCTCCCCTAATGAAGGTCATCATGAAATACTTTACCTATGAGGGGAGATACTCCAGGCTCTACTCGTACCATATCAGATTACTCATGCATTTCACTAGGGTCAAGATGCTTCAGTTTCCCTATTACTTGTATAGAAGTATCGACAAGATGTCTTGTGTTGTCCAAAGGAGGAGTTATACCCAGAAAATGCATAGTTTGTTCCACCACTCCTTGATCAAGATGGTGGTACTACATCAGTTGGAGCAAAATGGCATACATTGGGAGGTGTTCATTGCTAATGAAATAGTCACAAGCCCACAGCCTCATCATCAGCCTAGTTTACCCTCTTCATCTCATCCTCTTCCCTCTACTCCTCCATCTCCTCCTACAGATCATGCCTCATCATCTACACAAGCAGCCTCCCCCCAAGAAAATCTCCCTTCCTCACCTTCTCCTGATGCATCAGAACAAGAAGGAAGTGGCAATAAGAAAAACAGTGACAAAGACACAAATGATGAAGAAGAGGCAGATGATGAGGAAGAGAACAATGACAAAGAGATCAGCAATGAAGAGAAAGAAAAGGGTAGTGATGAAGAGACAGATAAAGAGGCAGAGGAGGATGATGAAGAATAAATAGAAAATGAAGAGGCAAATATAGATAATGAAGAAAAAGGTAGTGAGCAAGCCAGTGAGGAAGAGGCAGAAAATGATGAAGAGGAAGAAAATGATGAAGAGACAAATGATGAGGAAGAGGAAAATGATGAGGAAGAGAATAGTGACAAAGAGGTCAACAATGAAGAGAAAGAAAAGGGCAGTGATGAAGAGATAGATAAATAGGCAGAGGAGGATGATGAAGAAGAAACAGAAAATGAAGAGGCGGAGACATATAATGAAGAAAAAGGCAGTGAGAAAGCCAATGATGAATAAAATAGTGACAAAGAGGTCAATGGTGACAAAGAGGTAGATAATAAATAAGACAATGGATAAGGCAACAAGGAAGAAAAGAGTCATGAATTTCATCCCAACAGTCATGATAGTCATGACAACAGTCAGCTCCATAGTGATAATGAGGATGATGATAATGTAGAAGATAAAGAGGAAAGAAGTCTTAATGATGAACAAAATGAAAGTGAAGAAAGTGCAGAGGGTGATAATGAAAATAATGATCACAACAATGAAAAGGAAAGTAGCTGCAATGAAGAACAAAATGAATAGTTTGATCGCAGCAGCAAGGTTCACAGCCATGAGGAAGACACCAACAAGACCATAATCACACCTCTTTCATTGATATATCAAAGAGGGCCAAGGCTTATGTTTGCTGCCTCCAAAAGGCAAGGGACCATGCCATGCACGTCAGCTCAAAATCTTGACAAGTTTAAACAAAAGGTAAAGGAAGAAGAAGAAGATCATGAGGTTGAAAGGGATTTTGAAATCATTCAGGTGGACAGTGATGAGGAGAATGAAGCAAGAATCTCAAACTTGCTCATCCAGAACAAAAATTCCCTCATTGAAGACCTCCAAGCAAATATGAATAGGTCCAAGAGTGTAAATGATGCCCTTGACATGGAGAATAGATAGCTAGGAGAAAAAATTGAAATTTATGAGGCTAGAGCCATCAAGGCCTAGAAAGAATCCCAAAGGGCACAAGTAAAACTAGAAGAGTTCATGGGCACTTATGAAGAGAGTGAGGATGAAGAAGGGCAGTCTAGGAGGAGACCTAGAACCATGGGGTTGAAGAAGGCATTGGAAAAGCAAAGGGAACAAGAATCAGCCTTAGCAGAACAGCTCCCTCTAGATGAGTTGTTGGCCATGGGGATAGCACATGATCTGAAGCCTTGGTTGGAAAGATCCAACATACACTTGGAGGCTAAATTGGAGAAAGCTAACAAGAATCTTGACCTCCAAAGAAGGATGTCTACGCATTATGCCCGGAGAAACCAAGTTGCAAGGGCTAAACTGAAAAAGGCCCAAACCAAGATCCAAGCACTAAAAGAGGAAAAATTCCAAGCTAACCTTGGAATTTTGGCACAAGCTTCTCTACAGGTCTCTCAAAACCCATGAGGCACACATCCACAAAATTTGAGAGAACTTTGACAATTTTTGGTTTTTTTGTGAATTTGGAGGCCTCTAAGCACAACACCCCTGGCGCTATGCTTTCATCTCAGGAATATTCAGAGGGATAACTTTACATTTTTGGAATACTCATGACTATTACATTATGCTCACCAAATTTCAGAGCATTTGGAGCATTTTTGACCCCTCAAAAGGCCAAAAAACACCTCATTTTTCACCTTCCTGCCTCATTTTCAAACTTGGTGTTGCGCCTAGAGCAGTGTTGGTAAAATTGCCTTTTGCACAGGTAAATGGAGCTCAATCAGAAAACCAATGTTATATTTGGAAATAGACTCAGCCAGATTTACAACATGCCATCACAGAGCAAATTCCGACATTGGGAAGGTCACCAAAACTTGGCTGCAAGTGGACCTATTTTTTGTCTTGGAAGGTGCCATGCATTTTTGGCCAAAAGTCAACAAAAGACACTCATTTATTGAAAAATTATATTTTAAAGTTTTTTTAGGCAAATCAATCCAAAATTAGGTGCTAGGAGTTATTTTGGCATTTATTTCATGAGATATTTTGTGCCTTAGGCCTTGCATGGTCTCTTAGGCATAAATGACATTTATGGATGATTTTGACATTTTCAAACCCTATTTAGGGTTTTTACCCTCCTTTTATAGATAAATAGAGAATGAGGGCTTCATTGTAAAATTTTGGCATTTGATGACTCTTTGGAGCAATACATAGTTTTTTTTGGACATTGAAGAAGTTTTGATGACTCTTTGGAGCAATACATAGTTTTTTTTGGGGATTGAAGAAGAAATTGGTGTTGTGGAGTTTGTGAATGGCATGTCTTGATTGATGATGGAGAAGGCTACTTGCAGGATCCCTGAGCTTGGTTAATGGTGATGTGCTTCTATTCAGTTATTTTTTTCTTATGTATCATTGTGTTCCATCCTTCTAAATTGCGGTAGGACAAAGGTTTTATACTAAGAAATGTTTTCAAAGGCACCTTAGCTCTGTTTGTTCTTCACTGCCTCTATGTTTTCCTCTACTGGGCATTTTTAGAGAATTCTTAATTGCTCTCTAGACCCCCCAAGCTTGTTTATTTCATGAATGGTTTAATACAGTAGGTATCAAATATGATTTATGGTTAGCCCTGCTTTTTTGATGTCTCTAAACACTGTTCTTGAGGTCTCTCTCCAAAGTACCATTGATTATGTTTGCCAAAGAGGCTATGTTTCGAGCATACCCTTTGTCCATGCTTGAATAATTGTTTTGGAGATCTTCATATCTATGATCAATGATGTTTATGTGTTCCCTCTTCTTTGAATAAAGTAATCTATGCATCTTTAATGTTTTCTAACCTTGAAGGTGAAATCACTAGAAGTTGAATGAGTTTATCGCCTTCTATATTTCATTGGATTATATGTCTGAAATTCTTATTTGCTTAAGTTGAATCAAAGATTTATTGGTGTTTCTTGTCTATTGATTTCTTCTTCATGCTAAATAGTGTTACAGTCCTCCTTGTTTTAAGTACATGACAAAGGATTCTTAATTTCCCTTTGCCCTACTTTGTTTCACAAACTTGATGTTCATTTCACTTCGCAAAAACCTTGAGAATCCATCTAACCATGCTAGATTTACCCTGTGATTCACCCTGATTTATTGTTGAAGCTTTCCATGACTTTTATTGACTCCATAGACTAATGATTTGAATATTCCTCACCCTATCTACTCTACTTGATCATCTTACCCAACCAAAACAAACAAACAAACCCTACACTTAACAACTAGCCTAAAATCAAATCCTAAAAGCAAACAAGTTCATATCCTTTGCACAAAATAGAGAGAGCCCTCTCTGAGTCCAGGAAATCTAGGTCCTAGGACTCCAAAGACTGGTCTAATGTTACCCTGTGCATTTGATCTCACCAATCTAACAAATCACAGGACCATAACACCACCTTTTCCAAATACACTGAAGTAGATGAAATTTACCATGAGGTAATTAAATTAGTTATCCCTAATGAAGAGCATTGGGAAAATTTATGTGAATTTCAAGAGTAATTATCAAAAGAAGAAAAGTAAAATTTTTCCATATCAACAGTCAACTGACAACCAGCGTAACCCGTGATTATCTTCTTTAGCAACAGTTTTCAGCTACAACCATCAACAGCACAGCAGATATAATTTATTTCCATGGTGTAGTAAGAAATTAGGTAGCTAATAAAGCGCTATCAATTAGGATAGCCTTTAATGTAATTATTGTAATTTTATTTTTCTATATATACTTCATTGTACAAAGTATTACTGTTGGATAATCAAGTTTTAAACTCTGTGTATTAATGTGGACCTGCTATTAATGAAAATCAAAGGAGTTGCAGCAATTGTTTGAGATTCATGTGGTATTTTTGTTGAGCATTGTGCCTTTTCTCTATTATTCATTTCCATTCCATTTTATGTGTAAAATATTATTCATTTTATAAGAAGAAATCAGTCAAATATTCTATTTATTAAGTTTTTTATAATGTGTCTTTTCTTCTAATGAATGAATTCAATAACATGCTCATTCAGACCTTTCTCTTTTCTACCACTACACACCAATGACGAATTAAATGTGCTCAAACATTTTGCCTATCTTTCCTTGCTCAATTTCCTGCAATCCAGTCTTTGAAATCAGTTTTAGCTTCACTCATTATAATTTTTATCCATCAAAAAAATCAGTAAACAAATTCTAAAACAAATTAATTCATATCTAGCCAAAAATATAGTACTCATCCCTAAAATTGAATAATTAAAAAAGTGACATAGAGAGATACCTCTCTAGTTAGGTAGGGATAGCTGCCTAGCTAAAAGTTGGTATGTGGTTACCTTTCTCCACTCCTAATTTCAGCCTAGGAAGTTGGGGAGAGTGATAACATTTTTGGCGCCATTGTCGGGGAACGATTGTTAAATATTCCCTGGGAAAGCTTTTCTGAATAGGCTCAATTCAAAACTTGAGAAAAAATATATAATTTTGATCTTAAGCTGGCTCCTAAAAGATATACCAGGTCTAACCCTAACCCTAATCCATGACCCCTGGTGTATAATCCTGAAAGTATTATGAGAAAATAGAAGAATAAGTCTCGACAGTTAGGAAAAGTTTTTCCTCCACTAATTAAATCAAATCCCTTCCTACGAGGTTTGTCTAAGAAGATTTGGCTTTTTCTCCATCACCTAATAAATATTTAATTAGAACCAAGTCTGAAACTTTTCTCTTAGAAGCTACTTGTGACCCTTTTGATTTTGAGTCCTTTTCACCATTTTCTGAAACCTTTGAGTCTGAAATTCGTACTAAAGTTTGGTCCAATTTCCATAAACTTAAGGGCTTAGTAGACAAATTTCAAGAAACCTCTGAAAAATCCTATTTTCAATATTAGCAACAAGATTTTGGTACTTCTTTTACCTCACCATCTTATACAACTACATCACTTGTTCCTCCTTGCATTCCATCTTTACCTTTGCAAACTTTTATTCAATCCACACCACAATTCACACCTCCACCACCTCCTCCATTAATCATGGCCATATTTTCTCCACTGATTCTACTAGGTCAGTTTACTGCTTTACCTCAAAATTATGGTCAAAGGTTTCCTCTATTTGATGGAACATCAAAACTTACATCATATCAGCATGTGGCTAAAGTGACTGATTTTATAGATCTTGAAGAAGTAGACAATGAGGATGCTAAGATGTGTATTATTGCTCAAATTTTTTCTGGAGAAGTAAATAAATGGTTTCGCTCTCCTGGAGATGGTACAATTGGTACATCACAACAACTAATTGATTTATTCATGGCAAAATGGGAAGAGAAAATAAATCCATTGCAAATCCTAGTTAAATATAATGCACTGAAAAGAAATACAAATGAATCTATCCAAGAATTCACAGCTAGATTTATTAAGATATATGATTCAATTCCTGATAATATCATTGCTTTACTCCATTATCCTGATGGTTTTGACCCTAATATGGCCTATCAGTTGAGAGAGAGAAACCTATCAACTTTGGAGGAAATGCAAAGAAATGCAGTGAGTGTAGAGGCCAATCTGATTATTAAAAAGTCTATGGTCAAAACAGAGAAAAGAGTCACGATAAAAGAAGAAACATCCACTTCATTAGAAGGAAAATTTGATACTTTTCTTAAATCCATGGAGAAAATGATGGATAAGATGTCCAGTGCGGATAGACAAGCTGAACCTTCTATAAGAAATCCCAATTTCAGGGGTCAAAATCATCAACCCCAATACAGAATGAAACAAAGGGAATAGAGGGGTCAAGATCCACAAATTCAATAGCAAGTTAGGACACCTTTCCAATAGAATTATATTGGAGGCCCTAATGAAGATGATGAAGAAGAAATTTCTGGAGAAAACCATTTATTTGAGGAAAATCAACAACCTTTCTTCCTCATTGAAGAAGATCAATATTTTGCAGAAATTTGCGCATTAGAAGACCAACAATATTCCATTTCAAATGAAGATTTAATGTGTATTGAAGATTATCAGAGAGGTTATCAAAACGCCCTCACACAAGTTCAAAGACAGTATGGTTTGAGGAGCATAAATGTTCCCATAGTTGCCAATCAAAAGAAGCAAAGCTATCAAACTAATACTCAGCAAAAATAAGTTGTTGCACCAAACAGAGGCAAAGAAAAAGAACCTCCTTCTTCTACTTCTCCTAAAGCTAATGAAGCATCCACTAGCAATCAAAGAAAATATCAAGAAGTTCGAGAAGGAGGGTAGAAGAAATATTTTTCATCCAAAGAACTGCCTGAAAAGAAGGACACATCATTCAAAGAGGTGGAAAAAAATCCTACTAATTTTTCTCTTGAAAATGAAATTGTGAAATTGAAGGTTTCTATTCCTATAACTAAGATAATGAAGAATGATCAATTTAAGTTTCAAGTTAATAAGTTGCTTAGAGTTGATCAAACATCTGATATGGTTAACTTTAGTGATGATCATCCTGAGCTTCTTGTTGGTCCTGTTGTTGATGGAAATTTAGAAGATAGTGAAGTTCCTCCCTTTTACTTAAGTCTCAAAATTCATGATTTCATACTTCACAATGCAATTCTTGATTCTGGAGCATCCCACAACCTCATTCCTAAATCCATTATGGACAAGTTGGGACTTGACATCACAAGACCTTATCATGAACTCTATTCATTTAATTCAGGGAGGGTGAAATGTCTTGGTCTTATCAAGGATTTAATGGTTTCATTAGAACAAATTCCAGCCAAGAATGTCCTTATGGATGTTGTGGTTGATATTCCACATAGATATGGAATGTTACTTTCTAGATCATGGGGAGCAAAGATTAGAGGAACTTTGCAGCTTGAATTTTCATATGCAACAATTCCTATTTTTGGACAATTCAGAAAACCTTATAGAGAAAGTAAGATGAAGTATATGATAAATACAAGAGAAAGGCCTAACAATCATCTCATTCATGTTGTACATACAGATTTAGAGTCTTTTATTTTTTTCAATGAAGAATGCTCAGCATCTTCAGACTTTTTGATTGGAGAAAAATCAGAAAATCCAAAAAATTTAGATTCTATTTTAGAATTGGCAGAATTTTTTTTTTTGTAAATTAGTGCTAAACAGTTTGGAATTGAAGACATCTCCTCAAGAAGAAAATAAGAAAATAGTAGAAAAAATAGAGATTTTGAATACAGCAAAGATATCTCAAACAAAAATTAAAAACCAGCAATCTGATTTACACCTTCCAGATGAAGAAAATAGTCTTTGGACTATGGATTTTGATGGAGCCATGGGAAAAGAAGGTGTTGGTATTGGAATTTTTATTCACAGCCCTATGAATCAATCATTGGATATCCCTCAAAATGTTATAATTTCTTCCTACAAACTAGAATTTGACTACAGAAATAATGAAGTTGAATATGAAGCCTTAAGTGTTGGTTTAAAAATTTTGAAAAATATTGGTGCAAAGAAAAATTCTGTATATGGAAACTCTGAGTTAGTTATCAAGCAAGTTAAAGGAGAGTACCAAGCCAAACATCCAAGAATGAGAACTTACAAAAACACAATCCTAGATATCCTTAAAACATTTCCTGAATATACTTTGTCATTAATTCCTAGAAGCAGCAATGTTATTGTTGATTCTTTGGCCACTTCTGCTAGTATGTTCAAAATTCCTATGTATCCAAAAAAAAAAATATGAAATAAATGTCAAACACCGCCCTTTTGTCCCTCACAATGTTCAATATTGGCAAGTGTTTAAAAATGATGAACAAATAAATAACTTTTTGCAGACAAAAGAAGAATTCATAAATTCCCAAATAGATGACCAAGAAATTCATAATACAGAGATGCAAGTACTACAGCTTAAGGATAATTATATTCCAATAGGTTTAGTACCTTTGGAAGAAATTTTTGACCAGGATGATGTTGCAAGGAAGCCTACTATGTCACCAACAAAGGTGGGAGTGGAAGATTTAAATCTTGGCACTTCAGAAAAGCCAAAGATGGTGAAAATTTCTAAATCCTCGAGTCCAAAAATGAAAGCTAAGAATGCAGTACTTATGTCTCAATTTTCAGATGTTTTTGCTTGGGAATATTCATATTTGAAGGTCTATGATAAAAGTATTATTCATCATACTATTCCATTGAATCCAGATCAAAAACCATTTTTCCAAAAACTTAGAAGGATGAATCCTAAATTGCTTCCTTCTAAAAGGAAGTAAACAGATTTTTCATTGCTGGAATAGTTCCTATTCAATTCTATGATTGGATGTCTAATCTAGTACCTGTGAGAAAGAAGATAGGATAAATAATATTGTGCATTGATTTTAGAAATCTAAACAAAGTATCCTTAAAAGACAATTATCCACTACCAAGAATGGATCACATTTTGCAAAGGGTAGTTGGATCATCTATATTTTCTTTGTTAGATGGATACTCGGGATACAATCAGGTTCTTGTCCACCCAGATGATCAAGAAAAGACAAATTTCACCACACCTTGGGGTAATTTCATGTATGCCAAAATGCCTTTTGGTTTGAAGAATGCATGAGAAAATTTTCAAAGAGAGATGGACATTTCTTTTTCCAATTAAAAGGATCTGTCTTTAGTTATTTACCTTGATGATATCATTATTTTCTCAAAGACAGATGAACAATATTTACAACATCTAAAGACAGTCTTTGAAAAGTGCAGAAAGTTTGGAATTTCATTAAATCCAAAGAAGAGTATCTTTGCTATGGAAGAAGGTAAATTGCTAGGGCATATTATATCTAAAGATGGCATAAGATTAGATCCTTCAAGGATTGAAGCAATTCAGAATTTAGATTATCCAAGGAGAAAAAAATAGATTCAACCTTTCAATGGTAAAACCAATTTTCTAAGAATATTTGTTCCCAACATTGCTGAACATTTGAGGCAGATTACTGATATGTTGAAGAAATATACTGAAGTAAAATGGTTTGAGGAATCAAAGAAGTAATTTAATCAATTCAAGTTAGCTCTATCTCATGCTCCTATTCTCATTATTCCAGACTATACACTTGATTTTATTATTTTTTCATTTGCTTCAAAGCAGACACTTGCAGTTGTTTTAATGCAGAAAAAAATCAAAATACAGAACCGCCTCTTGCTTTCTTTAGCAAAAAAATAAGAGATGTTGCTTTAAAGTATAATATCATTAAGAAATAAGCTTTAACATTAGTTAAAGCATTGAAATATTTCAGAGTGTACATTTTACATTCTCATGTCATTGCTTATGTGCCAGATTTTGTTGTTAAAGACGTACTTATACAGAATCATCCAGAAGGTCGTAGAGGAAAATGGATTGTAGCTTTGCTAGAGTATGACTTGGATATTAAGCCCACAAAATTGATCAAGGGACAAGGCATAGAAAATATTATGGAAAATTCTAATCTTCATGCCTTAGATATAAACTTCATTGTTGCAATGTCTGATGAACAAACTACTGAAACATTACCTGGGATAGCTGAGATATTTTCTTTATCTCCCTAGTATGTTGATATTGTATATATTTTGCAACATTTTAATCCTCGTCCTGGCATGCTAAGCAGTAAATCAAGATAACTGAAATTTAAAGCACTGAAATATTACATTCTGAATGGTGTTTTATATTGGAAAGATCCTGGAGGGATATTACTGAATTGTTTAGTTGAAGGAGAAGTTGAGAAAGTTATGATATATTTTCATAAGGGTGACTGTGGAGACCATATTTATTGGATAACCACAGCAAATAAGATCTTGAGAGCAGGTTTCTATTGGCCCACCTTGTTTTCTAATGTTTATAAAATAGTTAATAGCTGTCATGAGTGTTAGATACTTCAAGGAAAATGAAAATTTTACCTTTTCCTCTTAAACCAATTGAATTCCAAGCACCATTCCAGCCATGGAAACTTGATTTTATTGGTGAAATTCATCCTCCATCTTCAGCTCAACACAAATCGATTCTCACTACTACAGATTATTTTACCAAATGGATTGAAGCTATTCCCATTAGGAAAGCAATTGATTATGTTATCATTCAGTTTCTTGAAAATAACAGTTTTTCAAGATTTGGTTTTCCATACAAGATTGTCATTGATAATTCAGTTGCTTTCAAATCCAAGAAGATGATTGATTTTTGTGATAAATATCACATTAGACTTGGTCATTCTACTTCATATTATCATCAGGGAAATGGACTTGTAGAATCATCTAATAAGACTTTGGTGAATATTATCAAGAATATGTTGCAGGAAAACAAAATGAATTGGCACAAGAAGCTTACAAATGCTATGTGGGCTGATAGAGTGAGCACAAAAATATCAATCAATATGTCTCCATTTCAGCTTGTTTATGGAATTGACATTTTTTTCCCTACTTCTTTGGATGTTCCAGTAATGAAGATTTTGCAGGAGGTTGAAAGTGAGCCTAATGACATTCAGAGAAGGATCAACCAGATGACACATTTACAACAATCAAGAGATGAATTTTTCAGAAATACTTCAAAGTTGCATGAAAAAATTTAAAAAAAAAAAATTACAGAAAAACAAAGGTTGATGATTTCAATATTGGAGATATTGTTATAAGATGGGATGCTAGAAATGAAGAAAAGGGAAAGCATGGGAACTTTGAAAATCTATGGAAAGTACCTTACAATATTGTAGCATTCAAAGGAAACAAAGCATTTTTGCTAGAAGATCTTGAAGGACAGGAAGTGTTAGGAGGACCTATCAATGGTAGGTTTCTAAAGCACGATGTTTCTTGAAATCCTGAGAAAGAAATTCACTATCATTGTATATACCAACCAGTATACATTTGAAGTTCAGCAAATAAAAGATTTTTTGCAAAATTTTGAAGCCTGAGGAGTAGGCCATGAGACTTCTACAAGCAGTTCAGGTTTTTATTTTTATTTTTTAAAGTTCTCAAGTTTTAGTCTTTTTTAGGGTCTGAATCAAGTCAGTTATTTTAATCAAAATTTTTCAGTTTGTTTCATTTTTTCAAAGTCCATCTTACTCCATAGCCCAATGGATAAGGCTACCTGATCTACAGTGTTCTTGACATCTCCTAAAGGAGATGCCATCCCCAGCTGGAGCCAATATTAGAGTCAGTTTTTTAGTTATCAAAGATAGCGCTATTAAGATTTTTCCATTAGGTCTTCAGTCAAAATTTTTTGCTTTTTCACTTAATATTTAGAAACAATTTTGGTCACTGAACAAGTCTTGTCATGATATGCTATTCCTTCACACTTTTTCATCTCCATTCAGAGGTCTAAAGTCATTTCATTTCATCACATATAGGTCAGGTCTAGGGTCAAAACTGCCATGAAAAGTCTTCATTTTTTTACTTAAAAAGGGCAGTCAAATTTTCATATCATCCATAAAGGTCTAATTGAATGAGCTAGCCTATTTTATAGTATAAAATAAATTATGTGTCATGATAATTCTATGCCCTGTTGCATATTTTGAAGAGAAATGTGTTGAAAATGGCAACAACAAACAGTGAAGGAGGCCTCCTGAAACATCTTTCCTGATCCTAGTTGGAAAGTGATCACCTAAACTAGGTGGGGACCACACATGTGATTTTTAGACTATGTCTATTTTTAGACATATGGATCATGGACCGGGAGCTGCAGTATGATATTCTTAGAGGATTGGTCATGTTGGTAAAAATAGATGGACCTCTCTTTTTAGACATATAGGTCGAAGTCTATTTTTAGACTGCCTATCCTAAAAATAGGGAAGTCAAATATTATTTACCCTTAATAATATTTGGACTCTAAACTTCAATTTACTCTCTTAGAGCACTTCAGTTTGACCACCGGAGGTGGGGCATGCAGCTGCCAGAAGGATTTAAGCTTTTCCTATGGTTTATTTGAGCTAATGCATGGTTGACTTCAGTTAGAGCTCAAGTGGTGGAGTTCGGTGGAGTTGATGCGACAGTTAATGGAGATGGTGTTCTGGTTAACTAGTTGAACTAGTTGTATTTAGTTTAACTGGCTAATACACTAGAGATGAGTTGTGTGAATTAAATATTATTTAATTCACAAAGTATTAACTCATTATTCAACTAAAGAACACATCAGTTTAACTCAGTGCATGGACAGTTCAGTGGCGACAAGTGAAAGAGGTAGATGAAAGGGTTGAGTTAGCTATCAGTTGCGACATTAGTTGTGCATGAGATTTGCACCACACTTGGAGGAAATTACCAATGAAAATTGTGCAGTTGGAGCCAGTGAGATTCGAACTTGGATCTCTATTTAGACCAGCCTTGATTGCGCAATAGAGGCAGGGAAATTAGTGGGTGTGTTTTGAACCTGTGACTTGTTCAAAACCAAGCTAGTTTTTGTGTAGCTTTGGGAGATAGTACTGAGTACTTGTGAGGAGTATTGTGCTATGTATTTGCTGCATGTTCTCTCCATCTAATATACAGAATAGCTGAGGGGTTTTCAGCTATAAGCTTTCCCCATACATATTGTGTTAATGTGTGTGATGAATTGATGTGCTATCGCTTCTATTCTTTCCGCATGTGACGATTAATTGTAGAAGAGATTATGTGTTATGCATGCAATTCGAAATTGATGTGTGATCAGGTTAATCTCCATTGAATAAGTGATTTATTCAGCAAATTTCTACAAAATGAAAAACTTTGTTGAAGAAATATATTTTTGAAATCATACTTTATTAAAAATTTATCTTTGATATTTTGAAAATAAACCTTTGAAACCATAGGTTTTAAATCCTATGAACTTTATTTGTTGTTTTCATACTCCACGATCAATTATTATCCATTACTATCGTGACATGTTGCATTTATTTATTCGCCTACCATTCATATCAGATCAGTCTCGTCATGCCTGAGCCCCATGGAAGTCGCCAAAACTTCGTCGTAAGTTACGTCCCCTACACAACTAAAGTCATTTCATCGCATCTCCATTTCATCAGAAGCGGTAAACTTCGCCCCACCACACACATGGGCGGAATCACATAACAACGGGGGGGAGAGTGCGGGGAGTGGTGAGCAGTGGCTAGCACTGTGTCAAAGTCGTGTGATTTCACACCCCCCCCCTCCCCCCCACAAAACCACTTATCGCTCTAACACCCCTCTGAAATCCCAATTACCCATTGATATTAAACCATTGCTTCCTCCTGCCAATCATGTCATTACTGATGTGGACTCTAAACCATCCAATCAACTTAATTCTCGCATTCTCCTGACTTTTAGCCAATTAATTCAATGGCTAACCGTTAGGCAACATACCCACGCCCATTTTCAAATGAAAAAAAAGTCAAATTTCCCATGAAATTACCATTGAACTCTTGTTTAAACTTTTACTTTGCCTTTTCAATCTACTCTACACAGGTTTTAAAATTTACAGCTACCACCAGAACTCCAGAGATCAAATTCATCAGTGTTTAAAGATTTCTCTTGTAGCTACTGATTTTCTTCCAGTTGCAGAGCTTTTCCTCAAGTCTTAGCTTGTGTTTTCTATCGCGGAATTCCTACTTTCCGCCATTTCAACAAAGCCAACCATGCCTCTGAAAAACAAAGGAATTGAGCAACCACTAATTATACTATTACATCCTCCAATTGATTTTCATCACATTCCGTTAGCAAACAGAGATTACAAAATACATGAAACCTTGTCTGACATTGAGCTTTCTAAGTTATATTGTTGGTTAGAAGACAAATTCTTGGATAAAACAGATGACATAGGACTATGGGATTCTAATATCCCTCATTTCATCTTTCCTCATACTCATAGTTCCCTAGAGTTTGTTAGGAGATGTCAAGCTTGGTAAATGCCATACCATACAGCTATTATCGCTCCTACAGGAGAGGTTTTAGTGACTATTGACGCCCAAATAGTTGAACAAATGATGCAAGCCCAAAACATAGAAGATGCCAAACCATTTTCCTGAGAAGCCTTGATAGAAATTTACCAGAAGTTAGATTTTTCAAAGAGAGCTCAAACTCTTGAGCTATTCATGACTGAAAATGACCCATTACCAAAGAAAAACCCTCCATTTCCAGCATCCATTTTCCCTGAAAGGTACAAACAAATCATCATTGTCATTTCCTACCTTCTTGGTTATTATTCATACCAATGGGTAGATGAAGCCATCATAGGTTTTTTGTCCATATTTTCGACTGATTCCAAACCCTCCATCATTTTAGTCAGTTTATTGCAGATTCTATCCATGATCAGTTTTTGAAATTTACAACTGAAGAGGTTTTTAGTTATGCCTCTTTGTTAGTTTACTTATTCTTGTACTCTCAGGCATACAAATTTAAGTTTTCCATACTGAAATTAGATGAGTAAGGCAACCATCAGTCAATCATTTTTCGAACTTCATTAGTCATGAAGGAACAGAAAGAATATTCTTATAAACAGTTTGTGGAATTGTTTCTTCAGCCAACACTCAGTTTGTTGAACAGTACTCCAGAGCCAAGGATTAGTGAAGATATTAGAAAGGAATTGTAGTTGTTAGATCAAGCCAGAACAGGGGATTGGTATCTTTACCAAAATTATATTGAACTTAGAGTTTATGGATGTGAACTTCCCCCTTATAAGTTGCCCAAATTCATCCCCGTGAGGATTTTTGCATTGGAATATATTAGACAAATGATTAATGCAGATCAAGTGCATTTTGTCTCTACTAAAAAGAAATCACAGTTTAAAATTAAAACACAGATAGGCCCTTTTATCTGTAATAGCAAGACAACAAGGGAAGAGGTAGATAAGTTGTTGAAAGAAATTCATTTTAGTCCAATTTTTACATGGTCTTATGATCTAGTTGGTGTCATTTCCAAACTGAGTGTGGAAAATAAATCTACAACATATTTTCATACACCTAGACCAGAGATTGAAAATTACATGAATCAACTTGAAATGACATAAGGTACACTACAGTAGGCTGAAGAGAAAACACTATCTACATCAACATTGAAGACTCCTATTGCACAAGAAAGAGCAAGAAAAAGATTTATAGAAGATCAGTCATCTCCAATGACTGATTCATCTAGAAAAGAGTTCAAGATTCACTACAGGAAGAAAACAAAGCTAAATTTGAAGGTCAATCTCATCTAGGAGACATAGAAAGAAGTAATCATCATCACTGAAGATACATCTCCTTCTACACAAACAGGTGATAACGGCACTACTACTACTCCTACTAATTCTAATGTTTCTAAAGATCAAAAAATAGGAGCTCCTAAAGATCAGCAAACATCAACTTCTCAAGATCATCAAAAAGCCATTCAGACTATCACAGCTGCTACAGGGTGTTATCACTCAGCAATTTCTCAAGGTTAAAGAAATAACTCACCGAGGTAACCACAAACCTACTTTTAAGCCTTAGGATCTAGCCTTCCTAATGCTCAGAGAGGGATCTCTCTATATGATTTATCTTTGTTGATTTTAATTGGTTTTAGGCTAGTTATGTAGGGTGAATTGGTTTTGGAATTTTGATTTGTTTTGGTGGTGAAATCAGTTACTTAGATGGATACAAGTAGGTCTGTATTCCATTGGGCTATGGAGTCAATATGTCAAGTAGTCAGATCAGGATCAAGTTCTAAAGGAAAATGTTTACAGGGCAAGATAGCTGAGTTACTTCAGATCTTCAAGGTTGATGGTGAAAATGGTTTTAATCAGGATAAAGGAGAAATTAAGGGTTCTTAAATCTGGATTATGAGTGAAAAGGCAGAGGTCAATTGAAACTAGGGAGCAATTAAGGGGTCCCTAATCTATATATTAGTGGAAAACATAAAAATGATAATAATTCAAAACAGAGTGCTTTTATCATATTTTCAAATAACAGTTCATGATTTATCATTTATATTTATAACACATTCAAGTATTGATGAAAAACATAATAAATTGGCAAAGAAACAAGTGAAAATACTTCACTGTAGTAGCCCAACACATGAATCATGTAATATGATGCTTTATTGCTTTGATCCAGTCTGCTGACTTGCAATTGTTACAATCACCCTTAGGTTCAAAATAGTACATCTATAGAAATTTTCAGCAATTCATCCACACTCAATACTTCAAATGATGAAGTATTTACACAAATTCTAAACTAGAATATCTTGAAAAAATATCAAGATTGGTTTACAAATATCTCAAACTGTATTACATAAATAGAACTTAAATAAATGACACTCAAAACTAATGAATCTATTTGGAACTATATTTATGGATTTATGATGACAAAGAAGAGAAATTCGAATTTGATAGCAACTCTTAGTTGATGATGAGACTTCCAAGTCACTAACTACCTCCTTCCTTTGTGCATTTTTCTCCAGAAATTCTGCAAAATTGGGATCTAGTGATTCCTTATTATATATCAATCTGAGATATATATGTAAAAAGTAAAAGCGGTTATTGTATATAAATATGTTATTGAGATAAACCTCTCTCAGTTTCCCAAAATTCAGTTCCAGCTGTTCACAATATACTCTGCAAAAATATGTCTAAAACAGAATTTCGCACAACCTGAAAATTAGGTTGTGAAGATGTAAATGTATTTCTCATTCTGTAATACCTGTGTAAAAAGTGAGATAATTTTTTGTATATTGGCCTCTTAGGAATACAAACCTCCTGCATTTTTTCAAAATTAATCTTGGATAGGCCACAATAGTTTCTACAAAACTATGACTTAAATAGGAAATTTCTGGAAAATGTCCCTTCCTGATATGTTTTCATCTTTTAACCTTATTGTTCTTTTAATTGTCTTTACTTTTATTTTTTATGGTAAATTACATCATCTGAATCTTTGTTTTCATATTACTCTTATGTCTTTAGTAAAATTGGATTTTAATAAAAGACCTCTTTGATTTCATGTAAGAATGTGAATATGTTGTTGCTGAGGTAAAGGCTTTTATTTCTTTCGAACCATCACTGCATAATTTCATCATTCTGATCTGTCTCTGACTTGATTTAATTCTTTCTTTGTATACAAATTTTTTATTGAATGAAGCTTTTGAATTAAAATTTGAGAATTTGGAGCAAACAATTTTGTCAACTAGTATTGAAACTGTTGGCCCAATTTTCTATTCTGAGAATAACCTGCAAAAGTCAAACAATTTGTTAATGAAACACATATTTTGCATGGGGAGTGGTATGGCTCAAAGGAACAGAGAGGTTTTGCAGACTGTGGAAGCTTATATTCTGATGGAAATAACTTTAATTTAGCTTTTGGCAATAATCCTCTGGTTTATGCAATTCAAATGATGGGATTTGATACTTTGAGAACTCTTCAAATCACAGTGGTGCAAAAGTCAATTAGTGTTTTTAATGCATATTTGCAAGAGTGACGTATGATTGTAGTACATTGGAAAGAGTGGACACACATTATCGCACCTTTGGAAAGATGAGATAAGTGGTTTTCGCATAGAAGAAAAGTGGTTAACGTTTGTATGCAAATGGATGCGATAAACCATGGGAAGGACACGTGGCATGGAGGGGTTTACGAAAACCGCTAATATCGCAACCTTGATTGGTGTTAATCATAGGACAATTAGGGGTGCGAAATGGCATGAGAGCTATTGGATCTGAGGAAGATGATCGAACGGCTGATGAATGTTACGGGTTTATAGAGGTGGGACCCGAGAGTTATTTAAGCGAGGGCTTAATGTAGAGTTATGTGAAATGGGTTAATATATGGGATAAATATTTAAAATGATATGGGATTTAAATAATATATGGGTGACTATTTTTAACTAGGATATAATATATGGAAGGATATTAATATAGGCGTGTGGGGTAATGGGAATTAATATATAATGAGATGTTAGAAATGTATTTAGGGAAAGGATTTATACATTGGGGACTAGATATGACATATTTAAAAACTTTAGGATAAGTGGATTTATTGGAAAAGGGAAATTAATAAAAGGTAAATGAGATTAGTAAATAGGTAAAAGGGTTTTAACTAGGGAAAGGGTGGAATTAGTTAGGGAAAAGGGATTTTTAGGATAGAAAAATAGTTAAACTAAGGGAAAAAAGGAGTATTAGTAAAAGGGAAAGGGTAAAAAATGAAGGGGAAGGGATTTTTTTACAAGGTAAAAATGTTTTTAGGAGGATGTTAGAAATATGAAATGAATCATCAGTGCTTTCCATGATTTTCCAAAGTGCTTCTACCTACCCTTCTTTATCCTAGCATTTTTATTTCCTTTTCTTGGGCGCATTTAAGCTTGCGAACCCTTTATTTCTTTAAGTGAGAAAACTATCTATTTCTAACCTTATGAAATCCAAGGGCTCAAATTAAACTGTTGAGATCCTTATTTATTCTCTACCTAACTACTGATCTACAAAGGTTAAATAGTTTGGCTAGATCTTTATTCTCTATCTATCAGCATGAAATTTAAAGCATGAAAAGTCAATATTGAGCTATTTGACCCTCATGGATTGTGGCTTTTAGGACAAGCTACACACAATCTTATTTGCAAAATCAAACTAATAGTAGTGGCATTTTAACGTGCAACACTTTCATGATCCATTTTAGTGGGGTTCATATTTAATATTCCCTTTTTTATCTTTGTCCTTTCAAGTCCTTTGATTTTTCTTTTAGGACTTTTACCCTCTTTAAATTTTTTATTTTTCTAATATGGGAAAACAATTTGCATAAAGCAAAGTATGTACATATTACAAGATTAATCAAATTCAATTAAAAATTATGAATCCTATTATTATAGGATCCTAACAGTAGCTTCACTTGGGGATGCCATCTCCTTGTGAGATGTCAAGAACATCATCGACTAGTAGCCTGATCCATTGGGCCATTCCCAAGACTGTTATAATCTATATGACTGTAAATCTTGAACTGAAATCACACCTTTTTCTGCAAACTGAAATCTGATCTAAAACTAATAGGTGTTGTGACCTTCAAACCAACTACTAGATCATCAAGATCTTAGAGCTTTCTCCTTGGTTTCAAATCTTAATGAATTATTTCAACACTTGTTGAAAACTGAAACTGAAATAAACTGAAATTATACCTACTTACCCTAATCAGTTGTCCAACTGCTGGTTAAGTAAAATGAAAGAGCCAATGCAACCATTCAAGAATTATGTACTTTGATATATTTTGCTGCATTTTCTTATTGACTATCAAAACTGTAATTCTGCAACCTATTAGAAACTTGTCAGCAAATGAGAGGATAAGGAAATACTTGATTTCCTTTGTTGGCTCTAGAAACTTTTCAAAAGGATCTTCCAAGATATATACACTAATGTTTAACTGATCTAAACAAATATACATCTGTTCTAGATGGCCTCCATGCCATGAAACTGAAATGTTATTTTCATCTTTATCTCCCTGCAAACTTTCAAAAAAGATTTGTGATGATATTCCTACGAATTGTAATGTTTGATTGATAAAAAATTTATCATATTGATTCTAAAATTCATAGTTAGTTAATGGAGGCAGGCTTTGAATGCATTCAATATCCAACATATCTGCTATTGGATCATGAAAAACTTGGGAAAATTGCTGCAACCTATGGCATAAAGAATTCCATGGGAGTTCATAAACTTCAAAAAGTTTCTCATCATTTTCCTTAAAGATGTTCTACCACATTTCCTTTAAAATCTGAAATTATTCAAAACATAGTGGTATGGAACTTTCTTGTGTCATTTGATCAGATGTTTTAATAAAATTTGATAATTGTACTTGTGAAACTGAAAAATCTTGATCAAGAGTTTCATTATCTTCTTTGTTGTCCATAAAAATCTCTACAGGCTGATGATTTTTTGTTGCATTAAAGTTGTCTTTGATGAACTGAAATGAAGCAAAACAAAGAGGTAGAGATCCATGATTTACTTCCCAATTTTCTGCACTTTCTTCTCCACTCTCATGGTTAATCTGTATTGGCTGATCACTGTATTCCATCTACTGAAAATGAATTTTTTCATCCTCCAAACTAGCTACTAATTGCTCTGTAAAATTAGTTTGAATTTGAAGAACATAATTTTCTTCTATGATTATGAAAAGATTGACTTCGATTATCCATTTATCAAGAAAAATTTTGGAAAGTTGTTGGAAATTTGAGATGCTTGCAATAGGCAGATTCTTGAACCATCTTTTAACTTTACTTTCCAAAGAAAGAGAAAAAATCTTGATTCTAACATCATCTTCATCAATCTCAAATAAATCCATATAATTTTCAAAACCTTGAATATGTTTTTCATCAGTGATGTTATCATTTTCTCCATCAAATCTAGGAAGAAATTTGTAAAATTTATCAGCGAAATCATGGAGTATAGAAGGTAAAATGAGGGGCTTATATCTGTCTAGAACTTTACAAGGTACAATAATATGCACAGGGATTGTAATATTAGTCTTGATTATTTGAGGCTTCTTAATTGGAAAATGATCATCATAAGATTCAAAATAAATTTGCTCTAAGTGATTAGGAGAATTAGTATTTACAATCTTTAAAGGAAAATAATTAAAAACTAATCTAAGATCTTCTCTAAAATACAATATACATTGAAAAAATTTCTTAATGAGAAAGAACATGATGTCTTGGATTGTAATCCAAGATAAAATCCTAATATTTGAATATTTTTCTTTCAGGTTCATTCCTCCAGTGGAGTCTTGATTGTGAAATTGATTTGGAGTCGCCAGGTGGATGATTTTAACCTTTGTGTGTCTGATCATTGTCCACCATTATAAGTCAGATCTGAACCTGTAAAATATTTCTGAAGAAAATGTTAGTTTCCCTAGTGGAGTCACCAATATGTTATCACTCGGTAATTTTTGAAGGTTAAAGAAATAACTCATCGAGATAACCACAAACCTACTTTTAAGCCTTAGGATCTAGCCTTCCTAATGCTCAGAGAGGGATCTCTCTATATGATTTATCTTTGTTGATTTTAATTGGTTTTAGGCTAGTTATGTAGGGTAAATTGGTTTTGGAATTTTTATTTGTTTTTGTAGTGAAATCACTTACTCAGATGGATAGAAGTAGGTTTGTATTCCATTGGGCTATGGAGTCAATGTCTCAAGCAATCAGATCAGGATCAAGTTCTAAAGGGAAATGTTTACAAGGAAAGATAGTTGAGTTACTTTAGATCTTCAAGGCTAATGGTGAAAATGGTTTTAATCAGGATAAAAGAGCAATTAAGGGTTCTTAAATCCGGATTATGAGTGAAAAGGCAGAGGTCAATCTAAACTAGGGAGCAATTAAGGGTTCCCTAATATATGTATCAGTGGAAAACATATAAATGATAATCAGTCAAAACAGAGTGCTTTTAACATATTCTAAAATAAAAATTCCTGATTTATCATTTAGATTTAGAACACATTCAAGTATTGATGAAAAACATAAGAAATTGACAAAGAAACAAGTGAAAATACTTCACTGTAGTAGCCCAACACATGAATCCTGTAATATGATGCTTTATTGCTTTGATCCAGTTTGTTGACTTGAAATTGTTACAATCACCCTTAGGTTTAGAATAGTACAGTTATAGAAATGTTCAACAATTCATCCACACTTAATACTTCAAATGATGAATTATTTATACAAATTCTAAACTAGAATATCTTGAAAAAATATCAAGGTTGGTTTACAAATATCTCAAATTGTATTACATAAATAGAAATTAAATAAAGGAAACTCAAAACTAATGAATCTATTTGGCACTATATTTATGGATTTATGGTGAAAAAGAAGATAAATTTGAATTTGATATCAACTCTTAGTTGATTATGAAGCTTCCAAGTCACTAACTACCTCCTTCCTTTGTGCATTTTGCTCCAGAAATTCTGCAATTTTGGGGTCCAGTGATACCTTTGTATATCTCAATATGACATAGATATGTAAAAAGTGAAAGATTTTATTGTATATAAATATGTTATTGAGATAAAACTCTCTCAGTTTCCCAAAATTCAGTTCCAGTTGTTCACAATATACTCTGCAAAAATATGTCTAAAACAGAATTTCGCACAATCTGAAAACTAGGCGGTGAAGATGTAAATGTATTTCTCATTCTATAATACCTGTGTAAAAAGTGAGATAATTTTTTGTAGATTTGCCTCTCTTTTTTTGTAAATTTAGTAGTACCTTTCCATTTTCATTTTTAAAGCAAGCAAGTTGTTATACATACTATCGTTTGCGGAGCCTCAACTATTACATCATCTGAATCTTTGTTTTCATATTTCTCTTATGTCTTTAGTAAAATTGGATTTTACTAAAAGACCTATTTGATTTCATGTAAGAATGTGAATATGTTGTTGCTGAGGTAAAGGCTTTTATTTATTTCGAATCATCACTGCATAATTTCATCATTCTGATCTGTCTCTGACTTGATTTAATTCTTTCTTTGTATACAAACTGTTTGTTGAATGAAGATTTTGAATTAAAATCTGAGAATTTGGAGAAAACAATTTTGTCAACTATTATTGAAATTGTTGGCCCAATTTTCTGTTCTGAGAATAACCTGCAAAAATCAAACAATTTGTTAATGAAACACATCTTTTGCATGGGGAGTGGTATGGCTCGAAGGAACAGAGAGGTTTTGCGGACTATGGAAGCTTATATTCTGATGGAAATGACTTTAATTAGGCTTTTGGAAATAATCCTCCGGTTTATGAAATTAGAATGACGAGATTTGATACATTGAAAACTCCTTAAATCATAGTGGTGCAAAAGTCAATTAGTGTTTTTAATGCATATTTGCAAGAGTGAACGTATGATTTGTAGTACAATGGAAAGAGCGGACACGCGTTATCGCACATTTGGAAATATGAGATAAGTGGTTTTCGCATAGAAGAATAGTGGTTAACGGTTGTCTGCAAATAGATGCAATAAATCGTGGGAAGGAAGCATGGCATAGAGGGGTTTACGAAAACCTCTCATATCGCAACCTTGATTGGTGTTAATCATTGGACAGTTTGGGGTGCGAAATTGCATGAGACTTGTTGGATCTGAGGAGGATGATCGAACGTCTGATGAATGTTACAGGTTTATAGAGGTGGGACCTGGGAGTTATTTAAGCGAGGGCTTAATATAGAGTTATGCAAAATGGTTTAATATATGGGATAAAGATTTAAAATGATATGGGATTTAAATAATATAATGGGTGACTATTTTTAACTAGGATATTAATATATGGGTGGGGTAATGGGAATTAATATATAATGAGATGTTATAAATGTATATAGGGAAAGGATTTATACATTGGGGACTAGATATGAAATATTTAAAAACTTTAGGATAAGTGGGTTTATTGGATAAGGGAAATTAATAGAAGGGAAATGAGATTAGTAAATAGGTAAAGGGGTTTTAACTATGGAAAGGGCGGAATTAGTTAAGGAAAAGGGATTTTTAGGATAGAAAATATTTAAACTAAGGGAAAAAAGGAGTATTGGTAAAATGGAAAGGGTAAAAAATGAAGGGGAAGGGATTTTTTACAAGGGAAAAGTGCTTTTAGGAGGACGTTAGAAATATGAAATGAATTATCAGTTCTTTCCATGATTTGCCAAAGTGCTTCTGCCCTTCTTTATCCTAGCATTTTTATTTCCTTTTCTTGGGTGCATTTAAGCTTGCGGACCCTTTATTTATTTAAGTGAACAAACTATCTATTTCTAACCTTATGACGTCCAAGGGCTCATATTAAACTGTTGAGCTCCTTATTTATTCTCTACCTAACTACTGAGCTGCCAAGGTTAAATAGTTTGGCTAAATATTTATTCTCTATCTATCAGCATGAAATTTAAAGCATGAAAAGTCAAGATTGAGCTATTTGACCCTCATGTATTGTAGCTTTTAGGACAAGTTGTACACAATATTATTTGCAAAAGAAAACTAATAGTAGTGGCATTTGAACGTGCAACACTTTCATGATCCATTTTAGTGGGGTTCATATTTAATATTCCCTTTTTTATCTTTGTCCTTTCAAGTCCTTTGATTTTTCTTTTAGGACTTTTACCCTCTTTACGATTTTTATTTTTCTAATATGGGAAAACAATTTGAAGAAATCAAAGTATTTACATATTACAAGACTAATCAAATTCAATTCAAAATTATGAATCCTATTATTATAGGATCCTAACACAGGGGAAAAGGAGAAGATTGTCTTTGAAACTTTCAAAGAGATAAAGTTGAAGAATGAAATGTTGAAGACAAGTACCTATAACCAATTTTGGAAACAAACTCCTAGTTCACAAAGCAGGATGCTCTCAGCCTTTGATTATGAAAAGGGAAAAATGTATTTTTCATTTCTTCAAGCACAAATCCCACAGCCAAAATCAAAAGCAGATTATAAGATGGCTACATTTGATTTTGACACAAAAGAGATTCATCCAATATACCAAATGGAGATACATAAGAAAATTGGTGAGATGATTTCATCAACTCTCACTAATATTACTTTAATTTTATCAAAACGACTGGTTTCATTGGCAAATGTATAGTCACAGCTAAAATTGGATAAGGTATCTTCATTTGCAAAGGATATTGAAGAGAATGCAACTCAGAAGTCAGATATGATGAAGTTTATAATGGAGCAGAATGCTCAATTAAAGCAAATGGAATCAGAATTAGAAAATATGATAAAGGAAAAGGAAGCAGCAGTGAAGACATCAAAGGTTCCTTTAGAAGAAGTGCCACTAGCAACCATTCCTATAGCTCAAACTTCTATAACACACACTACATATGGAGTTGAGTAGCTTACCAAAGTAGTTAAGAACGTGTCAATTCAAGAAGAGGAGATCAAAAAGTTGCAAGATCAGGTAAAATTATTGCAATTACAGAAAACTAACGTTGATATTTCATATGCAGCTGAAGCACGGAGGGCCAAAAAGTTGATTGAAAGGTTACAGAAAGAAAAAAAGGAGTCATGCATTGGTAATAATTTGGGCCAGGTGAAAGAGATAATTTGGGCAGACATCACAGAGTCTACCACTGAAATTTTTCCAAGTATACAAATCATTTTTAAGCAAAAGGAGCTGATACAGAATGAAAATGAGGCCATTAGAGCAATCAAAGCACAACTAGGAAATAATCCTACCACAACAAATATTATCATTAGATTTATGAATTCAAAGAACAGGTATGATCTAGATGAATTAGGCATTGAGGATAGAACAGAAATAATCCTGGAAGTGAAGAAAGTGTTGACAAAGAAGAATTTTATTCTTCAGCTTCAAGAAAAATGTCACAGTCTGGAGGTTGCAGTTCAGAGATTTTTCAGCAGGATAGAGTCTCTAACACAGAAAGGATAGCCTTCTCTCTTGGTAATTAACGATAAATTGATGACTAGAGATGATTATGGAATAATACTTCAGGATATTTCCAGGGATACTCCAAGTTTTCAAATATAAAGGGCACAATAACAGGAAAGGCACTGTTGGGAGCATTAAGCAATGACACTTAAATTCAATATGAAATCAAACATGTCTTTGTGGTGAAGCCCACCTTTTCCAAATACATTGAAGAAAATGAAATTTACCACAGGGTAATTAAATTAGTTATCCCCGATGAAGATAGTTGGGAAAACTTATGTGAATTTCAAGAGTAATTAGCAAAAGCATAAAAGTCAATTTTTTCTAGATCAGCAGTCAACTGACAGCCAGCACAACTCGCGATTATCCTCTTCAGCAATAGTTTTCAATTACAGCTAGCTTCAGCACAATAAATATAATTTATTTCCATGGTGCAGTTAGAAATTATTTAGCAAATAAAGCGCTATCAGTTTGGATAACCTTTAATGTAATTGTTGTAATTTTTTTTTTCTATATATACTTCGTTGTACAAATTATTATTGTTGGATAATCAAGTTTGAACTATGTGTATTACTATGGACCTGCTATTAATGAAAATCAAAGGATTTGCAGCAATTGTGTGAGATTCATGTGGTATTTTTATTGAGCATTGTGCATTTTCTCTATTATTTCATTTCCATTCCATTTTATGTGTAAAACCTTATTCAGTTTATAAGCATAAATGAGTCAAATGTTATGTTTATTAATATTTTTACAATGTGTATTTTCTTCTAATGAATGAGTTCAGTAACATGCCCATTCATACCTTTCTATTTTCTACCACTATACACCAATGACAAATTAAATGTGCTCAAATAGTTTTCCTGTCTTGCCTTGCTCAATTTCCTGAAATCCAACCTTTGAAATCATTTTTAGCTTCACTGATTATAATTTTTATCAAGAAAACAAATCATTAAACAAATTCTAAAAAAAAATAATTCATATATAGCCTAAATTATGGTACTCAACCCTAAATTGAATAATTAAAAAGTGACACAGAGAGAGCCTTCTCTGGTTAGGTAAGGCTAGCTGCCTAGCTAAAATTTGGTATGTGGTTACCTTTCTTCACTCCTAATTTCAGCCTAGGAAGTTGGAGAGAATGATAACACCCAGCACAAAGGAGTGCATTGCTCACTGTGATCGGGGAATTTGATCAAAAGAACTCTCTTATGATCATATTTGATATGTCAAATCTTAAGAAGAGACTTCCTCATCATATGGATTTTCAGATTAAGTCTACATATCGGAAGATCAATATTTTTCAAACAATAGTCTATGATTGTGCTTCCACATGTGTCATGTATATCTCATGTTGGAAATCCATTGGAGCCCCTTCAGTTGTGCCTTCAACTACTCTTCTCACTGCATTTGATGGTCATTCTCACAGGACACATGGTATTGTTATGGCTTTGCTCATTTGTATTGGGGGTAAATTTGTTGATATTGAAGTCGAAATAGTTGATGCCAATTTGGACTACAATCTCTACTGGGGCGGAATTGGATCTATGAAATGGATGCTATTGCTTCATCTTTATTTCACATCTTGTGTTTTCCCCATGAAGGGAGGATTTTCACTGTCGATCAGATGGACTATTCTCTGATAGATCCAATCGCATCTTTTGACTCGATTGTTCCCTTGGTGAATGATTCCAAGCAACCTGTGGAGAATTTGGGGTTGGAATGTATACCTCTTTAATGGGTACCTTTGATCTTCCACCTCCTTTCGTTCATATTAATGCTATCTTATCCTCCAGGGTTCCTACTCAAAGAGAGTTCTTTTGAACTCATTATTTTTTGGATCCTTTGACCTTACCTTCTCCTACTTCCACATTATAGGAAGGTCAAGTGGGTCGAATGGCATTCCCTATGTCCTTAACATAGATTGCCTATCAATCTATTGTTGACTCTGCATATTTTGTTCCAGTTTCTCTTTTACCGAAGGAATTGGATGGAGATGTGGCTCTGGCTTGGACACTTGGTTCATCTTCTGCTCAGGATTGCCTTGATATTGTTCTTCCATCTGAAGAGGCTCTCCTTGAAGGAATGACTAGTGTGGAAAGACTGTGGGATGATTTACATCATCGGTCCTATTTTCTAACAGACTTGTGGGAAGTTGAATCAAGATTGTCTAGCCCTGTTTCTTTTTATCCTGTTCACCCGGTCTTGAACCCTTTAGCTCCAGCACAGGTTTTTGCTTAAGGGAACATGGTTGTCATTTCTGAGACTATCCCAATGAACATTTCCAAATATACCAACATTATTGAGAATGTCTTCATCAGAGCTAAATGTTCCCCTGAAGAGATTCAGACTTATACCGATCTCTTTAGAGAGTTTCGAGATGTGTTCACTTGGTCTTATGAGGAAATGCCTGGAATTGATCCATCTATTGTCCAGCATGAGATCAAGACTTGTGAAAATGCTAAGCCTATAAGGCAGAAGCTTCACCCGGTCAACCCTAGGAAAGCATCAGCTATCAAGGCTGAGGTTGAGAATCTACTTAAGGTGGGTTTCATATACCCCATTTCGTTAACTGAGTGGGTTTTGAATCTAGTGCCTATGGACAAGAAACAAGGAACGATCCATTTTTTCATTGATTTAAGGGATTTGAATAAGGCATGTATGAAGCATAATTACCCCCACACCATTTATTGATCAAATTATTGATGAGTGTGCGGGGAATGATATTTTCTCCTTCATGGACGATTTCTCAGGATACAATAAAATTACCATCCATCCTGAAGATCAGCACGAGACTGCTTTTAGTTGCCCCTGGGGTATATTTTCATACAAAAAGATGCCTTTTGGTCTTAAAAATGTTGGGGCTACATTTCAGTGAGCCATGTCTTATGCTTTCCACGACATCAAGCATATCATCGAAGCTTATTTTGATTATTTAGTTGCTCGTTCTCAAAAGAGAATTGATCATCCCTCTCATCTTCGACAAGTTTTTGAACGATGTCGTCATTATAAAATTTAGTTGAACCCTAATAAGTGTGTTTTCGCCATCACATCTGGTCGGTTGTTGGGATTCATTATGTCTACTGAAGGGATTCGGGTAGATACCTTCAAGGCTGAGGAAATACTTCAGTTTCCTCCCTCGTATTATATTCATCAACTTCATAGTCTACAAGGAAAAGTGAATTTCTTAAGGAGATTTATCGTTAATTATGTCAAGGTGATGAAAGATTTATGAGATTATTGAATAAAGCAGTTCCATTCTTCTGGGATGACTTTTCTCAACGCTCGTTCAATGCTTTGAAAAATGCATTGACCTCTACTCCATTATTGATTCCACCTGATTATAGCAGAGATTTCCTTTTGTATCTCGCTGCAGCATAATCTATTATAGGTATGATTCTGGTTTAGGAGGATGATGCTCTTTGTGAGAATGTCATTTATTACCTAAGTCGAGGTTTGGTAGGTCCTGAACTGTGGTATTCTCCGATTAAGAAATAAGCTTTGGCAGCCGTCCATGTTGTCTAGCGGCTCAGACATTACATTCTTCTTCGCAAAAATTATGTTTTGGTAGCAGTTAATCCATTTCAATTTGTTCTTAGTAAGCGAGTGTATGGGGGAAAATACAATTGGTGGATTGTCATTTTGCAAGAGTTTGATCTCGAATTTATGTCTGCCAAATCCAAGAAATCTTTGGTATTTGCAGAGTTGATCTTTGAGTTTTTTGTATGGATATGAGATTATTTATGAGTCATTCCCTGATGAACATATTTTCCTCATTTATTCACAAGATCCTTGTTATGGATATCTCATTGTTTATCTCCAAACTTCGAAGTTCCCCTTAGCTTTTTCGAAAGATGAGCGTCGAAAGTTGCGTCACTTAGAAAAAATTTATCTTATTATCAGTGATACTCTATATCGTCACGGGGTCGATTCGATCCTTAGACGTTGCTTGACTCTCGAAGAAGCTAAGGTTGTGTTAAATGATTCCCACAGTGGAGCTTGTGGTGGTCATTTATCTGGGCTTGCTAGAGCCCAAAATATTTGCGTACAAGATATTTTTGGCCCTAGTTTTTCAAATATTGTATTGAGGTGGTCAAAAATGTCATATTTTCCAGGTTTAAATTTCGAAGATGTGCACTCATCTAGCTCTGCTCTTTCCTGTTTTCATTGTTTATCCGTTAAAAAAGTGGGCTATTGATTTTACTACTTGTAACTCGCCTTCAGTGAAGGGTCACACGTACATTATCGTAGCAGTAGACTACTTTATGAAGTGGGCTAAGGCTGTGCCTACTTTTGTGAACAATGGTGAAATAGCAGTTGTTTTTCTATTCAACCAAGTCATTTCTCGTTTCGGTATTCCCAAAGAGATTGTCACTGACCATGGCAGTCATTTCAGAACACCATGATGGCTTAATTGGCTCTTAACTTGGGCTTTCGGTAGGAGCATTCATCTGCATATTATCCTCATGCCAATGGGCGGGTTGAAGTTGTAAACAATTCCTTAAAGGTTATCCTTCAACAAACAATCGATAAAGCCAGGTCCAATTGGCATGTCATGTTGTATCCTGCACTTTGGGCATACCGGATTTCTGTTAAGACTGCAACTGGTTTCACTCCTTTCCAATTGGTTTATGGTCTGGAATCAATCTTTCCTGTTGAGTGTGAGATTCCTTCCCTTAATCTAGTTGTCGAGCTTCTTCCTGACACTTCAAGTCTCTAAGAACGCCTTTTTTATCTTGAACATCTCGATGAGTAGCACCGAGATGCAGCTATGATGAACGAGGCTTATAAGAAACCAGTGAAGGTTCAGTATGATAAGGTAATCAAACCTAGGGTTTTCTCTAAAGGTGACCTTGTTTTGGTTTACGCTCAGGACAAGGATGCCTTGGGGGTAGGAAAATTCAAATCCATGTGGTATGGCCCTTTCATTATTAAAAATGTCTTGAATAAGGGAGCTTATGCCTTGGTTGATTTCGACGAGAACGAGCTCGTGGATCCCAGAAATGGGCTCTATCTAAAGAAGTATTATGCCTAGGCTATTGCCTAGCATTTGATTTGTCTGTATATATTGTATTTTTTGTGCATATATTTCTATCAATTTTTGGTGTGGCTTTGATGATTTTGATCTGCTTTGGCAGGTGTTTTTGGATGAGATGAGTCATTTTGGCTTTGTCGATGGTGCTAGTCGACATACCCAAAATCTTTCTTCTATGGCTTGGGTAATTTATTATCCACCCGATCAGTTTCTAGTCTCAAGGAGCGTATGCATTGGTCCTACTTCGAACAATGTTGCAGAGTATACAATTGTGGTCAATCTACTTTCAGAGGCAATGTCTCTTGGTATTGATTAGTGAGTAGTGTACTTGGATTCGCAACTGGTGGTTTCACAATTAAATAACACCTATCGTGTCAAAGACCCATTTTACATCGATTATTTATGAGAGTGTGTTTGTTGCAACGTTCATTTAATTATGTTACATTCATTCACATTCCTTGTTTAGAACATTCGTTTGCATATTCATTAGCTAATCAAGAAAATGATTAGAATATTAGTCATTCAATACATTAATTATCAAAACCATCAATCGTCATTGTACATATCAAACAATCACATCATATAAATAATTGTGTATATATATAAATATATATATCAGAGTTGTGTTCAAAATATACAAAAATTGGACAATCATGTCCTACAAAATTAGGGCTTATACCCAATCATGTTCATCATCAAAAAATACTACAGTCATCCGATCAATAAAAATTTATCCCTGTGGGCCCTGCCCTTGGTAGGTGTTATAGAAGAAAATTATAGTTGTCACCACATGGCGGAACAGCCACACCCAATCATGTGGTACTCCAACCACACGTATTTGTATAGCCTCGGGAAGTTCCTCTATAGCATCCATAGGGACTTGACGAGTCAAACTCTCCAAGTTTATTTGTATAGCATGGAGTACCTGATCCAAGTGGATATTGGTGGCCACCCGCCTATTCCACTTGGGCCCCCACCATTGTCTCTTTCAGTTTTTCAGTTTCAGCATAACTTACTATTTTTAGCAGTTTTTCGGGTCCTGAACTTGCGGAGCCGTTTTGAGGCCCTAAACGACGTTTTTTGGGTATCGTTTTACCAGAGAATTTGATCATAAAATTCATTTTGAAAGTTTTAGTCCTCGGATAGAGCTTTCTAATGATGTATCATGTGTGTCAAACAGAGATAGTATGCCAAAGTTACATCCCTGGGAAATTGAAACACCAATTTATCCAAACGGGGCCCATAGTTTTGGCACTTCATCTCCTAGGGTTAGGTTTTTGGGATGTTTAGGGTTCTCCATTGTTTCTCAATAATAAAGAGGCCCTCGAGCCTCATTGTAACTCAGTTCAGAGGCCTGTAGATGCCACATCTCTTCTCAGAGATAGCTACCAGTGCCCTAGCTAGTTTATTTCCATTTTGTCTGTAAGCAAATTTCAGTTCTTTGATATTAATGAAATGAAGTGTTATTTCCGCTGCATCTCTGTATTTATGGTTATGTGTTTATTCTGTTGCGTTCCTGCATAAATCCGGATCAGTGGTATCAGAGGGGTCTGCTTTTTCTCGATCCTTCTTTGCATGTCCCCAACGAGGTCGGGGTATAAGGAGCTAGGGCTCGATCTGGTGGAACCTTTGCAAGATCAGCCTTGCAAACCTCGACGGACACCCATGGGGGACGAAAAGAAAGATGAGGGAGCAGGAGATCCTATCAAAATATTGCTCGAGGAGGCCCTCGAAAAACAAAGGAACGCGATGATGGATAGCTTTGCTCAGATCCTTCAACGGCTGCCCACCGGCGGCGCATCTGCATCCAGTAGCCACTCCGGAGTTGCGACTCCCTTTAAGGTACAAGTAAATTTTGACATTCCCATATTTGAGGGTCAAATAGACGCAGATGCCATAGATAGATGGTTGAATCTATTAGAAGGATATTTCTCTGTTCATGACTTTTCAGACCGGGAGAAGATTATTTTTGCACTCCTCAAAGCTACCCCCCTGTTAAGGACTGGTGGGAAACCTACTGTGAGAACAAGGACTAGACAGAACCCTCTCTGTTCTCGGCCGTACCAACTTGGAATTCTTTCCGAGACACCGTCAAGGAACAGTACTATCCTGTGGGGAGATATGAGGACAAGTACATACAATGGACCACGCTGCGACAACAAAGAGATCAAGATGTGCATGAGCTGACGAATCTGTTCCATACCCTGCACACAAATTTGGGTATCAAAGATTCAGAGAAACATTTGGTGCTAAAGTATCGCAGCTTTCTGCACAGATACATTCAGGAGGAAATGGAGTTCCTTGACATTTCCTCGCTTGGTACGGCATACCGATATGCTGCCAAGATTGAGCAGAAATTCAAACAGAAGAAGCGAGACTTTGGATCTGCGAATCAAAAGCAAGGGAAAGGTGCTTCCAAACCGCAGAACAAAGGACAGAGCCAAGGCATGGTGGCTAAAGAAAACCCGTCAAAGCCATAAGAAAATAACAAGACCGCAAAGCCAAAGAAGGACACGGGAAAGTGGTGTGAGTTCCATAAGAGCTCCACTCACAACACAAGTGAGTGTCGGGCCAAGCAGTCGCTAGTGGCCGAGATGAGGGCTTCTGAGTCAGATGCATGCTCCGACTCCGAATCGGAACCTGAAAAGGGGAATGAAAAAGGGAAACAGATTATTGATGCGGAGCCCAACGCCACTGTTGCCACTACAAAGGTCCAGAAGGAGGAACCGGAAGATCCGGAGGAGGAGGAACGTCTCTTCCACTCCCAGATGTGGGTAAAGGGCTCCCCTGTACAGTTCATTGTCGACAATGGGAGCCAAAAGAACCTCATTTCAGCAGACGCCGTGAAGCGGTTGGGCTTGCCGACCACAGCTCACCCACATCCATACACCACCGGGTGGCTTCACCAAGGACGAGATCTCCGCGTCAGCCAGCAGTGTCGCCTTCCCTATAGCATCAAGCCCTTCACGGATGAGGTATTATGTGATGTTGCTCCTATTGATGTTTCTGATGTAGTATTAGGACAACCATACTTGTGGAAGCGTCATGCTGTGTATGAGTCTCGACCTCGTGCTGTTATTATTACTTTGGGAAATAAGTTGTACAGGATACCAGAGGTACCACCTCCTACGACTATCTCTTTGGTTACTGCAAAACAATGTAGTAAGCTCATTTCCCAAACCAGAAAATTCGTTTTTCTGATGATCCGCCCCCAGGGCAAGAAGAAGACTGTGGCCACGACCTCCAGACAGGGCCCCTCTGCACGACAACAACAAATGGATAAGGTCGTGGAGGAGTACGGGGACATCTTCACCTCACCCACAGGGGTTCCTCTGCACTGCCAGGTGAAGCACCCGATTGATCTGACCCCAGGTGCGCCACTACCCAATGGACCGATCTATCGACGCTCTGTTCTGGAAAATGATGAAATCAAGAGGCAGATTCAGGAGTTGTTGCAGAAAGGTCACATCATACCAAGTTCATCGCCCTGTGGGAGCCCGATCGTGTTGGTACAGAAGAAGGATGGGACGTGGAGACTCTGTATTGACTATCGGGCGCTGAACAAGATCACTATCCGGAATAGGTACCCAATCCCACGGATTGATGACCTTCTGGACCAAATCCAAGGTGCAAAATATTTCAGTAAGATCGACCTGAAGTCTGGGTATCACCAGGTACCAATTGAACCCTCTGATGTGTGGAAGACTGCCTTCAAAGCTAAGGAAGGCCTTTTTGAATGGCTGGTCATGCCTTTCGGGTTGAAAAATGCTCCCGCAACCTTCATGAGGATGATGGACGACATCTTGCGGCCATTCACCAACTCATTCGTAGTGGTGTACTTGGATGACATTCTGATCTTCAGCAAGACTTGGGAAGAGCACCTTCATCACATCCGACAAGTCCTCCAAACACCGCGGCAACACAAGTTGTGTGCCAATTTGGAGAAGTGCACGTTTGGCATGACCCAGGTTCAATATCTGGGATACATTATTGATGAAAGGGGGTGCATGTGGATCCAGCCAAGATCCAAGTCATTCGGGATTGGCCAGCGCCAACCACTATAACAGAGCTTCGCAGCTTTCTGGGTCTTGCTAATTTCTACCGTAGATTCGTGTTGGGATTCTCTCATATCACTTGGCCCTTGAGTCAAGTCACCAAAGGAGGAGCGAGAGCAAAATTCTTTTGGTCGGAACCTCAACAAAAGGCATTCAAAGAATTGAAAAATCACCTCTGTTCTGCCCCAGTGCTCACCTTACCAGACTTGCAGCAGCCGTTTGAGATCGAGACAGATGCCTCTGACTATGCTATTGGGGCAGTTCTTACTCAACAAGGACATCCAGTGGCATATCACAGTGAGACATTGTCTGAGACAGTTCACAAGTATCCCACCTATGACAAAGAAATGTATTCCATTGTGCAAGCCTGTCGACAATGGAAGCATTACATTTTGGGGAAGGAAACAATCATCCACACCGACCACCGACCCCTGCAGTTCATACAGACACAAGGGAAGTTGCAGAATGATCGCCATCAGAAGTGGTCCACATATCTGCAACAGTTTCATTTGAATATCAAGTACAAGAAGGGTAGCACCAATAATGTTGCAGACTGCCTCAGCCGACCACCGATCGTGGCGCTCACCACCGTGCTCAACTCTTGTGGGCACAAGACTTCTGATTGGCTGCTTCTCTATGAGAGTGACCCAGAATTCGGCCACACATACAAGGCACTCTTGGGGGGCAAGCAAGTTCCAAATTTTCACCTCCAAGATTCAATTTTATGTCACCTGGGACACCTTTGTGTTCCTTCAAGCGAGCGTGCCAAGATGATATGGGAAGCACACTACAGTCGAGTCGCTGGGAATTTCAGGGTCGAGAAAACAGTAGCAATACTACAGAAGTATTTCTATTGGCCAAACCTTCGAAAGGATGTCGAGAAGCACATCAGATCCTGCACTGCTTGTGCCATTTCCAAACCGACCATCAAGAAGCAAGGCCTATATACTCCACTACCTACCCCTAGAGGACGTCGAGAAACACATCAGATCTTGCACTGCTTGTGCCATTGCCAAACCGACCATCAAGAAGCAAGGCCTATATACTCCACTACCTACCCCTAGTCGACCGTGGGAATCCATCTCCATGGATTACATGTCGGGCCTGCCTTCTACTAAGAATGGAAATGACCGTGTTTTCGTGGTCGTTGACAGATTCTCGAAGATGGCCATCATGGCGGCCTGTAAGAAGAATATCACAGCAGAAGCCACTGCTAAACTCTTCTTTGAACGAGTGTGGGTGCACTTTGGGATCCCACAGTCTATCATATCATATCGAGATAGCAGGTTCCTCAGCACATTTTGGTCCAGCCTCTGGTCAATGTTGGACACAAAGCTCACCAAGTCCACAGCTTTCCATCCCCAAACAGATGGCCAGACAGAGGTCGTCAACAGAATGATTGTACACATTCTGCGCATGTACAACTCAAAGCATCCACGCACATGGAACGAGAGCCTCCCCTATGTACAACACAGTTATAACCGGGCTCTCCACAGTTCAATTGGCCATAGCCCCTTTCAGGTGGGCTTGGGATTCCAGCCACTATGTCCCATTGACATAGCCATGCCGTTTGCAGCTGCTCAGGCCGATTCAGCTCATGTCCAATCTGAAGTTGACAAAGCAAGTAGCTTCATCGAGCGCATTCAACACATCCGCCAACATGTTCATGATATATTGGACAGAGCCAATGCGAAGTACAAGCAGCGCCATGATCAACACCGGGTGCCACACCACTTCCAGGTGGGCGACAAAGTATGGCTACATTTGCAGAAGGAGCGCCTCACTGGACCTCACCGCTAGCTTCGCCCACTCCGATACGGGCCGTACACCATCACCAAGGCTGTAGGTAACAATGCCTTCGAGCTTAGTATTCCACCATTCCTTGGTCTGCACCCAGTCTTCAATGTGGATCGCCTTCTTCCTTACTTTCCACCTCTGTTGCGTTCCTACATAAATCCGGATCAGTGGTATCATAGGGGTCTGCTTTTTCTCGATCCTTCTTTGCATGTCCCCAACGAGGTCGGGGTATAAGGAGCTAGGGCTTGATATGGTGGAACCTTTGCAAGATCAGCCTTGCAAACCTCGACGGACGCCCATGGGGGACGAAAAGAAAGATGAGGGAGCAGGAGATCCTATCAAAATATTGCTCGAGGAGGCCCTCGAAAAACAAAGGAACGTGATGATGGATAACTTTGTTCAGATCCTTCAACAGCTGCCCACCGGCGGCGCATCTGCATCTTAGATTTTTGGGATGTTTAGGGTTCTCCATTGTTTATCAATAATAAATAGGCCCTCGAGCCTCATTGTAACCCAGTTCAGAGGCCTGTAGCCGCCACATCTCTTCTCAGAGATAGCTACCAGTGCCCTAGCTAGTTTTATTTCCATTCTGTCTGTAAGCAAATTTCAGTTCTTTGATATT